>VZQC01000265.1:3842746-4010586 GCA_009823505.1 Rhizomys pruinosus
GTCAGGAGGGAGGGATGTGGGTCAGAAGAAGAGGAGGGGGATATAGGGTATGATGGGAGGTGGGGGAGATCAGGAGAAGATGGAGGGGTGGGTTGGATGGATGATGGGTGCTGGAGCTGGGGAGGGAGGAGGTGGGTGGTAAGGGGAGAAGAAAGAATAGAGATGATTGGAACTTGAGACGCTAAGAAACCCAGAGTGTAATGTGATACCCCCGAGACCCCATAAGAAATTCACATACACTGTCTGAACATTAGTGCACGGGTTGTGCAGCCTGGTGGCTGTGTGGCAGGGAACACAGTGCAAGATAAAGTGTACCTCCCTTTGAATGGTTGGTTAGAGCGATCCAAGGGACTCTCAAAACAAAGCAGGCTATCTTCAGAGCTCTTTATTATCTATCAGAAATGAAAATGAGACCCTCACTGTTCAGAACGAACATGCTTCAGGGAGCGGATTTACAGTTAGTGGAACCAGAGTATTCGTCGGGTTCTCTAAAGAAAAAGGTAGTAAACAGGACGAATATATAGTATCTTACAATTTATTGATTTTGCTCACGTGACAGAGTTCAAGGAGTCCAACAGTATCTGCACCACACTGGAAAGCCAAGAGAATCCAGGAACTGCTCCTCCGCAAGGCTGGATGTCTAGTAGTCCCAATCCGTGCTGATAGCCCGAATGGATTCCAGGAGATTGCCAGGTCTCAGTACACGCTGGATCCGAAAGGTTGACTCACAGCAGCAAGACAAACTCCAGATGAAGAGGCAAGCCGCAGAGAAAAGAAGGGAACAGTTCCTTCTGCCATGGCCTTAATACTGCCTGCAGCAGAAGGTAACGCCACATTTGGGGTGGGCCATCCTGGGTAAGCGGTCCAATCAGAAGTCTTTTCTCTTATTTGTCCAGTCAAGTTGACACCCAGGATTAACCATCCAAGTCCACCCCTTGTCAACTTGACACCCAATAAATAGCCTCTCCTTATGTTATGCTTAAATGTCAATTGCAAACGATGGCAGGTGTAATTCCACCTAACATGTTATAAGTATCTCATGTGCAATAGCAAAGCAATTATATCTTAGAGTAGGTGGTAATGTCCTTAGGAAGAAACTAGTCCTTCAGTATCTAATAAACTAAATATGACAACACTTAAACACATATCTCAGTTGCACATTCAAAAGGGAACAACAAGTATCCATCTTAAATACATATACTATATATATTATATACACACACCACATATATATAACACATATATATATAAACAAGCACATTCTTAAAACCAAATGCGACAAAAGTTAATATCTATTATAATCCACGTTTCTGCAACTGGTCCCGTGGCCTCAGTGATATTTATGACTACCTCTCTTCTACAACCATTCCGTATTTCCTCCACCATCAGCAAGCACCTCTGCAGGTCTTGGCTCTTTCCCTGGAGGAGTGACCCATACCTTCACCCCTGAAGGTCTGGGCCATTTATTGTCCTGTCTGGTTTGGGTTGTTGGAGTTTTCCATTGACCTTAATCATAGGATGGTAGCACCAGAAGGCACCCTACAGCATCTCCTGCCTTCCAGACATAATCTTCCTTGCCCCCATTGTGGAGAAAAAGTCCAATTTCCCCTGTAGTCTGGATCAATCACTCCTCCTACTACTGCTATTCCTTCCTTAACCTGTTGGCTTAAGGCAGTAGAAGCCCAAAGTGGCCAGGGGGAGTCTTAGCTTCCAGTTCAATGGACGTTTGCTGTATCTCCTGGCAAAAGCACTCCCTCCATTGGAGCCAAAACATCTAGACCAGCAGAACACAAGGTCATGGGTACAGAAGCAAAAATTTTCCTACTGGGTTACTAGGGGTGATAGTGAGTGGAATCATTCCCACTTCACCCCTTGGTTCCTTGACCCATGAATTCTGGCTATAGGAGAAACAGTACCATATAGTGGACGCTGAATCAAAGCATAACTGCTTGCTGGAGAACTTGCCCCAGCCCTCCAGGGTATTGCTACCTAATTGGCACTGTAACTGTTCTTCAAGAGGCCATTCCATCGTTCTATCAAGCCAGCTGCTTCTGGTGGTGGAACATGGTAAGAACCAGTGGATACCATGACCATGGGCCCACAGTCGCACTTTTTGGCTGTGAAGTGAGTTCCTTGGTCAGAAGCAATGCTGTGAGGAATACATCGATGGTGGATAAGGCATTCTGTAAGTCCCTGGATGGTAGTTTTGGCAGAAGCATTACGTGCAGGAAAGGCAATCCATAACCAGAATAAGTATCTATTCCTGTAAGACAAAACGCTGTCCCCTCCATGATGGAAGGGTCCAATGTAGTCAACCTGCCACCAGGTTGCTGGCTGGTCACCCCGGGGAATAGCACCATATTGGGGGCTCAATGTTGGTCTCTGCTGTTGGAAAATCTGGCACTCAACAGCAGCTGTAGCCAGATTAGTCTTGGTGAGTGGAAGTCCATGCTGTCGAGCCCATGCATAACTTCCATCTCTGCCACCATGACCACTTTGTTCATGGGCCCATTGAGCAACAAAGGGATAGCTGGGGAAAGAGGCTGACTATCCACAGAACGAGTCATATATCTACTTGATTATTAAACCATCCTCTGCTGAGATCACCTTTTTATGAGCATTTACATGAGACACAAGTATCTTCACATCCTTTGACCATTCAGAGAGCTCTATCCACATACTTCTTCCCCAAATGTCTTTCTCACCAATTTTCCAGTCATGCTCCTTCCAAGTCCCTGACCATCCAGCCAAAGCATTGGCTACAGCCCATGAATCAGATAATCGAACCCTGGCATTTCTCCTTCCAGGCAAAATGACAAACATGTGCACTGCCCGAAGTTCTGCCCACTGTGAAGACTTTCCTTCACCAGTGTCCTTTAGGTTGTTTCAGAAATGGGCTGTAATGCTGCAGCTGTCCACCTCTGGGTGGTGCCTGCATAACGTGCAGAACCATCAGTAAACCAGTCCCCCCCCCCCCCGAGTAACATCTGTTCCTTACTAACCCTGCTTTGGGATTGTTCTCTCCCTTTACGTCCACGTAGCCTTTCTAATTTCCAGGTGTTATATCAGGATGTCTACTCACATAAGGGGATTGGTGCTACAGCCCACAAATGAGGGAGAACTTGCATCACACAATTTTCTGTCTTTGTGCTACTTCACTAGTTCCATCCATTTACCTGCAAATTTCATAATTTCACCTTTTCTTACCGCTGCGTAGTACTCCGTTGTGTAGATGTACCACATTTTCATTATCCAGTCATCAGTTGTGGGACATAAGTTGTCTCCCTTTCTTCAGTATTGTGAAGAGAGCAGCAACAAACATGGATGTACAGGTGTCTTTACAGTGTGATGAGTCCTTTGTGTATATGCCAAGGAGTGGTATAACTGGGTCATGTGGTAGGTTCATTTTTATTTTTTTGAGAGTTCTCCACACTGCCTTCTATAACCCCATACTACCTTCCATATATTTCAGACATTTCTGACATCTAGGATTCCCAGTTCTTGGTGTCAGCATGGCTGAGTTCTGAAGAGGGCCATCTGGGTTACAGACTGCTGACTTTTCATTGTATTGTCATGTGGCAAAAACAACAGAAAAATCACCCCCAAAAACAACAGAAAAAAAGCTCTGTGGATTTTTTTTTAAGAAAAGCATTGGTCCTGTACATGAATTATGTTCTAGTCCCCTCTCAAAATGGTCACCTTCTAATGGTATCACATTTGGGTTGGGTTAGCATTTCAACATATGAATTTTGTGGAGATAAAAATTTCATGTGTAGTCGGGTGTGGTGGCACATCAGCACTCAGGAGGCAGAGGCAGGCTCTGTAACTTCAAGGCCAGCTTGGTCTACAGAGCAAGTTCCAGGACAGCTGGAGCTGCAGGAAGACCCTGTCTTAAAAAGACAAAAAAATTTCATGTGTTACATATGGTCGTAGTCATATGTAGACAGGTAAGAAGAGCTAAACCAAGGAGGGACAGCCTGAGGGATTTCTACTGCTGAAGACAAAGCCCCATGTTTCCTACTTATGATCTATTATTGATGATCTCTATATTTCTTTTTGATACAGGGTTTCCCTGTAGCCCCAGCTGGCCTGGAACTCACAATGTAGACCAGGCTGGTCATGAACTCACAATGTAGACCAGGCTGGTCATGAACTCACAATGTAGACCAGGCTGGTCATGAACTCACAATGTAGACCAGGCTGGTCATGAACTCACAATGTAGACCAGGCTGGTCATGAACTCACAATGTAGACCAGGCTGGTCATGAACTTACAATGTAGAGCAGGCTGGTCATGAACTCACTATGTAGAGCAGGCTGGTCATGAACTTACAATGTAGAGCAGGCTGGTCATGAACTCACAATGTAGAGCAGGCTGCTCATGAACTCACTATGTAGACCAGGGTGGTCATGAACTCACTATGTAGACCAGGCTGGTCATGAACTTACAATGTAGAGCAGGCTGGTCATGAACTCACAATGTAGACCAGGCTGGTCATGAACTCACATAGATCCTCTGCTCTGCCTCCCAAGTGCTGGGATTAAAGACGTGTGCCACCACATCTGGATATATCTCTTTTATAAAAATTATTTTATGTGTATGAATGTTATGTGTCTGCATGTATGTAACTGAAACTGTGTGTTCAAGGCCTTCAGAGGTCAGAAGAAGTATTGTATCCCCTGGAACTGGAATTGTAGATAGTTGTTAGCTACTATGTGGGTGCTGGGAACCAAACTGGGATCCTCTTCAATGCTCTTAACCACTGAGTGATCTGCCCAGCTCCACTCTTTTTTTTTAATTGAAATTTTTTGAATTTCATACAATACAATTTGATGGTATTTAGATCCCCTCCTCTACTTGCAGATTCCCTTATTGCCCCCATCCAATTTAATGTGTGTGTGTGTGTGTGTGTATGTGTGTGTGTGTGTGTGTGTGTATCTCAGCATATAGAATCTAATTTGTGTTCCCATATGTCTTTCAGTATGAGTCCACCCACTGGAGCCAAATACACATGGAAGGAGAGGCCATAGATATTAGAGAAATCCTCAAGGCTGTCACTTCCCCATGCTAAGGTAACTTCTTACTAAGTACAAAATAGGTATCCTTATATTTACAGACAAATATTCCAGATGCCACTCAGTAAAGAAGGTTCTTTTGTACCAGATGAAGACTATTATGAGTAGTGCAACTGGTCACACACAGATATTGTCTGTGAATTGCCAGAACCTAAGCAGCACATGTACGATGCAATGTCTAAACCTAAGGCTCATGCAACATAGAACAAGGGACGAAGAGGACCCTAATTATCATCTTAACCCTCATTAAGGGAGAGCCCTCATGCAACAGGGCCCAGGAAATTAAAAGGTCTTAAATAGCCAAAGGATGGAGATTAAGAGTCTGCAGAGTATGGGTCCAGGGACAGGTCTCCTATATTCAGTTTCACTAAGCAGCATTCAGGGAACATTGTGGAAGAGGGGGCAGAAAGCCAGGGGTGTGATGCACAACCATATGGAAATACAATCCTACAAGCTCCTGGGACCCTGCTCATGTGAACCTACAGCAATAGTGTCAGCATGCACAAGACCCATGCAAGCTCAACCAGACATAAACCTAGCATGGAACCTCAGAAATGGGCAGCAGACCCCAATCTTACTTGAAGAAATATTGGCAGCTGATTACTGTTGTGTGAGGAATAACTGGTCTTCTTAAAGCAAAGGACTCTTGATAGACTGACTAGAGCTCAGTGGATGAACTTGCACTGAGGAATGGGTGGGGAGACTAATTTGGTACAATAGGCCTTAACACAAACGACAGAATGTATGAATTCCAGTGTGAGTGCTCTGGGAGGGAGACAATGAGGGGAGGGGCTATAAAGGTGATTAAGACTGATCAAGATGCTATGTATGAAATATACAAAAATTCAATAAAGAATTTATTGAAAATTTCTTCTCTTTTTTTAAAGTTTACTATCTGTCTATCTATCTATCTATCTATCTATCTATCTATCTATCTATCATATATCTATTGTTTATCCAGTCTATCCTGTGTGTGTGTGTGTCTGTCTGTCTGTCTGTGCCTGTGTCTGTGTGCAGAACATACACCACAGCGTATGTGGAGGTCAAAGCCCAGCTTGTGGAGTTAGTTCTCTCCTACCATGTGAATTAAACCCAGGTAACAGACTTGGTGGCTCACACACCTTTATCCAGGAACCCTGTCGCAGGCCCTCACTTAAAGATTCTGTCATTCCTAATTCCGCTGCAGGCTGGGAACCACATCTTTAACATGCTGACGATACTGGGGAGGATGCTCCTAACCCACTGGAGGACAGTGCTCAGCACTAACTTTCCCTGTCTGTTTACCAATCTTTTTAAGAGTTTATCTTTTTTCCAACAAAGTTGTAAATTCTCCATTTTTTAAACTTTTGATTTTTTATATTTATTTTTGTATGTATGCATGTGCATGTGTGTAGCGTGAGCACACGAACCACAGAGCAAATGTAGAGGTCATAGGACAACTTTCAGGAGTTGGCTCTCTCCTCTCATGCGGGTCTCAGAGATTGAACTCACATCCTCAGGGTTGGTAGCAAGTTCCTTTTTCTACTAAGCCATCTTGCCTGGCCAATGCCCCAGTTCTTAAAGACTTGCTGTTTCTAGTGTGTTGAAGTCTTGAGCATATGTCAAACAGCCAGAGAAGGAATCAGAAACTGCAAAAAAGAAAAGGCTTGGGTAGAGTACACATGGTGTTGATACACCAGAGAACGGCAACGACAGTGTGGGTTCTGTAACTTGGAAGTCGTTTCCTGAGTGACACAAAGGTATCTGGCATCTCTTTGATCCACTGTGTCCATGGTCTGGTCAAGGTAGATCACCTAGTTTAAAGGGAAAGAAGTGGTTCAAGAACTTAGCTCCTAAGGGGGCACTGAGTTAGAACTGTTCGCCTCATTCTTACAAGCTTAGTGATTTATAAGAGTCCAAGATGTAAGGTCTGTAATTTTGCTGTCACATGGGATAAACCACATCTGCATAAAAACAATACAAACTGATTGCTATTAATTTCATGCACCTGAACTATTTATACAACTTGCTCTCCTGGTTGTCTATTTCTGGTGTTATCAACTAAATGGCACTTGTTGGGCAGGAGGAATAAAATGATGAGTAGGTCAACTAGTTTTAGTAGGATTCAGAAATGATTACAAATCCAACAGCTACTGCTCACCTGGTAAGAAGGGGTCTCGGTTGAGGAATATCCTCCTGTGGACTGGAATGATATGGGAGGGCTCAGGCGTGTGTGTATGGTACCACCCCAGGCTGGATTGGGGCCAGGAGAGCATGCCAGAATGTAGCCTTCCTCGGTGGACTGTATTCAAGTTCTTGCCCTGAGTTCCTGCCTTGGCTTCCCTTGATGATGGATTGTGAGCTGTAAGACAAACAAACTCTTTCCTCCCCCAAATGATTTTTTTTTTTTGTCTTTTTGAGACAAGGTCTCCTTGTAGCTCCAACTGTCCTGGAACTCATTATGTAGAGCAGGCTGGCCTCGAACTCACAAAGATCCATCTGCCTCTGCCTCCCAAGTGCTGGGATTGAAGGTGTGTGCCACCATACCCAGTTTTGGTCAGCATTTTTATCATAGGAATAGAAAGTAACTAAGACACTTTTCCAAGCACACTTGAAATTCTCTACTGTCTCCTGTGAGCTTGGAAACAGTCTTCTTAAGGACTGACGATATCTTCTGAGTTTCTTTTGTTGCTGGCTATGGACAGTGCTGTCATGTACAGCTCTCAGAGTAGTCACCTTGAGGTCATAGGAATGCTTGTTCTCGCTCTGCTCCCTCTCTTCTCTCTCTTTCTCTCTGTGTATGTGTGTGAGTATGCATACCTGTATACATGTGTATGAAGGGTAGAGGTCATTGTCACATGTGCTCCTCATGCCCTCTCCACCTTAGTTTTTTGAGATGCTATCTGTCATTGAAATTTGAACATACTAGACTGGCTGACCAGCAAGCCCCAGGAATCCTTCCCTCTCGGCCCTGCGACTCTGGGAAGACAAGCACACACAGCCTAGGATAAAGCCCTGCTTTTGTGCCACAGCCATGGTATCTTAGGAATCTTAGCATTGTACTGGGTTGAGGATACTTAGGCAATAAAAAATTACATGGCTTGCGAAAAGTATGGTTGCAAGAACTAAAGGTTGTTAATTTTGGTATATCTGTGGTGTGAGGGAAAGGAAGTATATGAGAAAAACAGACCAACATGGAGAAATAAATAGAAAAGAACCCAAGCAGCCCCGATCTCCCACAGCAGAACTCAAGTCAATGCGTCCTTAAATGCCAGTGTGTATATACACCATTCCATTTACCCAGAGTGATGCATAGATCCAGGCATTAGGATATGAGAAAGCAGATAGGATTGATTTCAACTATTTTATTTTTAACAACATCTGTGCCTTTTGCCTTCTGTGACTAGAATCAGTTGCAGAGTGTGTATTGTATATTTCCACTTTAATAAAAAGAAACGCTGCCCTCTGATCATATGTACATGTGCTTCAAATGCATACGAAAACAAGGAGAAGAGTGTGGACAGAACTGGTTCTGTGTCAGCCGGCTGCAGGGCTGCCACATCAACGCTCCACAGACTGGGTGTCTTAAACAACCAAAACGCTATTCTCACAATTCTGAAGACTGCATGATAAATTCTTGGTCTTCTTCCTGGTTGGCAGACAGCCATCTTCACATTCTGTCCTAACACAGAGAGACAGGGCAAAAGATAGAGAGATAGAGCCAGAGTTGAAATAGAGATAGATGAGAGGAGGAGACTTATCCTCCTCATCTTAGAATTTCCACTCTCATAACTACCTAAATCTAAATATTTCCCCAAAGACCCATCTCCAAATTCCACCATATTGGAGATTAGGTTTCAAGGGAAGAATTTGGGAGATGGAAACATTCTGGCTTAAGCCACAGAAGTTTATTTTCTCAGTCAGTTCTACAAGTAGATCAAGTCAGCAGATCTCACCGTCTGGCCTGTAATAGCCGCCTTCCCTCTCGTCTTCCCATGGTCCCCTCTGTATCTGTCTCCTGATCTCCTGTAAGGACATTAGTCATTCTGCAGGGAACTTGCATTACCATAATCATCTCCTGTCTCTGAATACAGTCATACTTGAAGTACTGTGGGTTAGGACTTCAGTGTATAAATTCTAGGAAAACACAATATATCCACAACAATATCCATCTGTTAGTACTGGGTATTTCAGAGGATAGGGTGGGAAGGGATATAGGTGAGCCTAGCTAGCTTTGTCTTATATGTAGTTTTATTGCATTTCAACAGATATGCACCAATTTTACAGCTTGAAAAATTTAAAACAAGTTTAATCCATGATGGTGTTTATTGACTCCTAAGATGGAAAAGGTCTCACCCCACCACAAAGATACATGCACGGCCATATTTATTTCAGCTCTCTTCACAATAGCAAGGAGCTGGAACCAACCCAAATGCTCCTCAACTGATGAATGGGTAGAGAAAATGTGGTACATCTACACAATTGAGTTCTATGAAGCAATAAAGAAAGACGACACGGGTACACAAATGTGCATGCAGACAGCACATTCATACACATACAGAAATAAATAAAATTAATTAAAAAATTAAAAAAAAGAAAGACGACATCATAAGCTTTGCAGGAAAATGGCTGGAGCTAGAGGACATCATGCTGAGTGAAGTAACACAGTCCCAGGAAAACAAATGACGAATGGTATCCCTCATCTGTGGATGCTAGTGCCAATTACCTAGTTGTAAGTATTTCTTGTGCAAGGCCCCTTGAGCTTTTGTCCAAAGCAGTTGGGAGTGATGCATATTGGAAACAACAACAACAACAACAACAACAACAACAACAGAAAGGACTGCATCAAAGAACTGACTGAAACAGTGAACTTCTGCTCAAAACAGTCAACTTCCACAAGGAGAATATTGAGAAAGACTGAGAAAGAGATGAAAAGCATGTTTGGCAGAATGCATGAGCTCTGGTTGGGTGGGGGAATGTGGGGGGGGGACACGGGTCTAGATTTGATAATAAATAAATAAATTAATTAATTAAAAAAAGATGGAAACGGTCAAAAACTGTGTTACTGCAGTCAGTTTGATCCAGAGATTCATGAAGTTCTCAGGGTTTGTTTGAGTGCTACATGCTGCCTTTGGTTCTTAACCCTCTACCTTATCTTAGCAATGAGTGCTACATCTCTAGAACACCCAGTCTCAACCACACTGTTTAAAAGAAGAACCATGTCTTTTTTTTCCCTTGGCTTCCATGAAAAAGAGAAACATTTCTTCTACTTAAATTTCAAATAACTTCTCCTGACAACATCTATTTCCTGTCTAACTGTTTGAATTGCATCACAAACTCTGGGGGCCAAGGACAGTGGGCAAAAGGGTCACATGATGAGTGCTTCAAGGTAAGTTGAAATCAATCCTATCCAAACTCTTTTGCTGATCATGGGAGCAGGTAGTTCCTTTCTAAAAAATAATTATTTTAGAATTTCACAAAATGTATTTTAACATATTAACCCCAACTTCTCCCAGACACAAACCCTCTTCCCTATCTACCTAACTTTGTGTCCTCATTTAAAAAATACCTACAAGGTCTCCATAAAGTCTTGGTTGTGTGGCTAGCCAGTGGTGCATGGTCAATCTACCAGAGGCTACAGCCTTAAAAAATGGACTCTCCCTCTCTGTTCTAGTTTCTTTTGAATTGCTGTGCCAAATCACTCTGACCAATACCAACTTGTGGAGGAAAGGGTTTATTTGGCTTAGATCTCCTGGGTCACAGATCATCACATAGGGAGCCCAAGGTAGGAACTCAGGGCAGGAACCTGGAGGCAGGAGCTGAAGCACAGGGCATGGAGGATCGGTGGTTACTGGCTTGGTCCCCTGGCCCATGCTCAGCCTGCTTTCTTATACAATACAGAACTACCTACCCAGGGGTGGCACCACCCACAGTGGACTGGCCTCTCCCACAGCACTCAATAATGAAGAAAATACTCTATAGACATGGCTATAGGTCAATTCAATGGAGGCAATAATTCCCAATTGGAGGCTACCTCAACCCAGGTGTGTCAAATTGATAACTAAAGCTATCCAGAACACTTTCCCAGCTGCTATCAATTGCCAATAGCTTCTCCACCAGGGGTGGGACTTCTTGCCACCTCCCTTCTCCGTGCTGAGATTTTGTGTGGCTTGACTTTTTGTGAGCTGTCCCAGCTGCTGTGAGTTCCTATGTACAATTGCCCTGCTATGTCTGGAAAATGATATTTTGTTGTCATCACCCACAGCCTCTAGCTCTTACAGTTTTTCTTTACCCTCTTCCATCCCTGACCCTTAGGGCAAGAGAAGATTTGATATAAATATATGTCCCACTTGGGGCTGAGCATTTTTCAATTTTAAACTCAACATCTTGACCAACTGTGGGCCTTCGTGTTAATCTTCTACTGGGGGCTGGAGAGATGGCCTAGTGGTTAAGAGCGCTGACTTCTCTTACAGAGGACCTGGGTTCGATCCCCAGCACCCACATGGCAGCCGAGAAACGTCTGAAACTCCAATTCCAGGAGAACTCCAGTTCCAGGGGGAATCCGAGACCCTCTTCTGACCTCCGCGGCATTGCATGACACGGGTGCACAAACTTGCATGCAGACAGTACATTCATACACATACAGTAATAAATAAAAAAATTATCATTTAAAAAATAATCTTCTACTGTAGAAGCTTCCTAACATATAAACATGCACACGTAAATAGAATTATTCTATAATGGTCTAACAGTGCCCCTACTAGGTACCCTGAGCTAACAAATAGAATGCCTAGTGTCAGTAAAGGGTTGCCTTTTTTAGAGTTGTTAGCCAGTGATGTTCCATAGACTCCTAAACATTATAGGCTATTAACATTAATCTTTATCTTCCAGAACTTGACAGTAAGACTCTATTGCTGAAGACATTTCATATTTGAGTCATAGAACATGGAGAAATCAGACTGGTATTGACCTGCAAACTTCATCCCTAGTGGCTCTCATAGCACTGGAAGGTGCTACGCATGTTGCTGGAGGAGAAAAGTCATGATTAGTCTTACTCAACTGTGAACGTGTGCACTACAATAATGACTGGCTTGGTAAGATAGGTCCACTGGTGCAATAGTGGCACAGATGTCACGAGAGTAAACAACAACTTTCTGATTGTATTTAAGTCCCACTCCATAAGATGAAACTTGTACCTAGCACCATCATTTGGATCATAGCCCTAGAGGAGAACCTATTCTTATTAGTCGGCTAAATGGGTATAATAGTAAACTGATTGCCAAAGACTTATTGCTATAACCATAGATTACTGCATTTCTAGATCCTCATCAGAGAATCTTCTTTCAGCAGTAGATGGCTATTAATACAGGGAATTCTTCAAAGTAAAATTTGTGTTGTGTTTTAAGCAGGGTGCTTAGATACTGGGGATGCCTCCAACCGAAGTCTGCAACTCACCAGGACCTCTGAGGCAATCTATAGTTTCTACTCTCATCTCCATTTTTTAGTGTCTCACCACAGACTTTATTTTCTTCTTTCCCTGGGCCTGGAATGTGACTAGTGGTAGGTAGTAATTAATCACTTTGTCCTTGATTTGACCAAATACGTGACAGCGGGAACCTGAAGAAGGGTTTATTTTTGTTGGTAGTTTGAGGGCACAGAGTCCAAGATGGTGGGGGAGGCATGGCAGCGGGACTGTGAGGCAGTTGGTCACATTGCATCTGTACTCATGGCTGAATGCAGCTGCTCAGCTCATTTCACCTCTCCATGCAGCCCCGGACTCTGCCCATGGAAGAGTGCTTCCGGCTGGTGCGGCGGGTCTTCTTGCCTCAACTAATCTAATCTAAAATCTCCTTCACAGACTTGTTCAGACGCTGATGCCAGAGGTGATTCTAGATCCCGTCAAGCTGACTGTTAATCATTACAAGTACACATTTTTGCAACAGATAAATACAAATTTACACACCACCTACTATATGCCCGACTGTTCTAAACACTGATAACATGCACCATCTTTATAAACCCCAAGCTCCTGGAGCTTGCCTTCTAGTGGGAGCCCTAAACAATAAAAAGATAAACATATACCAGGCTAATTACATGTGAGATGGAGAAAACTAAGAGCTCGGAGAGGAGTAGAGTGTGTCACGGTTCAGGAGAGGTTACTCTAGATGGGCTGGTCGGGAAAGACCCCTGTAATAATAGACTCAGGAGTAGAAATCTCAGTGGAGCTTGCAAGAAGCCTTAAAGATATGTGTGGGAGATATTATTAAATATAGTTCAAATTCAAACACTCTTCTCCCATTGTATTAGCTCGGAACTTTTAATTTTAAAATATAACAAAAATGAGCTGAGTATGGTGGCACATGCCTTTCATCCCAGCACCTGGGAGGTAGAGGCAGGTGGATCTCGGTGAGTTTGAGGCTAGCCTGGTCTATATAGCAAGTTCCTGGCCAGCTGGGGCTACAGGGAGACCTTGTCTCAAAAAGAATAAAATAAAGTCAGTCTGCAACCAAGAATGAGAAACTCATCAGGAACTCCAAAAGTGTGGTCTTCAGGAATTCTGGGTACACATATCTGCTCTACTAACCAATTAAATCATTAGAGAGTTAGTTAATTGAAGTATCTTACAGTGACAGTGGGAAGTGGTGCAGAGTCAAAGACAGATAATAAAAATACATAATGAAAATATGTAGTATTCTGGATGACCCTACATTTTATGGAGAAAGATAAAATGGGAAGGAAGGCTAGGGAACACCATATTTCACAGTGTTTTAATTTTTAACCAAACAATCAAGAAAGATCTTGATGCAGGAATGAAGATACATTTGGGAGAGGGGTCAGGGGAAGCTGAGGGAAGGAGAGGGTGGATATGACTAACACGCATTGTATACATGTGTGAAATTTTCAGTCAATAAAGAAAAAGGAAAAAAAAATCCTTGATGTTTGGGCAAACCCCAAAGGAGATGATTGAATTACATTGATCTGGGTGAAGAAAACTCAGGCTAAGAGGATGGCAGCCAAGTCTGAATCACAGCATGGAGACCAGAGAGAGTAGAGGGAATGAAGGAGATTAGACCTTAGACTAGCTTCTAAGTACATCTATCCCAGTTATGCGTCCCAAAATGAGGGAAATAGCCACAAGATGAGTTTGAGGCCCACTGGATACCCTGGAGCCAGTATGAGTCAGACTTTGACTAATACTCCACAGATTACTGGACTTCCCCAAACCCCCACTTTAACTGGAGGGCCATGATGCTCTTTGGGGTCTTCCAGAATTTATGTCCCTTCAAAGACAATATCCAGTAGATCCCCAAAGCCTGATTTTTTCCTTTTCCCCAGTGCACAATTACCCTAGCAACAGGCCATAGGACCCTATGGGGAAGGATGAGTGAAAGGTTAATGGGAAAACTTTGGAATTGGTGGCAAAGTCCTTGCTCAAGAGGAGCTGGCTTTCCTTTCATTCAAGGGATTCTGGATCTGCAAACTGGCTCAAGCCTGACAGTTGGTTGATGGGTTTCGATTCTCTGTTGCTGTGACTCAAGGTAGACTTTGTTCCATTCTTTTTTTCCCCCTGGGATTTTTATGCTTATACAGACCAAGCAATAACTTAGCAGCCTTTTTTTTTTTTTTAATCTATTTCACTCCTAGGAATTCCCCAGTTAGCAAGTCAGTGCCAAAGGTCAGCAAGGAGTCTGACTGTGTTACAAATATTGCTTGCCCTGCTATTTATACGTATGTGCAGTTGCCTTGCTATTCATACATATGCACAGTTACCTTGCTTTTGGCCATTTCGAGATCATGAAGGAGGAGGGGAGGTCATGTTGATTACTGGGCACTATTTTAAGCATTTGTCATCGACTTTGAGAATCCCTTAGATCCAATTCTCCTGTGACAAGATCTGATGAGGGGGTTGAATTATGTCACCCTGATTATGGTGAGTAGAACACAGTGAGAGAGGGAGAGAGCTGCAGGCTAGAAGTGAGGCACTCTACGAGGAAGACTTTGTGATTGTCCAGCAGGCAGACACTGACAGTACAGAGGTGATGAGGATCACTGGGCAAAGCCTTCCTCCTAAAGCAGACTTTAGTTCCCAATGGCTCCATTTACAAGTTGGATGTTAGGCAACAACTCTCCTCTTGTATAGAGTTTGTGGGGGCTCACATCTACATGCCCAGCTCAGGTTGGCTAAAATGTTCACTCTTGTTCCTTTAAGTTATGGCAGTGAGGTGGGGGGATGGATTTACCATAAGCCGCAGAGGCCAGGCAGAGTGCAGCAGGGACGTCCCTGAATAAACAAGGTCCTGATAGGCCATTGTGTGAAGTTGTAAATGTGAAGCCTGGTTGGCAGTGGAGACCCCAAGAAGACATTCGAGATGCCAGAGCTGTGAGATATCTGCCAAGGAGAGCTGCATACAGGGAGTGGTACCGGCCCAAGAAAGAGATGTATGTCGCAAGCAAAGCTGAAAGAGCTGAGCCATCTAAGCCCTTTGGAAGTCAAGTCCCAGAAATCACACATGGAGCTACTGGACTTGGTGCTTGCCCTGCTAGTTTTCGGTCTTGTTTTGGTCCAGTATTTCCTCACTATGCCTCTATTCCTCCCTTTTGGAAGGGGAAAGTGTATTTGGTTCCACTGTATGTTGGAAGTATGTAATTCATCTTTTAATTTTACAGGAGCTTATAGTTAAGAGATTAGCCTGAGTCTCAGAAGAGATTTTGGACTGTAGACTTTTGAATAGAATTGAGACTGATAAAGATTATGAGGATTTTTAAGGCTGGACTGAATGCATTTTGCATTTTATATGGTCATGGCCTATGGGGGCCAGAGAGTGGAATGTGGTGGTTTGAATGAGAATGTCCCTCATAGGCTTTAAGTATTCAGACATTTTGTCCCCAGTTGGTGGCACTGTTCTGTGAGATCTTAGGAGGTGTAGCTGTGCTGAAGGAAGTACATCATTGGGGGCAGGCTTAGTGAGTTCAACAAACCTTGCTGTCTCCAGTCTTTCCCTCTCCACTTCCTGTGCTCATTGGAGGATGTGAACTTCTGCTTTCTGCTGCAGCCCTGGCCACTATGCCTCCCCGCCACATTGGACTCTAATTCCCTGGAATCGTCAGTCATAAGCTCAAATAAACTCTTCCTTTTATAAGTTCCCTTGGTCATTGTGGTTTTACCACAGCAACAGAAAAGTGGTTAATACACGCCTCCTCCTCCTCTTCTCTCCCCTCCTCCTCCCTCCTTCCCTCCTCCTCCTCCTCTTCTCCCTCCTCCTCCCTCCTTCCCTCCTCCTCCTCCTCTTCTCCCTCCTCCTCCCTCCTCCCTTCTTCCTCCTCCTCCTCCACATTCCCTCTCTCCTTCCCTCTCCTCCTCCTCCTCCACATTCCCTCTCTCCTTCCCTCTCCTCCTCCTCCTCCTCCTCCTCATCTTCCTCTTCCAGCAGGCCAGGAAGTGTGAGCAAAATAAATCCTCCCTCCTTTAAGTTGTTTCTCTTGGGTGTTTGTCACACAGACAAACCAACCAGCAGAGGATGCCTTCCGGATACTCCCAAACGCCCTTATAGCTTCACCTCATATTCAGTTATGCTGCATTTTATTTATTGATTTATTTTTAAATTTTATTTATTTTTTATTTGTATGAATGTACTGTCTGTATGTAGGTTTGTGCACTCATGTTGTGCAATGCCGCAGAGGTCAGAAGAGCGTGTCGGATTCCCCTGGAACTGGAGTTAAAGATAGTTCACAGCCACCATGTGGGTGCTGGGGATCGAACCCCGGTCCTCTGCAAGAGCAGTCAGCACTCTTAACTGCTAGGCCATCTCTCCAGCCCCTATGCTGCATTTTAATTGTCTGTCTTGACAATTAAATTTGCCTTGACAATTTAGCTTTTTGAAGGCAAAACTGGTGCCATTTTTTGTATAGTACCATGATCACCTTATAATTCTAGGCATATAGGAGGTATTCCATTGTTATTTTCATATTGAATTCTATTTAATTGTGACATTTCACAAATTTACTCCTGTGCTCTGATGTCTCTCCTTGCCCTTTTCAACAGAATAAAAAAAGTCACTTCAGTTGTTCACGTGCCTCTTTCACTTCCTTTGGCACATCCTTATCCTAATATCCTGTCATATCGAATTACAGCACAGATCTCTATTCTTGATTGCCTCATTTAAGGAGCAAGTGTCATCCGTCCTGTGAGGTTCCTGAAGGAAGGCAATCCATACAGGCCAGTACTTGTGGCTGAACGATAGGTGGCACTGCAGGCGAAGGGTGAAGATCTGAGAGTTTTCTTCCAATTAATGTGTGGAGGGAATGATGCCTTTTAAGCATTTCCGCGATAGATTTTATTTCCTCTCCCTGAAGTGGTGCTGTGATTGTTGATCAGGCTTTGGAGGGATCTGAAAATTCTAGTGTTCGGCCTGGGAAATATTTAGCCAAGAAAGCAAACATTTCTAGAAATCAGAATAAAATAAGCCTAATCTTCTCTAACAACAAAGCCTTCTGAATCCATTACAGGCAGAAAGCAGCAGATCATCCTCACAAATGACAATAAATAACCTTTCTTGCCAACTTTAACAAGTATCAGACCTGCTGTTTACAGCCACAGCTCATGAGTCTGCAAATAAATCAGTACACGTCACTAACTGCTGCTTTGCAGAAAGAGGTTTTGGGAACAGGGGACACTCTCCATTTTTAGGCTTTCTCAACTGCCAATGACCTCCACATTCTTTGGCTGTTTGGATGGTCTGCCTATGATAGGCATCACCTACTGACACTGTAGCATCATTTGACCTCATTGGCTAGAAGGAAAACCACCTCCTTCCTCACTGCTCCAAGCACAATACCCTATACTATCTGTTCTGATAAAAAGTGAAAGTTCTTCAGCAAGGAAAATGGAGTTTAGTTCAAAAGCCATTTTTCTAGTGAGGTGTTCCTTGAAGTTTCTTTGCCGTGGTAATCTGAATTTCCTTAATGTTTGCAAGTTCTATGTGCTTCATTAGGCTCTTTCTGGTACTTGGAGTTATTTACTCCTTCTTGCATTGTGGTGCAGTTATTTCAATATCTCCATTTGATAGAAGAAACAGAAGACTATAGACTCAGAGAGCCTGTAGTTTCCATGTGAAGTGCTGCCGGCCACAAGGCTCATGTACTGAAGGCTTGGTCCCCATGTGCTGACATTATTAAGAGGTGATTGGTTGTGAGGTCCCTTAACTTTATCGATGGGCTAATTCATGGATGAGTTTATAGCTGTATGGACTACTAGAACGTGGACTGCAGTTGGAGAAAATGGATCATTTGGGGTGTGTCTTGGAAGGGCACTTCTTGTCCCTGGACCCTTCCTCTCCCTCTCTCTGATTCCTGACAGCCCTGAGGTGAGCTCCTTTGGGCTACCACACATTTCTGCTATAGTGTTCTAGTTTACTACAGCCCAGAAACAATGAGGCAAACAGATATGGCTGAGGCCTCTGTGAACACAAGCCCAAATAAATCCTTCTTCTTTTTAAGTGGTTTATGTCATGTATTTTTGTCATGTTGGTAAAGTTACCAACATAGAGATTTAAGGTATTTTATCTCATGACCGTCCGTGAAAAATGGCATAGCTAGGATTAGGACTCTATTTGTATAGCATCTCATTTTTTAGGGTGGGTTATTTTTAAAGACCCTATAGCCCCAGCTGGCCTGGAACTCACTATGTAGACCAGGCTGGCCTAGAACTCACAGAGATCCACTTGCCTCTGCCTCCCAAGTGCTGGGACTAAAAGCATGTGCCATAACACTGTCTTATTTTTATTATTAAAAAAAAAACCCATGTCTATGCGTGTGTATCTCTGTTGGTATGTGCACAAAAAGCTGGAGTTACAGAAGTTGTGAGCCATCTGATGTGGTTGCTGGGAATTGAATGAGTCCCCTGGATGAGTAACAACACTGAGCCTTCTCTCCGGTCCTGATCTTGTCCAAACGAATGACAACTTCTTCAAAATGAGACTCTTCTGAGAACCACTCTCTATGTTTACTGCCCTTCTTTGAGGTTTCTACAGGACTGCTTCCTGCTGCATAATTGTGACTCCCCAACACTTGACCGTTTATCTTTTCTAATCTATTCTCAACTGGTTTTATTTCAGCGGACAGTATGTCTTAGTAGAAAGAAACTTCAAATTCTATCAGTTGCTAAAAAGCATTATGGGCTGAACAGGTGGCTTCGGAGCACTGGGTGGCACTGTTTCTCTTCTAAGAGGACATCAGTGCACTGGATGGCCCTGCTCCTCAGCACTGTGCTCAGTCCTTAGTTTGTTCCCCCAGTAAGCTCAGGCATGTCTGCTGGGAAAAGGTGACTCATAGGACACAGGGGCATCTCCTCTGTCTTGATGTAATGGATGACGTCCCTGTGGCCTTTTCCAGGAAGGTCTAACACATTCAGAGCTAACAGTTGCTTTCAACATCGACTTCCATGTTATAAAAATATCTGCTATTTTCATGCTGATAGTCTGGTTTTTGAAGGCTGGGATAGCATTCCATCATTCTTGCCTTTTTGTTCCTTTCTGTTTTTCCCTCTTTTCCTCCTTGTGGATGTTCTTATTTTTGCTAATGAGCCTTCCCATTTCCTCTGGTGTTTTTCTGGCTCTGTTTTTGATCCGTCTACTATCCAGAATAGTTTCTCCTTTGTTATTCTTTAAATTCTGTTCTCCACAGCACCTTTCTAGAACTCAGTCAATACACAGTAGCAGAGATAGCAACAAAGCAGGTACTGGACACTCCAGACACTGTCTGGAGGAACAGGTGACTTCTCCACAGGGATGTTGGTGTGGAAATAGTAGACTAGTGGCATCACCAAGAGCTCATTATTTCTTCTGTGACCTTTTCTTCTAAAATGATGCCTTTAATTTTTTCTTATAGATGATAATACTAAGGCTCAAGGAAGTTGATGTCATGACCTGATAAAAGATTGTGAAATTAAATGGTAAAACTGACTGATTCTATGTTTATTGTGTTTCTTTATACTATTTTGTCATTCATCTGTTCCTCAGATGTTTGCTTTGTCCCTATCTTGTGTTGCTACTATACCATGCACTTGATATATTGCAGCAAGCAAGATACTAAATCTCAGGGGGTTTGCATTTTAGTGACAGAAGGAGAAGGGGACAGACAATAAATAGTTACAAAAATATATATGCCAGGTAACTGGTGTGTGTTTGTGTTTATATACTCCTTTTATGTGTATGTTATCTGGGTGGGTGTCAGGGAGATTAGCAGAGGAAAGAGAAACACTTGCTGCAATAATTACAGTGTTACAAGTTTCCTTCTTACCATGATTCCTTTTGCTGAACTGCTCCCCTCACCCTCTCTATCTACTTCCTTCCAGACAGTTAAATGAATGGTGCAGTTCTGCAGCTGTGGTTGGGCATTTTTCACAACCCTATGCTGAGATGGAGGTGCAAGAGAGTGGGCAGTGTAGTCCTGCAGCAGATAGTGGATTATTTAGCTAAACTGCTCTTGGAAATGAATCCAGACAATACTCATTCATTGCAAGCAATTTTTAGGGGCTGGAGAGATGGATCAGTTGTCTCTGCAAGAGGACCTGGGTTTGATTCCCAGCATCCTAATGGCAGCTAACAACTGTCCATACTCCAGATCCAGGGGAGCTGTTGGCTTCTTCTGACATCTGGGAGGATTGCACAACATGGGTGCACTTGCATACATGCAGGCAATATACTCATACACATAAAACAGAAGCAATAAATATTTAAAAAATGTTTCCCTGGAGCTGGAGAGATGGTCCCAGTGTATGCATGGCAGCTATCAAATGTCCCTAATTCTAGTTTCAGGGGATCTGACACCCTCTCCTCACCTCTGTGGGTATTTCATGCACACATGCAAGGTGCACTTATATACATACATTCAGGAAAAAATACTCATATACCTTAAACAAAAAAGCAATTTTCCCGATGTGGGCTTGATTATATCTATTTCTCTTCTTTTTGCTCCAGAATCTATCTATCAAGAATTGTGATTATCAGTTTGCTCATTGACTAGGTCAACAGAATGTACTGAGGAAGAACTGGGTTCTAGACACTGTTTAAAGTGTTTCACATTGTCAGTCCCATAAGATATGACAATTCATCAAGCATTGTGGTGCATGCCTTTAGTCCCAGCACTCAGGAAGCAGAGGCAGGCAGATCTCTGTGAGTTCAAGACCAGCCTGGTTTAATTAGTGTGTTCCAGGCCAACTGGAGCTACAGGGAAACCCTGTCTCAAAAAAGACAAAAAAGATATGACAATTCCTACTCAGAAATGTGGAGGCACTTTGGGAGATGTTAAATAAGTGGCTCTAGAACTGACATCTGAGAAGTGGAGTCCAGGGGAAGCAAAACCAGAGAGCTGGACTCAAAGCCACTCAGTGACCACATACATTCTTTTGTCTCCTAGTAGGAGAGGGAGAGAATTCGAGAAGAGTTCCACATTTGTGGCTCAGGAGTAACTGTTCAGTTCTAGAATATGGATCTCCCAAAGCCAACACCCTATCCTTTAGGTCCCACTTGGTGGTAAATGGATCATCATTACTTATGCACAGAGGTCCTCTGTTTTCCTCTGAGACATGAGGTAGAGTCACCTGCCACAGTGAGTCAAGCCTTTGTCTCACAATCTCCTGCCAGCTCTCTGTTTTTCCTGTCTTTTCTGCTAATTTCCAGAGCTCCGTTCCTGAAGGACTTTTGATTTCACTTAGAGGGAGTTTTACTGTGTTTGTTCCTGTCTCTCTGAGCTCAGTTTTCCATAAACAAGTATTCCAGCCCTCAGATCATTTGTTTGATTTTAGAGGATACAGATGGTTTCAGATACAATCATGATGACAGCACTCCCCCTGGAAATAGCAATTATTTGATTTTGCTTACTGACTTCCTTTCAAGAATCCAGAAATTGCACTGTGTACATGGCTTCTCTATGCCCTGATATCTGGGGCCTGGACTGGGGTGACTCAGTCAGCTGAGGGCTGAATCATCAGGAGGAGTCTTCATTTACACATGTGACTCAACAGCTTGCTGAGCTGAGATTACCAACTGGTCACCTATGTGGCCTCTCGGTGTGGCCTGTGCTCTCAGCATAGTGGCTGCTTCTAGTAGGAAGCATCTCAAGGCAAGGAGAAAACTTGTACTTTCCTGACCCCAGTCAAGAGCCAAGAAGTTGTGCTCTGCTCTTGTGATTTCTCCGTACCCATAGAAATAGCTCTTGAGTCACAAAATTACCTTTCAGGCCAGAGCAACAGAAACTAATAAATAGCTACTGAGGGGTCATAAAGAAAGAAACATATCATCATAGTAGGTGCTTGTCCTTGAAGAGAATACATTTATAAATCCATTCTCAAGTAATAGAAAATGACTTGTCCATACAACATTCAACACAAAACACGGGGACAGATTTATGAGACCTTTATAATGGGGCTATCTTCAGTGATCTCTTTCTATTGCAGACTCTATGATGAATGCAGTGTTGACTAACCCTGCTAACAGAAATAAACAAAAGGAATTCATGCTAGCTAAGCCAGGATTAGAAAGCCAGTTTTCACTTCATCAAGTTGTGATGGGTTGCCAAATTCTTCTTGAATAGTAAAAAAAGTTATGTTGTTTTAAATAATATTTTATTTATTATTTTTATTTTATATGTATGAGTGTGTTGCCTCCATGTGTGTAAGTGCACCTGTGTCATGCTGTGCCCATGGAGATAAGAAAAGGGTGTAGGATTCCCTTGGAACTGGAGTTACAGATGGTTAGCCACCATATGGGTGCTGGGAATGGAACCTGGGTCCTCTGCAAGAGCTGCCAGTGTTCTTAACCACTGAGCCATCTATCCATCACCCCCACCAAAGGACATGCTTAAAAAACACAATAGCTTTATTGTGTTCACAAACTGTACTATTTATCCACTTAAAGTATATAATTAATTCATTTTTTACTCTCTTGATACAGTTGTGAAAATATTGCCCTACTGAATTTTAGAACATTTTCATTAATTTAGAAATATTATATCCACTAATAGTTTCTACTTGTGTCCTCCAAGCCCCAGGAGATGACTTTCTGTCTTTATAGATATACTTTTTCTGCAGCATTCTTACAGTATGCCCTTTGTGATTGTCACTTTACACTGTGCATAAGGTTATTTCATGCTGTGACATGTATCAAGACTTCACTTTTTTATGGCATAATAATGGAGCTTTATATGAACAAACCATAAGCTGTTTACCTATTCATTAATCAATGAATATTTAGGTTGTTCCTGCTTTCTAGACTATAGCTATAAACATTAATGTTCAGGTTTCTATTTGTCCTAGTTATCATCAGCTATCAACTTGACCTAACCTAGAGTCACATGGGAATTCAGTTTGGAATTGCCTAGATCAGGTTGGTCTGTGAGAACCTCTTTGGGGCATAGTCTTGATTAATGATAATTGATGTGGGAAGGCCCAACTCATTCTGGCCAGCACCATCCCTAGGTAGATGGTCCTGAACTGTGTAAGAAAGTTAGCTGAGCATGATCAACCAGCAAACAACATTCCTACATGATTCCTGCCTCCAGGTTCCTAAGTTGAGTTCTGGCCTGAATGATGGACTGAGACCTGAAAGTGTAAGATGAAATAAACCCTTTCTTCTCCATGTTGGTCAGAGTACTTTACCACAGCAACAGAACAAAACCAAAACTTGATGTGGGCACATATCTCCATTTCTTTGGGTGAAACATGATACTTAAACTTCTTGGAAACTGACAGACTATTTTCCAATGTTCTAAAGTTTTCATTCTTACTGACACTTTATGATGGATGCAACCTCTTCCTATCCTTTCCAGGACTTGTCTTCTTTTTTTAAATTTTTAAAAATTTTAATTTTAATTTATTTCTGTATGTGTATGAATGTACTGTCTGCATGCAAGTTTGTGCACCTGTGTCATGCAATGCCGCGGAGGTCAGAAGAGGGTGTCGGATTCCTCTGGATCTGGAGTTCTCCTGGAATTGGAGTTTCAGACCGTTCTCGGCCGCCATGTGGGTGCTGGAGATCGAACCCGGGTCCTCTGTAAGAGCGGTCGGCGCTCTTAACTGCTAGGCCATCTCTCCAGCCCCAGGACTTGTCTTCTTATTCCAGCCATCTTAGTGGATGTGGAAGGATGTGTCAGTATTCCGATTTGCATTTCCTATTTGGAGACATTCTATTCAGATCCATTTATTTTGTTACTGTTTCCATTTCCATTTTGAACTTAACATTATTTGCCTTTGAATACCTGACGTTTAAGAATTCTCTGTATATTTTAAATACTAGTCATTTTTTTTTCAGATATATGATTTGCAAATGTTTCCTCCCAATTTATGTATTATCTTTTAGATGGCATTCTTTGAAGCACAAAAATGTACTTTTGATGAAGTCTACTTATCCATTATTTTTCTTTTGTTTTTAGGGTCATATCTAAAAAAATTACTATCAAGTCCAAGATCATAAGCCTTACCCTTTTGTTTTTTCCTAAGAGTTTTTCTGGGTGTAGTGGCACACACTTTTAATCCCAGCACTTGGAAGGCAGGGACAGGTGGATCTCTGTGAGTTCAAGGCCAGCCTGGTCCACACAGTGACTCCAGGCCAGCGGGGGCTGCAGGGAGACCCTGTCTCAAAAACTAAAAGGAAAAAGAGGTCCGCAGTTTTAGTTCTTATATTCAGGTCTTTGATCCATATTGAGTTGGTTTTTCTATGTGATGTGAGATAGGGATGCAACTTCATTCTTTTGAATGTGGTATTTACTTGCTTTAACACTACTTCTTGAAAAGAATATTCTGTCACTTTTAAATTGTCTTGGCATCCTTGTTAAAAAATCCTTTGACTAGAAATGCAAAAGCTTATTTTTGTACCCTCAATTCAGGTCTATTTATTTATAGACCTATCCTTATATATGGGTTACTGTAACTTTGTAATAAAATTTGAAATTTATTACAAATCTAATATTGATCTTCCTTTTCAACATTGTTTAAATGCTGCTCAATCCAGAATAACAAGGAAATTGAAATCAGCCTGGATATCCAGCAACAGATGAATGGATAATGAAAATGTGATATAACCACAATAGAATTTTATTCGGCTATGAAAAAGTGAAAATTTGAAATTTGCAAGAAAATGGATGGAACTGGAAAACATTATATTGTGATGTAACCCAGGTTCAGAAAATCACATACCATATATTGTCTCTAATTTTAGGATCCTAGCCTCTGGCTTCAAAGATCCTTATTTAGGTAAGAACAAATGGGGATAAAGGCCAGGGAACTAGAAAGAATTCATGAGATTGGATAAAAGAGGGTTTAAGGAAGGGGGTGCAGAAGACATCAGAGCAAAGTGGAAGGAGAAATACTGGAGGTGAAAGTGTACAGTAAAGGAAGTCAGGGGCAGGGGATGAGAGATGAAAAGGGGGTGATGGTGATGGGAATCAAGCAAAATGAAACACGGATGAAAATCCCATATGAAAACTTATTTTTAAACTGATTAAACATGTAAATAAAATATTAAAAATTGTTCGAACTAGTGTGGAGTCTGTGACTTTAAATTAGTTATATCATATGACAACTTTTACCTGCTTGAAAAAGAATGAAGGGTAAAAGCAGAACTTGGATCTAACTCATCTTTAGAGGTAGAGTCAAGGTCACAAAACAAAACAATATCTAACCTGAAGAACCAATGTATCTGAATTTTACTGTGAAAACAATATGAACAGGAAAGTAGAAGGGTCAACAGAACTCAGCTGTGAGAGACTATAAAGTAGGAATTTATAGATAACTGATTGAGGGTGGTAAGGGATGATGCTTGATTAAGACGGTGCTAAGAGCCCATAAGGACAAAAGATCTTCTGTTTTGGCCTCTGTCTTACTAGACTTGAAGTAGATTCTTATTTATTTATTTATTTATTTATTTATTTATTTATTTTGGTCTTTTCGAGACAGGGTCTCCCTGTATCCCTAGCTGTCCTGGAACTCACTCTGTAGACCAGGCTGGCCTTGAACTCACAAATATCTGCCTGCCTCTGCCTCCCAAGTGCTAGGATTAAAGGCGTGCACCACCACGCCCTGCTTTTATTTATTTATTTTTTTTATGTGTATGAATGTACTGTCTGCATGTAGGTTTGTGCACCCATGTTGTGCAATGCGGCGGAGGTCAGAAAAGGGTGTCAGATTCCCCTAGAACTGGAGTTAAAGACAGTTCTCAGCCACCATGTTGGTGCTGGGGATTGAACCCCGGTCCTCTGCAAGAACAGTCGGCGCTCTTAACTGCTAGGCCATCTCTTCAGCCCCGAAATGGATTCATTTTTATGTGTTATGTCTGACATACAATCTGTCTCCATCAAAATCCAGATCACTGGCTGGTTGAAGCCAGGAAGAGGAGGACGTTAGTAGAGCCACAACTAAGATAACACAAAATCAATGCAGCAGACCAATCATCAGTAAAGATGATAAACTGGCTGGGACAACTGCCAGAGTCAGGGTGGGGGTCATCGTATCACGGAGGATGTTTGATGACTGTGGAAGACAGACAACAGTGGGAGGTTGTAAGAAGATGGTATGAAGGTCCAAGAGGAAGTTATGTACTGTTGGCTGAAAAAATGGGAGCTCTGTTCTTGACATCATCTGCCAAAGTAACAAAACAAGAAGTTAAAGAACCAATGTCTAGGCCTTGATTCATCCATTTTTAATAGAAAGTTCTGGAAACAGTTCTAGTAAATGTAGAGTACTGAAGTGCTCCGAAAGTAGGAAGACTGGAAGGAATCAGTCTCGTCTCACTTTTTCTTGTTCTTCCTCATGAGTCTCAGAGATGATGATGAGGAAGTTAGAGTTCCTCTGTTGATTAGGAACAAGATATCTGATGGTCGTGCCCTCCATTTGCTGGTGTTCATCCTTAAGGGTTTCTTCTCATCCTTTACTGTGTTCCCTTTAGCCTCATGGTGACCTGAGCTCCCCTATCCCACTATATCTCTAAAAGCCCATGCTTCCTTATATATTGCTCTATGCATATTATTCTCAGCCTTTTTCAAATTGGTCATTTTTGGTGGGACTCCTGAAGTTTCTCTGTGTCCATCTTCAAGTGAAGCCAGCACAAGTGAATTTAACTTGTAGTTGTCATTTATACTCTAAGTGGTCAAAAGAAAGATCCTTCTGGATCCAACATGATTTTGAGGAAACTGCTTGCTTTTCCTACCTATTTCTTCTTCCATTGGTCACACAAGTTGCATACTTTAGATTTTTTTATAGTAACTTTAAAAAATGTTACTGAACTAATTGGAAGAGTCTGAAATTATTGCTAGGTATTCTAACTTGCTTCTGTGTTGCTGTGATAAAAAATGACCATAGTCAGCTTGGGAAAGAAAAGCTTTATGTGGCTTACAGAAGGTGTATGATTCCCCTGGAACTGAAGTTACACACAGGGAAGAGAGTGACCTCTGCTTGAACAAAACCAAAGGATAGCAACAACTGCAACACTTCCAGACTTCAGAAATTGATTACCTGTCATTTCCATCACTGTGTCAACAGCATGAGAAAAAAAATCTGTATTATCCTTGTCAAAATACTAATGATTAATGATGCATAGGGTTAAAGAAGTACAGAAAGGGATACAAGATCGAGTCCTTAAAACTTTCTTCGTAAAGTGGCAACAACTTACTGGACAATAGTTCTGTTTCTTTTTTATCAGCTTCTTAAGAATTAGCATGTAGGGGCTGGAGAGAGGGTTTAGCGTTTAAGAGCCCCTGTTACTCTTCCAGTGGACCCCAGTTTGGTTTCCAGCACCTACATATGGCAGCTCACAACCACCTGTAACTTCAGCTTCGTGGGATGCAATGCTGTCTTCTGACCTCTGAGGGTTCCTGATCTCACATGTACAAAACCCCACACAGACACACACGTAGAATTCAAAATAAAATAAATCTTAAAACAACATGTGAAGTAGGGGTTTCATTTTGGCATTTTCACATGTGCTCTGTTTATACCGAACCGTCCCCCCTCCCCTCTGCTTCTGCTTTCACATCACGTGCATTCTATAACCCTCCTTTTTCTCTTTTAATACTGCCCCCAAACCAGTGTTACAAAGGTATTTTGTTTTTGAGATGTAGTGCCTTTCCATAAACAATTTGCTTTATACTCCTATATAACTCTTAGGCTTGGTAAAAAGTTATGTGACTGTTTTGGTGGCTTAAGAAGAAAGGCCAGCTCCATGAATATGGCTAGGCAGTGAAATGATATACACAACACATATAATTAGCTAAAAAGTTTGAGGAGCTTTGTGAGACCCTGTGTGATGACCCTGTTGTTGTTTTCCTTAAGATCCCAGTGTTTTAGACCTATGTGTAAATGGGCCCTATAAGTATATGTAGATGGGCCCTGTCCTTAGGTAGACATTTGCTCCCGAATGAGGTAAAGTGATTTTTTTCTCCTAAATTTGATTTGATTCTACTGCAGTGATGGCCAAAGAGGAATAGTCTGTGAAAATGAGTATTTCTGGGTGTTCTTAGAATGTAACATCGTGTTATATGGAGAAAATTGCTAGCAGTTTATAAAGTATAGACTTAGAGGGAAAACATTAAAGAATATATCTCAGAGTACAGTGTTCATTAGTAAAACTCAGACTCTTATTACTTATAAAGCTGCATACTCTATTCTCTGATTTTGTATAGTGGCTTACAAGGTTTTGAAAACATGTTTAGCTGGCACACACTTTTATATCTAGGTCTAGAGGTACAAAAATTCATTATTTGGAATTCTTTTTTTTTTTTTTTTTTTGAGAGGAGTCATGTTTAATCCCAAGAACAATTTCAATCCCAGCAATGAATAAATATCACAAATCACACTAACTGAAATGGTGAACAAAATCACAAATGAAAAGTTGAGTGTGATACTGTTTGTGTGCAGGTTAACAACATAACACAAATCTGTATGTTATTTCTTGACAAATAAATACCATTATTTGGAATTCTTGCCAGGTGTGGTGGTGCATACCTTTGGCCCCAGCACTCAGGCAACAGAGGCAGGTGGATCTCTGTGAGATTGAGGCCAGCATGATCTACATAGTGAGTTCTAGGCTAGCTGGGACTACAGGAAGATGCTGACTCAAAAACACCCCCTCTCTCAAAAAAATTGTCCCCTGGAATTCTCAGTGTGTAGTGTCAGTTGCCCATTTTAGATTAATTACAAGGAGATGGGGCCTGGAGCCCTGGCTCAGTGCTGCTTAAGAGCACTGGCTGCTCTTGCAGAGGATCTGGGTTTGATTCTCAGTATCCCCATGGTGACAAACAATTCTCCCTAACACCAGTTTGAGTGGTGTTACACCTTCTTCTGACTTCCTCGGGCACTGCACTACAGGGGTGCCTTTACATACATGCAGGCAATATACTCGTACACATAAAAATGATAAATTATTTTTATCCCAAGGAAATGGCCTATTGCCCAACACAAAGATACAATGGGGAAAGGACCATGTTTTCTGTGTTCCCTGTGCTACCAAGCAATAGTACAAAACAGACAAAACGTTCAACCCCAGCTTTTCCTTCTTTCTTGTGTGTCTGAAATAATGCTAGGCATTTAACCTAAATTGCCTCATTTTCCTGTCCAACATGCTAGGAGTCCTTATTTTCCAGTTTCCTTAGTGATTAAGGCTTTGTAATTGACGTCTGAACATCAGAATGTGGGTACAGTTTAGACAACCCATTCCTAGGCAAATAGTCAAGTTTTCCATGGAATGTTCTATATTCTCTTTTTCTCTTCCACAGAACTTTAAAAACTGATTGTTGAAACCTATTATTTTATGCAATAGATACACACTAATAAAAAGAGGTTGAAAAATCACAATTGTTACAGATAGTTGTGGTGAAGGTAGATGAGTGCCTGATAAATGGATGACTGTGGAATAGAACGATATGTCTATGGGTGTCTCAACCAACATCTATGGTTGAGATGTGCTGGATAAGAGTTATTATACTTTTAAGGATCATTTCTATAGTAGGTTACTGGAGAGGTTTCTCTGACTGTGTAGAGTATCAGAAACCACGAGGAGGAGACGTAGCATTCTCTCCTGAGCGTGAAGCCGGCTCTTGGTGTTGCTTTACTGCAACTGCCACTTGCCATTGATGATCGTTCTTTTCTACGGGAGAGTAGAGGGAGAGAGTGCAGTCTGAGTGGTGAAACAAAAGAAAAAAAAAGAGTTTTAGTAACAGAAAGAAATGCATCTTTTTTGTCTAGGTAACATGTGGTTAGTATCATCATACTTTCTTTTGTAAAACCTCATTAGAAAAATACAAATCTTCATGTTCTGGAGACAGAAAATCATCCAAATCTAAATATATGCTCATAAGCCTTAGTAGATACAACTTCCTATGATACCCATCTTTAATCCTTCACTTCACGTTTCCATAAATCCCAAGTACCTGGAGTCCCTGTGAACACTGGAGATTACGTTTGAAAATCTGAACTTGTAACGTTGCCTTTCTCCCTGCCTGGCACATCTCCATTCTGATCTGTTGAGTGTGAGCCTCTTTGTCCTTTTTCCACTCAACTTGAAGGTCAAATCATTCAAGAAAGCTCCTTTGATTCCTGAAGTAGGAAACAGCCTCTCACTGGATGCTCCAACAACAAGGACATATAATCCTTATCATAAACCCACCAGTATGCACAGGAAGTACTTATTTAAGACCTTCAGATATGCTAGACATCTGGAATATAGGGCTCCTGTTTTATTTATCTCTATTTTTCCAGGATTGACAAATGTTTCATATATTGGAGGTACTCAATCAGTTCTTGCTGAATTTGATTGATATGAATAGGTAAGAGAAATCTCATAAGAAAAATTGAAATGCAACCTATAATCTATGGACAGGGCAAAAAATAGGAAGATAAGGATAAGGACTGTGGCCAGCCATGGTGGTGCATGCCTTTAATCCTAGCACTTGGGAAACAGAGGCAGGTGGATCTATGTGAATCTAGCCTGGTCTATGTAGTAAGTTCCAGGCCAGCTGGGGCTACAGGGAGACCCTGTTTCAAAAAGACCCCTCCCCCAAAAAACACAGAATAAGGATTTTTTTCTTGTTTAATATAAAGAGCGGTTAATTTGACCCTGAAGTATATAGTTCCATTATGAAATGGATAGATCAGGGCACATCCAAAGTCACTTGCCCCTCTTTATACGCATTCTGACAATACGTTGAATGAAGAATCTCTTGGGGGAAGTATTCTGAGCTAAGACAGTCTAGACACAGGCTTTTGCCTTGGAGATCATGGTTTGTACAGATGCACTAGGTCGTTTTGAATAGTGACCAATATCGGCTACTCAGCTTGTCCCCAGCCTAATAACTACTCTACCTATTCCTCTCAAAAGGAGAGTAGAAGCAAAACTTGAGGGTTTTTTTTTTTTTTTGGTGTTTTTTTGAGACAAGGTCTCCCTGTAGCCCTAGCTGGACTGGAACTCGCTCTGTAGACCAGGCTGGCCTTGAACTCACAGAGCTCTGTCTGTCTCTGCCGGCCGAGTGCTGGGATTAAAGGCGTGCGCCAATACACCTGGCAAAGAGACAGTTGTTTTAAGAGAAGCATGGGAGGGTGTGGTGTCCTTGTGGCAGAGGGGGAGGCAGTTTCCTGTCTTGAATTACTCCACAGGATAGACTCAGACATGGTGGTGGTGGGGGGATGGGGGAGGAAGCTAGATGAACTAGCTTCTGTCTCCAGTGAAGAGGCAGTAGGTGCCATCAATCTTTGCTTCCTGTTAACAGAACCAAAGGGACAGGGACAGGGACTTAAGACAGCTTATGATGGTTTCATGATCAACAGCTAAAGGACATCAAAGGAGGGAAATAGGAGCTTGGTGGAGCCCAAAGGATGCCCGGAGGGTTTTGTGAACACAGAAGACAGCCTCTTCATTGACTCCCAGGAACACAGTGTGGGGAGGAATTTGAATTAGATGGAAGTCTCATGATAGTTTATGAAAAAGAATCAGAAATATACTATTTTATTTGTGGTTGGATATACTATTTTTAAAACATTTGTGGTCTGTTTCATGAGCATGAGCAGGGGTCACTTACTGGAACATGGGAAACTTAGACAACTTACACCGCAGAAGGACATGACTCTCACCTACCCTGGCATCCACTCACCACCTGAAGTCCTGTGAGGGTTGGGTCCTCATGACCCCTTCCTGAATGCATGAAGAAATGGCATCAGGCACTGTCTTCTTCAGGTAACTACAGCTTCACAGAGTTAAGAAAACTTTGTTTTTGACTATTATGTGGCTATAGCCTGATGAAATCTTGCTTGTATTTTAAGCAAGTGGAACACACTTTTAATCAGGAATGTTGACTTTATCCAAGGTCATATTGGGATATTACTACTAGGAGTGATGATTTTAAATGATTCATGAAGCTAGGTGGAGGTGGTCAAAGTGCTGGATAAGAGCGATTCACAGTCCATTCTCATCAAAAGAGAGAAATGGTAGTGTGGCGTCTTATGGATCTGTCACCATGTCACACTGTGAAACAAACAAACAAACTGAATGTCTCTCCAGAAATCAATTTCTAAGCAGCCTATAGAGCACAGGGTGAAAAACAGCAGGGCTTTGAACAGAATCGATAGCATCAAACTAGTCTGTTTTCCTTCTGTGACACAGTAATAGAAAAATGGAAACACACAGTATATTTTGACTTTGCTGAGGCTTTTGATTTTGCTCAATGACAATTTCTCTTCAACAAAGAGGATAATTCACCAGATATTTTTGTAATGCCAGGTATGTAGACTAACAGGTAGCTTGATAACTGTTCTCCCTGTTTGAAGAATGGAGACTATTATGAGGACAGAACGACATGGTGCCACATAACCAAAAAATCAGGGCTAAGAGGATTTAATACAATTATGCATCAAGTACTATAGTCAAACACATTAACAGCCCCTGAGGTTGTCTTAGAAAGCTCCCTCAAACAAGGAAAAGCTTCAATCATAGCTGGGAATTTAATCAGAAAGCCTAAGATAAGGACTTGAGTTAGGAGAAAAGCATGCACCTTACATGAACACACAAAAGATGCCAAAAGTTGCTTGGAGATTTGTGCTGGATAGCTTTAGTGTCAACTTGACACATCTGGGTTGAGGGAGCCTTAACTGGGGAATTGGCTCCATTGGACTGGCCTGTAACCACATCTGTGGAGTATTGTCTTGATTGTTGAGCAATGTGGGAGTGCCCAGCCCACTATGGGTGGTACCACACTGGGCAGGTTGTTGTGTACCGTATAAGAGGGCAGGCTGGGCATGAGCCAGGGGAGCAAGCCGGTGAACAGCATTCCTCCATGGCCTGTGCTTTCAGCTCCTGCCTCCAGGTTCCTGCCCTGAGTTTCTGCCTTGAGCTCCCTGAGACCCAGGAGATGTGAGCTGAATAAACCCATTCCTCCCCAAGTTGGTGTCGGTAAGAGTGTTTTGTCACAGCAATTGAAGAGAAACTAGAACAGAAATTGGTACCAGAGAGTGGGCTATTGCTGTGTCAGACCTGACCTTGGTGTTTTGGGAAAGGATTGTGGAGGCATTTGGGACTTTGGGCTGGGAAGATCATTGAATGCCTAAAGATCATTGTTGTGGAGCTTGGAGCAGTTTTGCTGAAGGAGTTGAAGACGATTGAGGTCTGGCTTGTGAAGATTCTAGTTTCAAAGGGAAGCAGAGATCATCAGGACTGTTTAATCTGTGGGTTCTGGTCAGCTGGGGCTGAAGAATCAGCTGTAATCAACAAGAGACCAGAACCTGAAGTGAAATCTTTGTTGTACTGGGACAATTGATGCTGGTTATCTGGGGCTGAAAAATCAGCTGTAAGTAACAAGAGACCAGCATCACTGTGGTGAACTCTTCTGGGAAGAATTTCTTCAGGGTCAGCACACAGAAGCTGTGTTCCAGAAGGGGCCTGAGCCTCCATGTCAAGCCAGAATCAGGACTTGGTAGTGTGTAAGCGTCTCCTATATGGTTCTGGTGTTGAAATTTGAGGGGGTCACAGAGAGCAGCTGAGGCTTGGCACTATGAGAGGTCAGGAAAGACCACTGGTGGAAGTGCACCTCGGTTGCAGTGAAGACCCCAGGATTGCAGGGGTCATGGAGAGAAGCTGAGGCTTTGCACCAGGAGAGGTCAGAAGAGACCATTGGTGAAGTTGCTGCCTCAGTTTCAGTGGAGACCCCAGCTTTTTGGAGATGCCGGAACCATGGGACGACCACCAAGAGCAGCAGCAGGTGTGGAATGGAGTCGGCCTGGGCCTGCGAGATGAGCTGTGTGTGCCCTGGATGGCAGAGTCAGAGAGGGGGAGCTGCCAAAACCCTTTGGAGCCCAGAAGATCGTGAGTGAATCCCAGGTGTCCAGCCTTGAGCTACTTTGCTGGACTTGGTTTTGTTTGAGAGTGCCTGATTCTTCCCTTTGAAATAAGACAGAACTTGTTTTGGATTTTACAGCAGCCCACAGCTAAGAGACTTTTAACAGACTGTGAACTTTTAAGTGTTTGGACATTTTAAGGACTGTGGGGCTTTTAAGTCGGTACTGTCTTAGGTTGTGATTAATGTTAACATAATACCTTGGGGACAAGAACTGGAAGGGTGGTGGTTTAATGGTGATGTGTTTTGTGTGTCAAGTTGACAAGGGGTCAATTGTGCTGGATAGCTTTAGTGTCAACTTGACACACCTGGGTTGAGGGAGCCTCAACTGGGGAATTGGCTCCATTGGACTGGCCTGTGGCCAGATCTGTGGAGTACTGTCTTGATTGTTGAGCAATGTGGGAGTGCCCAGCCCACTATGGGTGGTGCCACCCTGGGCAGGTTGTTGTGTACCATATAAGAGGGCAGGCTAGGCATGAGCCAGGGGAGCAAGCCAGTAAGCAGCACTCCTCCATGGCCTGTGCTTCAGCTCCTGCCTCCAGGTTCCTGCCTTGAGTTCCTGCCTTGGGCTCCCTGAGTGATGAACTGTGACCCAGGAGATGTGAGCTGAATAAACCCATTCCTCCCCAAGTCGGTGTTGGTCAGAATGTTTTGTCATAGCAATGGAAGTGAAACTAGAACAAGATTGTTGTAATTTTCCCTTAGGTTCTAATAAGTAGACTTTCACCTAGACTTGTGATCATAGCTTTCACTCAGAGAAAATAAAAGGGAGGATAATTAGTAAAAGATAAAACCGGTTAACACACCTACCAGGATATAGAAAAATGGACACATGCAGTATATTTTGACTTTGCTGAGGCTTTTGATTTTGCTCAATGAAAATTTCTCTTCAACCAAGAGTGGTCAACTGGTTGGCACTGTAAACTTACAAGTTTTTGAAATACATTATTATTACTTTTTAAATCTTTATAGTGTTTTTTTCTTTTTTCTATTACTTTTTAATTGTTTTTTAATTTTTTATAACCAATAAGTAATAATTTATAATGAGTCAAAGCATCCTTCATGTAAAAACCAATTTGCAAGCACAGTGGCCCAAAACCCACACGCCGACCCCAAAGAGTCCCAGACCGATCAGCTGGGGGCGTTGTATGTTCAAATAAGTTGATCAAATAGATGTGTCCAAACTATATTAGCTAAGTAAAAAACAAAACAAAAAAAAAAAAAAACAACAAACAAGTTTCAACACAATAGTTCCACCACACCCCAATAAAAAAGGGCCCTTACATGTACTGAAGCCAAAAAACTAACCGGAAACGGCCCCATACTTCCGAAGATTAGTTCCCTAGGCTTAGAAAAGGGGCACGGGTGGATGAGAAGCAAAACAGTCTACTTTCTCTGGAGCTGTTGTCTTGGACTCTGGTCAATTCTGGCTGTTTCCTTTCATGGGCTGACAGTTTGTCCAGGAATAACCTTTCGATCCTACTAATGAAGCACAGGCGATTAGATATATAAGTATTTGACAGTACTAATTTTTATGGTAGGTTACTTTGGTATAGACACATATGTTTGGATGGTATGTTAATCCATGAATTACATTTTTTTTTTCCTGTTAAATATGACAGGGTCTTATTTAACGTCTCCTAACCAGTAGAGGATGTAAGCTTGTGGCATCAGCCGTGGGTTATTCCTCCAAGGAGAGAGCCAATAGCCAATTAGATTTGGGATATACAGGCATATGGCTGCTTCTGCTGCACAGTATTTACAGGCAGGTGAAGTGTAGCTGGTGCTGATGGAGGAGTCTTGCTTGACTCAAGGAAACTGTTCCCTAGGCTTAGAAAAGGGGCACGGGTGGAGGAGAAGCAAAATAGTCTACTTTCTCTGGAGCTGTTGTTTTGGACTCTGGTCAATTCTGGCTGTTTCCTTTCATGGGCTGATAGTTTGTCCAGGAATAACCTTTCATTCCTACTAATAAAGCACAGGTGATTAGATATATAGGTATTTAACAGTACTAATTGTTATGGTAGGTTACTTTGGTATAGATGAAATATATTATAAGAAATGATTCTACAGAGATGACATAAGAGATGTGGATGAAGACATTAACTGGGGTGTATGTTTCTTGCCATCAAAACACTGGCCTCCATGTCTCCTTCATGCATCATTTGGTCAATACAGTGACTCAAGCTGTAACTGCTGGAACAGGTTACTATAACCAAGACATCAACAGGCTACGGCAAGTGGGGCTGCATCTTTGATGTATGTTTGTAGCTATGTTCTAAAAAGTCTTTAATTAAAAACAATACAGATTCTGGGGGCTGAAGACACGGCCCAGTGTGGAAATGCTTAGCGTGCAAACATGGGAGTCTGAATTTGGACGGCAGCCATGCAAAAAGCTGGACCTGGTGCCATTCGCCTGCAATGTGTGTGGTAGGGAGGGTCCCTTGGCCAGCTAGCCTGGCCAGTCAGTGAGGCCCAGGTCAGTGAATGACCCTGTCTCAGAACCTAAGTGGAGAACAATAGACTCTGGCCTCCACATGCATACATACATGCACTCCCACATAATTAATACAGCTTTCATTATAAGATAATGAAGGCTCTCTTAATTTTTTTATCTTTGGGGAATTTCACTCATGCTTATAATGTATTTTGACCAAATCTACCCCATTTCCTCCCCTTAGATTCCTCCTCTATCCCTCCACCCACTTTCTAGCACAAGTTTATGTGCTCTTTTTTTTTTTTTTTTTTCTTTTTTTTTTTAATTTAAGCCTATTGTGGCTGGGCATGGTGTGCATGCCTTGAATCCCAGTACTTGAGAGTCAGAGGCAAACAAGGATCTCTGTGAGTTCAAGGCCAGCATGGTCTACACATCAAGTTCCAGGCCAACTGGTGCAACAGGAAGACCCTGTCTTTAAACAACAACAACAACAACAACAACAACAAAAAGTAATTTAACTCACTGAATCCACATAGTTCTGTATGCATGTCAAGAACTTTTGTAGGACCATCTACTGGAACAAAAGTGGTCTCTCAGGGTTACATTCCTAAAGGAAGCTTACCCTCCCTCCCCCAGAAGCCATCAACTGTCAATAACTCTTTAAAAATCTTATTAGCATTGCTTTCTTAAAGAAATAACATGATTACATTGAAAAACTGTGCAGTGTGGAGAATTTGGAAAGGGATTTACTGGAAAACTCACATCATACCAATGGTGACAAATTTCACATTATTGTTGAAGCTTAGTAGTACAGTCTTGTCAGAAGATAATACTCAAAAATTATAGTATCTTGTACAAAAAATATATATAATAAAAAATTATAGTGGACAAAGAATTGGAAATTTACATTCTAAAATACAATTACATAATTTTAATTTGAGACATATCCATTTAATTATTATATTACTTTATTTCTTTTTCTAACTTCTCACACTATGATTTTTGTCTTTAGAAGTTCAGTTAGCTGTTTTACATTTTCCATAAGCCAAAGGTGAAGGCATACTGAAGCTATAGAAGTGTAATAGAAAAATAATATAAAACCTCTTGATGCCTGGTAATAGGGGAGGGCCACCCTAAATGCTGGATGCCCAGGGCCACGTGTGGAGTCAAGTCCATGGTTGGTCCTCAGGGGAGATGAGAGGTCCATTCTAGAGAAACAACTTTCCCAAGACCAGTTTCTTCAAATGACTAAGACCCTCCCCCCTCCCCCGTCCCCAGCATAAAATGAAAAGCCATTGTTATGCACAACCTGGGATCTCAGGGGAGAAGGTTGTGGGGAGTGTAGCCACTCAGAGAAGCTGAAACTCTCCAACATCGGGAAGTCTTCCATCTTCCCTACTCCACTGTCAGCCTATCACCAGAGGAATGTGGATCCATGTCTTCCAGTAGAGAAACAAAACCCCAGACTCCTGTAAGGGGACCAGAGCTCCAGCTTACAGGAGGGCAGCAAAACTCTTGGTCACAAAAAGGACCACAGCTCAGGCCCACAGGAGGGGGCTGCAACTCTGATTGCTGATAGCTCTTTTTTTTAGTCTTTTTGAGACAGGGTCTCCCTGTAGCCCTAGATGGCCTGGAACTCACTCTGTAGACCAGGTTTCTTCTAACTTTTCTATCTCCATTTCTACACTCTTCCAAACACACTAATTTGAGCTACACCTAAGGTCTGATGAACAGGCTATTTTTTTGTGTCAAATTTGCTGAACCTTCACATCTGAACAGAACCATGAGACAGAACATGACTAGTATACAGCACCTTCTTAGTGATAATTCTGTGAAAGAAGAATTTCCTTCCTAGCGTCTAACATCAAGGACTAACTGTACTTGTCCTATGTGAAGGGTGTTACGCATTGCGTTCTCTTTCATGTCTCGTTCTTTTGCTCCACATTGCATTGGGAGCTTTGTCCATGTGTTCCTAGTTCATTTATTGTCATCGTTGTATTATCTTCTTGTGCATGAAAACACTGTAATTTATTTATCCATTTAACTGTAGATTGTGTTTGATTTGTGCTTCATTTCTGGCTACCATAAATGGTGCTCCCAGAACATGTTTTTGGACTATATATGTAGGTATGTCTGTTGTATATATGGAATTACTTCTTAAAATTAGATATATGGTATTGAGTGTCAACAGGAGTTGCTAAGTTGACCTTTACAAAGGGTATTCCTTTACAAGCTCCATGGCAATATGTGAGAGAAACATCCCTTTAATTTGTTATACCTTCCTTGCTAACATATTCTGTGTGTGATGGCACTCAGCACACTGCAGGAGGAGGGAGAAAGAACAAAACATGGTGTGTGTCTTCAAGAACTTTACAGTGCAGTTGGAGACAAGCATATAGCCGATTAGTGACCAGGAAGGGGGAGAAAACTAAATTTCTTTTGAGACAGGGGCTCACTATATAGCCCTGGCTGGCCTGTGTAGAACAGATTGGCTTTGAACTCACAGAGATCTTCCTGCCTGTGCCTCCCTAATGCATACACCTCAAAGGTGTATGCCACCATGCCCAGCTCAGAGAATGAAGTTTTTGGAAAATGAGGTACAGGGGCTGGAGAGATGGTTCAGTGGATAAGAGCATGGGATGGTTGGTTCCTGGCACCAACATGGCAGCTAACAACCATTTGTAACTGCAGTTCCATTGGATCCAACTCCCTCTCTGACCTCTGTGGGCATTGCATGACATGGATGCACTTATATACATGTAGGCAATACACTCATACACATAAAATAAAAATAATAAATAAAATTTAAAAAGAAAATACTATACAACATAGAGGAGACAGAAAGCCTAAACAGTGAGACACACTATGAAGATGAATGAGCAGCCAGCTTGCTGTTTTCACAGCACCTTTCAGGTGCAGGACTCTTATTTTCACATCTTTCAATAAGGCATCCTCCTGGCTCTCTTTTAAAATGAAGAAACAGATTCAGAGAGATGAATGGTTTCCCATGACTGAGCTGGTGGGTGATTCATGCTGCATTAACTGCAAGAGCCTCGAAAGGCAAACACTTCCATTCTTGCCCTCTTCTTTGTTGTTTCTAGAAAGCAGCTTTTGAGAAGCATCTGGAAATGTAAGGCTGTCAGATCAGGAGGTAGAAAGAATATAAAAGATGGAATCAGAGAGGCTTTACTTTGCACAGTAGATCTGTGATCTCTCAGCTTTCTAGTTCCTCAGAGTCTGTGTTTCCTTATTCATAAAAAGGATCGATAATTACTTCACAGAGTGACTGAAGAGAAAATGAACTGATAGTTGGTATTCAGTCTATTGACTGGCAGTAAGAATGAAGTTTTCAGATCAAATTTAAAAACCTGATCAGGGCTGGAGAGATGGCCTAGCGGTTAAGAGCGCCGACTGCTCTTACAGAGGACCCGGGTTCGATCCCCAGCACCCACATGGCGGCCGAGAACCGTTTGAAACTCCAATTCCAGGAGAACTCCAGTTCCAGGGGAATCCGAGACCCTCTTCTGACCTCCGCGGCATTGCAGGACACGGGTGCACAAACTTGCATGCAGATAGTACATTCAAACACATACAGAAATAAATTAAAAAAAAAACTGATCAAAGACGGACAATTGGAAAGAAACTGAGTGGTTGGTGGGTATTGAGCCAAATATGTGTTAGCTCTGAACGTAATGTTTAGCTGGAGGGAAAAAAAAAAACCTGCTTTGTAATTCTTCCCCAAGTAAGAATGCTAGTAGAAGAATTCTTGATGAGATCCACCCCATGCTCATTCCTCTTCTGTTTTCAAGCTGGAACATCAACATTACTGCACTGTTGAGGTCTTACAGCCCATTCCATATAGTTGACATTTCTTCAGAGCATTAAGGGTAATCCATATAATACAGGATACCACTAAGTGGATTGTCAGCTAAGATCTACATCTTAGTGAACAAAGGAAAGTATAAACAAGGACAGCATTAAAGAGTCACAGACAGTAGGAACACGTGTCTCCCTCAGCCTTATTCAGGGATAACTCATGCTGTTGAACCTCTTAGCCATTGTTTCTGTGACTCCAATGATCTTCCTGTTTTGTAAACAGAGAGAAGGAGTCCTTGGCATTGTCAATGGTGAGGAAGATGAAGTAAATGTTACCTTAATATCACTGTGTGTGTGTGTGTGAGAGAGAGAGAGAGAGAGAGAGAGAGAGAGAGAGAGAGAGAGAAAGAGAGAGATGTTTTTTTCTCTACTGCCTGTTTCACAAATCCAAGTGGTTTTGAGAATGCTCATAGAAGATAGAAATAGAGGCAGTTCTGGAAGAAGGTGCTGCCCTGGATGGATTTGGCATGGAGACCACACCAATTAATGCTGTGGTCTAAGTCCAACTGGGCAGGTATGATCTGGACAGATCAGAGAAGAACTTTCAGAGCATAGGCAGTGAGATGGCCTTACTTTCTCATTGACCTTCGAAAACATGTGGGTTTCCCCTGCACCACAGCCAGACTACATCAGAAAGGCAGGAAGGTATTAGCCATAGTGGCTTTGAGCTTTACCTCAGTTGAAAGAATTGAGGAAGAAGCAGCGATGGTAGAAAAATGAAATTCATCTGTGTTCACATTCAACTGTGTTAGGACAGCTCAATGGACCAAATATATGGAATTATAACAGGCTTTGAAGAGACAGTCTCAAACTTCATACTATGGCTTTCAAGATAGCAGTAACTCACCTACTAAGCATATGCATCCTATATTATATAAGTTATCTCTGAGCTTTCCCAATAGCTCATTATGATATTTTGCTCTATCACTTTCTAGTTGAGGAAAATGAGTTGACAGGTATTAAGAAATCTGACAGTATAGGGGACGGAGAGATGGCTTGGTGATTAAGATTCTTGCAGAAGACCCGGGTTCTAGTCCCAGGACCCACATGCAGTTAATAACAATCCATAACACTGGTTCCAGGAAATTTGATTCCCTCTTCTGTCTTCAAGGGCACTGCATGATACAGGTACACTTACACAAATGCAGGCAATATAGTCATACACATAAAATAAAATAAACAAATAAGAAAGAAACTTGACTGTGTAGATAATGAAAGGACCAAGCTAGGTTCTAAATCCTGGTCGAGGCTGTTTGAATTCTAAGCCTATGTTCTCTCTATAATCTTCTCATCAACCCTGTGAAGATGAGAATATTTTATCCCCATATTGCTGAAGAAATTTGGAATAAACAATAAGAGAGGGGTACAGTGAAGCCCGTGTTCTGAGAATCTGCCAGGCTGATGTTTCAGAGTATGTAATCTCTTCTTCTTGCCAAATTATGCCAACAATTGTTTTCTTTTCAATTAATATTGATCTAGATGCTTAATAAGTGCTCAATGAATATTGACTCGGGGACTCATTGAGTGATTGTACTATCAAGAGAGGATAAAAATTATTTTATTTTATAAAGCTTATGGAAAAGAACATATAGGGTTTTTCTAGTTTAGTGCTTCAGCTCAGAGATGATGAAAAGATCTCTCATATCCTTTCTCCATCCCCTAGACATGATGATTCAGAGCACTTCAAGGATGTGTGATATACTTGAGCTGATTTCTTTAATTAGTAATTTTGCAAACCTGTGTTACCCTTTCCATGCAAATGATGATTCTGTGTTAGAGAACTTCAGATTATACAAGTCTTCCAGAAAGTTTTATTGATTTTTAAATTGAATCTTTACAGATTTTTTTTCTGGTTCATGCACACAAAAACATGCAACGTTGTGCAATTTTTCTTCTGTTTTTAATCTTTGAAGAGGAAAGAAAAATATTTTCTGAGAATATTAAGCTTTCCTGGGGCTCCTATGAAGGAATTTGTTTTTCTATTATTTTAGAGAAAAGATTAGTTCCTCTGAATATAACTGTGTAATTGTTAGTTTCAAAATCAGACCATTGGGTATTATTGTACTTGGAGAACTTCATGGAGGCCCTGTCATACTAAGATACGTGTGCTCTGCCTGAGAGTTAACTTGGATTCTGCAGGTGTGGAGGTGCTGTCATTTCCTATATCTGGCTTTCAGACTCCACGATGATGGAAAACGTTGCCTGGGAACTTGGATTCATAGTGACTGTCCATTTGAGGGACCATGGGACAGATGCTCTTTGAAAAACCCAGGTGTCAATTGTTCATTTTATAGTACTGTTTAGAGAATAGTGATAATCAAAGCAAAGCTGCAAGGACAAAAAAAGAGAATAGTGATAAGAAAAATTATCTAAATAGTTCAAAAGCCTACTGAAAAATTGTACCTACAATATCTCTATGGGAGTCCATGTGTATAGCTGAAGGCTCCCTTTGTGTTGTTGGCCAGAGGAGTCCAAGTTACAAGGCTACTGTCACAGCCCTTGATTGCCTCCCAGAACTTGAAGTTAACACCCTATTCTTGAAGACAGGACATTCTTTGGAAACAGAACTTGGAGAAATGGATCTGGAACTGACCTACAAACCACCTCTCTAAAGTCTAACTCTCATAGCTTTAGAGGACACTATGCAAGGGGCTAAAGGAGAACATTATTTGATGGGCCACCCCAGCTTTAAGTCCTAATAACCACAGCAATGACTGGGAAACTCTATTGGTACAGTAATGACACTTTTATCTTGGGGGTAATCAACAGCTACCTAGTTGGACTTAACACCCTTTCAATGGGAGGAAACTCATGTGTGTACTGTAAACAGCCAAGTACACATGACCCAAGAGGTCATAGATATTAGAGAAAACCCTAAGGTTGTCACATCCCTAGACAAATATAATTTCTTATTATATACTAAATATGGATTCTTTTATTTATAGACAAGTATGCCAGTTACCACTCATCAAGGAGGCTTTTGCAACAGATTGAGACAGAGTTCTACAACTGGTCACACATGGAGAATAAGTGTCTGTGGGATGCCTAACCCTAAGTGACACATCTACAATGGAACCTCTACACCTAAGGCACTTGGAACATGGTGGAATAAAGGGTAGAAAGAATACTAGTGCAATTTTCAGCTCTCAGCAATGAAGCTCCCTCATGCAACAGAGGGTGACAAACATAGAAGACCACAACTGACAAAAGCATAAAGAATAAGTCTTCAGAGTATGGTTCCCTGGCCAGGACCTCTATATTCAACTTTACATACTCAGGGCTCAGGGAGCATTGTGGAAGAGAGGGTGAAAAGGTTTTAGAAGCCGGGGGAGGAGATGGATGACAATATGGAAACAAAGTCCTACGGACTCCCGGAACCTTGTTCTTATGAACCCACGGCAATAGTGTCAGTATTCACAAGACCCAGGCAAACTCAAGCAGATAAAAACTCAGCGTAGAACTGGGGAATTGGACAGCAGGCCCCAATCTCGGCTGAAGAACTATTGGCAGCTGATTACTGCTGGGTGAGGGAGAGATGATTTTCTTTGTGGGAGGGACTCTAAATAGGTTGATTAGACTCCAGTCATGAACTTTCACTGAGGGACATCTGGGGACACTAACTTGAGTCAATTTGTCTTAGCATATATGATAGAATGAATGAAATCTAGTGGGGGTCCATATGAGGGAAGGGATATAAAATGATTAAGATGTTTTATATGAAATGCACAAAAACTCAATAAAAATAATGACTTTCAACCAAAAAAAATAAAGAAAAAGAAAAAAGTATCTGCGCATGTATAGTGAAGAATAAATTTTTCCTTTTGGAATACTTTTGATTTGAGTTTGGTTCAGATTGTGGGTGTGTAATTGAGGCTATGGAGTGTTGACTGTACTTATAAACACATGTATTTTCCTATTCTCTATAGGGTGCTGCTACTTAACACCTGCCAGGACCATTAGTTAACATGTACTTACATTAGGAAGGCAGCCAAGGGTACATTGTTTTCACAGAGACTCAGTTAATGACCCGAGATGAAGGAGGAACATGGGGGTTGAGCTCTTCCTTTGTTCTGAAGCTTTCCAAGACTGGCCCAGACCATTAAATCTCTATAATAAATCTTAGGGTCTTCCTGCCCAGTCCTAGTCCCCTTACCTCTTTAATATTTTACAGATGTTACCTTTAATAAAACCTCTTGTATTGTAATTCTGTTTCAGTATTGCTCCTTGGAGGATCTAACAAACACCCTTTAGTTGATCAATTTTAATCTATCTTTAGCTATCAATTTGTGACCATAGATCTAAGAAAATTACCAGGTTCATAAAGTGATATTCTTTGGATAAATTTCACATGCTATTTTAATATTACTTAAAAGGGACTATTCATGCAGGTTTTGAATTGCAAAAATGCCATTTAGATTGTATTGCTACAAAAATTTATGAAAGATTATTTCAACAGAAATAAGACAAATTATATGAAATATATTCATGAACTTGAGTTAGAGAAAGTTGATAGAACAATATTTGGAACTATTATTCATCAAGGAAAATCATAAAGTATGACTAAATAAAAGTTAAACAGCCTCAACAATTTGTCAAGATTATATGTAAGAGAAACCAAAATGAATAAATGTAAAATTTCATATACTAATTCTCACTCAATGAGTCAGATTTCTGTTAAGCTTCTGCTGGGCCAACTGGGAACAGAGGGTTTACAAGGAACAGGAACTTTCTGAGAAACATAGTCATTTACCACAGTCCAGAGAAGCTGTGGAGGTAAAGTACATACTCAAAGTCAAAGTATACACTGCCAGTCCTTTCTTCCAGCATGGGGTATGTTGGCTGAATTCCACATTGGTGGAAGAGGAAAGAAATTATGACATTATATGCATGCTGCAATGAAGAAGACTTTTGACTTAGCAATATGTCCCTATGTAAGCAGAATTCAGCCTACTGACCTCTTTGGTTTACCACATATTCAGGTCATGGTGCTGTAAATATGGTTGTATTCAGTAGCAACAACACCTTGGCCAGACCAGAGTTAGGTCATCTAAGGGAAACAAAAAGAAAATAGGTGTGTGTGTGTGTGTGTGTGTGACTATGGATGCATGTGCGCATTTATGTGTGTGTGTATGTGTGTGTGTGAATGTGGATGCATGTGCATGTTTATGTGTGTGTGTGTAAGGATGATTTGCTCTTCCTCTTTCTCTTTCTCCTTCTGCTCTTCTGTCTTAATCCATTTCAGCTCCTATAACAAAATGATACAAACTGCACACATTATAAATAACAGAAATGTATTTTTTACAGTTTTAGGGACTAGAAGATCCAAAATTAAGTCACTGTCAAATATGCAGTACAGTGAAGGTCCTCTCTCTTGTTCATAGATGTGCCTTGTTCTTGTAATCCTCAGATGGTAGAAAAGGTAAGCAGTTCTGAGGTACCTTTAAATAATCCACTTCACCTCACCAAGCCCTCATCTGCTACTACCATCATAATGGTGGTTAGGTTTTCAACACTTGAATCAATGGTGGAGGACTACTCAGATCTCTCTCTCTCTCTCTTTCTCTCTGTCTCTGTCTTTTTGTCTCTCTCTGTCTCTCTCTCTGTTTCTCTCTGTCCTATGTATCCAATTTCTGCCACTTATATAAATATCTATCACCTATTTAATGATTATCTATCTATGAATCATATATCTATCTATCTATCTATCTATCTATCTATCTATCTATCTATCTATCATCTATCTATCTATCTCCTATCTATCATCTACCTGCCTAAAATCTAGCACCATTATCACTTACCTTTTTTTATCCTTCAATTTTCCTTTTGTTGTTTTTGTTTTTTGTGACAGGGTCTCCCTGTAGTCCCTGATGGCCTGAATCTCATTGTGTAGACCAATCTCACAGAGATCTTCCTGCCTCTGCCTCCCAAATGCTGGGATTAAAGACATGTGCCACCATGCCCAGATATTCCTTCAACTTTTTAAAAGTACATCACTATGTTGATGTACCTCCACAAACCTGAGTAAGGAAGGGCACATATTATTATTCCTCTGTTGGCTCTAGGTTATTGTCCAAGCCACACAAGTAGCAGTCTGGACAAGGACCAGGTAGTTAAATTTGGCTGGTATTTAAAAACATACAATGTAATGAGAAAAACAAAGCAAACAAACAAAAAACCCAAACAAATGAAACAGTATAGTTAGGGGCCAAGAAACAAATATTCTTGTTTTTTGACAAGGTGCCAACTAACTGAGTGACTTTAGCTGTTATATCACATTCCCAAGTACCTGTTTTTGTGCCTGAATTGTGAAAGAGCAATATACGCTAAGCTTTTTGGATCATTCTAAATTGATGACTGATGACAGAACCAACTTTGCCTTTTGGCCCTCTGTATATGCAAACAAGGATCGACTCCCCATGGACCTTCAGTGCCTGAAGTTTTGAACATGATGAATCAAAAGTTCAAATGCCATTTCTACCACTCTCTGGCTCTAGCAATGCGACATTAGCCATACCTCAACCTTCCTGAGCCTGAATGTTCTTATCTGTAAAAATAAGATTAAAACATGTCTCATAAGATATTGAGAATTAAGTGCCATCATATACTCAGAAGAACATAATATTCATTTCATCTGTACCTCCTGTTTATTATGCAATTATAACGCCAGACACAATTCAATTTTCATAAACACCACATTTTTCCCTAGACTCGACGCATGTAAAGTGAGGATGGGGAAGAAGAGTCCAGGCTGTGCTAGATAAATGCTCTTCAGCATTATAGTTCTTTTGCCTAATAGCTACTAGATTTTCTGTTAGTAAGTGCCAAATAAGGCTTTCCTTTGAAGTATACTTGGTTTAAAATAACTTTGAGTAAAATTATCACATGCTAATTTATAAAAAAAAAACTAAAAAAATATCTAGAGAGAAGAACCATGGCACAGCTCCTTACAGACTGAAATGTGAAAGCTCATCATCTCTCACTTTAATCTCACTTGGCTTTTGTAAGAGAGAATAAGTGAGCATTTGAAGATTAAAAGAGATGAGGATCCTCTTGCTGTTACAGACTGCAGCCAGGCCTCAACAACCAATGTATGCTGTTGCTAACTGGGATAACTATGACACTGCAGTAACAGCAAAAGGAACCCGAGAAGTCTACAGGTTGCAGAAAATAAGCTAGAGGACACCTGTGTAAAGCTGTTGTGTGAAGCTGTGAAACATCTCCTCTGCCAGGCCCAGAAGCTTAGATGGGAGGACTCTGAGCCAACTGCTGCCTGCTGTGAGGACCAGCTTCTGCTTTTACCCACAGTAAAACCCTGTGGGGAATCAACCTGTTGATCACCTTAGACCACGGTGGGGTGAGTGTGCTGAGCCAGGCCCAGAGACTTCCAAAGTATAATCTGCATGTACTCAGGCTGCAAACAACTGATGAAACCAAACAAATTTGATAAAAAATTCCAACCATCTGTGACCGAAGATTGAAAGAGAAATCCCTACATGACAATCCTAAGCAATGTGTAAAAGAAACAGAAAACAAATGTGAAAACTCCATTCCAAGAAACCTGGGTATATTCTGACCCAACACAGAAAGGAGGGGGAGTGGGTCCTTTCTTTGGACCACCTGTGCATAATTATTACAGGTCACTGATATTCTAATAAGATATGACTTCTTTGGCACCCAGTTCAGATGTGCTACATAAGATAGAAGGAGACTTTCATATGCTAACAGAGGTCAGGAAGTTTCTCACGTAGGGGGGTAGGGGTGGGAAGATGTGGAAACCGGAGGGCAAAGATGGGGGAGGGGATTGACCAAAATGCATTGTGGGAAATTCTCGATTCAATAAAAATTTAAAAAATATAGATTAAGAATGTAGGAAAAAACCCCCAGAAATTTCCAAAGATTAAGCAGATAACCAACCAGACAAACAAACACTCCCTGCCCCCACCTCCATGATAGTTTTCATTAAAAGTCTCAGTACCCCAAGGCAGTCTCAGTACTGGAAGATAGTCTCAGTACTGGAAGGCAGTCTCAGGACTGGAAGGCAGTCTCAGTACTGGAAGGCAGTCTCAGTGCTGGAAGGCAGTCTTATGACTGGAAGGCAGTTTCAGCGCTGGAAGGCAGTCTCAGTGCTGGAAGGCAGTGTCAGCACTGGAAGGCAGTCTCAGTACTGGAAGGCAGTCTCAGTGCTGGAAGGCAGTCTCAGGACTAGAAGACAATCTCAGCACTAGAAGACAATCTCAGCGCTGGAAGGCAGTCTCAGCGCTGGAAGGCAGTCTCAGTAATGGAAGGCAGTCTTGGCGCTGGAAGACAGTCTCGGTGCTGGAAGGCAGTCTCAGTGCTGGAAGGCAGTCTCAGCGCTGGAAGGCAGTTTCAGGACTGGAAGGCAGTCTCAGTACCGGAAGGCAGTCTCAGTACTGGAAGGCAGTCTCAGTGCTGGAAGGCAGTCTCAGCGCTGGAAGGCAGTCTCAGCACTGGAAGGCAGTGTCAGTGCTGGGAGGCAGTCTCAGTGCTGGGAGGCAGTCTCAGTGCTGGAAAGCAGTCTCAGCGCTGGAAGGAAGTCTCAGCACTGGAAGGCAGTCTCAGCGCTGGAAGGCAGTGTCAGTGCTGGAAGGCAGTCTCAGCACTGGAAGGCAGTCTCAGCGCTGGAAGGCAGTCTCAGCACTGGAAGGCAGTCTCAGCGCTGGAAGACAGTCTCGGTGCTGGAAGGCAATCTCAGTACTGGGAGGCAGTCTCAGCGCTGGAAGGCAGTCTCAGCGCTGGAAGAAGTCTCAGCACTGGAAGGCAGTCTCGGCGCTGGAAAGCAGTCTCGGCGCTGGAAGGCCATCTCAGCGCTGGAAGGCAGTCTCAGTACTGGAAGGCAGTCTCAGCGCTGGAAGGCAGTCTCAGCGCTGGAAGGCAGTCTCAGTGCTGGAAGGCAGTCTCAGGACTGGAAGGCAGTCTCAGCGCTGGAAGGCAGTCTCAATGCTGGAAGGCAGTGTCAGCACTGGAAGGCAGTCTCAGTGATGGAAGGCAGTGTCAGCGCTGGAAGGCAATCTCAGCGCTGGGAGGCAGTCTCAGTGCTGGAAGGCAGTCTCAACACTGGAAGGCAGTCTCAGGACTGGAAGGCAGTCTCAGTACTGGAAGGCAGTCTCAGCGCTGGAAGGCAGTCGCAGCGCTGGAAGGCAGTCTCAGTACTGGAAGGCAGTCTCAGTATTGGAAGGCAGTCTTGGCGCTGGAAGGCAGTCTTGGCGCTGGAAGGCAGTCTCGGCGCTGGAAGGCAGTCTCGGCGCTGGAAGGCAGTCTTAGGTACTAGAAGGCAGTCCCAGGTACTACTAGATCATTTGATGTATTGGAGCTGTTGAAAGATAAATAAACATTTGACATTGTTCAGTCCTGAAAAATTATACATTATTCCATATAACTCAGCATATGAAAAACAAGAGAAAACAAAAAAACACAACAGCCACTAAAGTGTTGTGTGTCAATAGTGAATAATACATTGGCATTATAATTTCAACCTTGAGCAGTGATTTGAGCAGTGATTTGATAGCAGAGGATATATAGACGGCACTGGGGGAGCAAATGCCTAGTGCTTGGGTGCTCCGAGGGGAGTGGACCCCGGAAAATACTAGCTGTGAAAGAAAGGGTGTGGGGCCAGCACGGTGGCACACACCTTTAATCCCAGCATTCAGGAGGCAGAGGCAGGTGGATCTCTGTGAGATCCAGGCCAGCACGGTCTACATAGTAAGTTTCAGGGCAACTGGGGCTACGGGAAGACCCTGTCTCAAAACGCCCCAAAGAAAACAAAGCAAAACCCCCCAAATTAAATAAAAGGCAGCGTGTGATGGCAAATCTGTTTGTTAACTTCACTGGGTCCATAATCAACTAAACGCAAGTCCTCCTGTGAGGGGCTTTCTTGATCAGATTATTTGAAGCTGGAGGGTCAACCTTAAATGTGGGCCACTCCGGATTCAAAGACACAGAAAAAGAAAATTGCTTTTTGCTGGCCTGCCTCTCCCTCACTCGTGAGGTTATCTATCTTGCTTCTGTGGCATCCATTCACTGATATTAGAACTAATTTCTTTGGTCTTCCAACATAGACGAAAGATCTCTAGGAATCCTCCAGGCCTTCATCATCAGATGGGGACTGCTGTGACATTCAACATGTGGACTGAGCAGCTAACAGCCTCTTCAGTGTGAGGCAGCCATGGTTGGACCACCTGAGCAGTGCATGTAAGTTAATCTAATAAACACCTCTTATTTATCTGTATCTCCCTCTGTATATTCATTCAATGAGTTTTATTCCTTTTGAGAACCATGACTAGTACAGAGGGAAATTCTCATCTTCCACAAGTGATTAAATAATGTGCCCAAAAGAACTGTCTTCCTCCTTCTCCTCCTCCTCCTTCTTCCTCCTCCAGTTTTTAAAAAGATTTATTCATTCTTTGGCAATTTCACACATGTGTCTGATATATTTTGGTCATTTTTACCACCTTGCCTTCTACTCACCATTCTCATTCCCCCTGGACCTTTCTTCTCAACCAGTCCTCTTCCACCTAGTACATCTTTTTAAAATAAGACTCACTGAGTTTAATTAGGGTTGTTTTCATGAGTATGGCCATGGGGTTATTTGCTGAGTGTGGATAATTTACCAGCATCTACACTAAAGTAAAAAGTGACTCCCTCTTCCTCAGCAACAATTAATTACCAATATCTCCTCAGGGAGAAGTGAGGTTTTGTGAGTCCTTCCTCCATCCACAGTGAAATGCTGGGGTTCCACCTTGTGCTGCTCTTGTATGGGAACAACAGCTGTTGTGAGTTTATGAGTGCGATGGCCATGCTGCTTTCAGAAGACAGCACCCACAGCGTGCCCCACATCCTCCCACTCGTTTGTTCCTTGCATCCTCTCACATGGGATGCTTCCATGAGCTGTTTCCTGAGCGTGTGTGTGTGTGTGTGTGTGTGTGTGTGTGTGTTGTCTTACTTAGAGTTGAGCACTAACTTTTCATTTATTTTAATTAATTTGACCAGTTTTCAGTCTCTGCTTTAACTGCTGCCTACTTCAAAAGAAAGCTTCTCTGACCAAGGCTAAGAGCAGTCACAAATGAAGGGTTTGAACATAAGTATTTGAAGAAAGTTTGACAACATGCCCATTTTGCAAAACAACAGAAGTATGTTCCTGACTAGGGCCTATGACTTCCCTAGTTCTGGACTTCTGACAGGTTTACAGTACCAGGCATGCATTCTTTCTTGTAGAACAGAACTCAAATTCAATCAGAAAGAGGCAGTTTATCCCCATACCAATCATGCCAGCATTGCCCCAGTGAGCACATTCTTCCACTTAAAAAAATTAATTTTAGCTATGTCACCATATTGTGGCATTTGTACCATATACTTAGGATTTCTCCCTTTGTGGGTGCTGGTCCTATTCCGGCCCCGAATAGTACCCTTTGGTTTCACATTACCTGTTTCATTACTCTCTTTCCTTCCTCCTCTCCCCGTTAAGATTTCTTCCTTTCCTCTCCTGGCCCATTACTAGTTTCATGATCTTTACACAAGCACACACTCCCCCACAACCCCTCCCCATGCACACACGTACTTAAATCTAGGTTCTGCCAGGTGTGGTGGTGCACGCCTTTAATCTTAGCATGTGGGAGGCAGAGGCAGGCAGATCTTTGTGAGTTCAAGGCCAGCCTGGTCTACAGAGTGAGTTCCAGGACAGCTGGGGCTACAGGGAGACCCTGTCTCGAAAAGACCAAAAAAAAAAAAAAAAGTAGGTTCTGCATATGTGAGAAAACAGGTAGAATTTGTCTCTCTGTATCTGGCTTATTTTACTTAACAAATGATTTCTAGTTCTATCATCATTTTCCTTGAAAATGCCCATGATTTCATTTTCATTCACAACTGCATGTGTAAAGTTTCATTGTATACATGTGCCCTATTTAAACCATTCATTGATTGATGGACATAAGGCTGGTTTTATTTCCCAACTATCATAATAGTACAACAAAAACATGTAAATATCTCTATGAGTTGTTTGCCACCTAATCCTTCAATAATACACACATACACCACACACTTAGTGTGCAACACACATATACACACACTCACACTCAGGAATGGTAGCTGGACCTATGGTAATTCTATTTTTAGTTTTTTTTTAAGTTAATTTTTATTGAGTGCATTTCATACATTTCTTAATCAAATTTATATACTCATTCCCCCATCCTGCCCACCCCTCACCCCCCTTCCCCACCAGAGCTCATGGATTCTTCCATACATGGTAAGAGTCCTGTCCTTGGCATCTTTTTTCTCATCTTTTATAACCGTTTGATCATCAAATTTTTACTTTTGTTTTGGTCAGTTCTTTGAATAGTTTTTCTCCTCACGTTTTGTCCATTATTTTATATTATTCCAAAATATGCATATATACACTCCACACATAAATCAAATTACAAATTCTGAAATAAACTATAAGTAATAATTCCAAAACACATTTAGAGATTCACATTTTAACAGTAAAGGTTGCATGCAGGTAAAAAAAGTATAACTTTATATTCTTTTATATATAAATACACCATAGTTTTTATATATACATAGAGTATACAACACACATACATACAAACTACATGCATACACATATCACTTGAGTTGGAGGGTTTTTTTTTTTTGTTTTATTTTTTTCAAGAATATTTTTTATTAATTGATTTTTTTATAGTTTTTTTGAGATGCCGCTAAACTGATTCTACAGTGGCTGTACCAGTTTACAGTCCCACTGGCAATGACATTTGATATTTGTTTTATGTTTGGTTGTTTTTCTTTTCTTGTTTTTTTAATCTTTTTTGAGACAAGGTCTCCCTGTAGCCTCAGCCTGTCTTGGAACTCACTATGTTAGACCAGGCTGGCTTTAAACTCACAGAGATCCGCCTGCATCTGCCCTCCCAAGCGCTGGCATGTAAGAGGCGTGCACCCCCATGCCTGGCTGATATTTGTTTTCTTTATTCCCCATCATTGTTATAGTAATCTTTTTACTAATAACCTTTTGAATCTTTATTTGGCATCTTCCTTCTTTCAGAAGCTTTTAATTCAGTAGTTGAAGAGATATGTTCTTTTGGTCGAGTCATATTGTCTTCCTATTTCATGCTTCTTGTGTTTCCGTGTTGCAATTGGCACACCTGTTGATTTGGATATTCATCTAGTATATTTTAGAGATTTTATTATTTAAAAAAGTACCCTTTTAAAAACATTGTTATTTATTTTTTTGAAATTCATATAATGGCGTTTTGATCATGTTTAGATCCCTTTTCCTATCTCTCCTGCTCTCTCACTATGCTGCCCAGCCCAATTTCATTATGCCCTTCTATGTGTATACATATATACAATATATTATATAATATATATTCCAGACTGCCTACATATAACAGAATTTATATTACATATTTATAGTATATTATACTTAACTGATAATATTAATTTGTATATTCTGTCCTATATGGTAGACAGTTGGGTTAATCTACACAACATCATTCGCTTAATAAAAATCCAGACTCGGGGCTGGGGATGGCCTAGCGCTTAAGAGCGACGACTGCTTCTTGCAGAGGAGCCGGGTTTCGATCCCCAGCACCCACAGCTGCTGAGAACCGTCTGTGACTCCGGTTCCAGAGAACTCCAGTTCCAGGGGAATCCGAGACCCTCTTCTGACCTCCCGCGGCATCGCACGACACGGGCGCGCAGACCTGCAATGGCAGACAATTCACTTCATACACATAAAATAAATAAATAAATAAATAAAAATTAAAAAAAAATCCAGACTCCCCTTTCCCCAGCAGCCATCACTTCCTATTAGTTCCTTAGCTTGGGTTCAGTATTTTTCTTACCTACTTCCCTATCTCTATGCTGGAGAAACCTACTTTTAAGGGCTCAATTCCCAGCCACTTGGAAAGGAAGAAACACACTGCTTTAAAAAGCAAAAGTAGCTAACAGTGAAAGATATAGGAATACATTTAAGTTATATTCAAGGCCACCAATACATCATCATGAATGCAGTATAGAAAAATGGCAAAACTGGTGTGCAGTGCATTACAAAACTAAATTTATTTAAGGTAAATGTGGAAATAATAAGTGGAGGAGATAAAAGGAGAAAGGGAAGAAGAATTGGGGAAAGGGGACAGGGGAGATGCAAGTCAAATAAATGAAAGAAAATGAGTGAGTGAAGAGAGGAGGAGGGAGGCCAATGGTCCCGAGTTTTGGAACAAAAGAAAAGGTTTTCTTTTCTCTTTCTCTCCACTAGTGACAACCAGGCTGGCCTGGAACTCACAGAGACCACCTGCCTCTGCTTCCAAGTGCTGGGATTAAAGGATATACCACCATGCTCAGTGAAAATTTTCTTAGGAATGATACACTTCACCAGGCGTGGTGTGGCACATGCCTTTAATCCCAGCACCCGGGATCGGAGCAGAGGCAGTGGATCTCTGTGAGTTTCAAGGCCAGCCAGGTCTACAGAGTGAGTTCCAGGCCAGCTGGGGCTTACAGGGGAGACCCTGTCTCAAAAATACCCCCCCAAAAGAAATGAACACACTTCAGAAACAATATTAGATAAATGTAATAAGGCACTGAAAATGAAATATAAGAATTTTCTTAAAAAAACAAACATAACAAAGACGCTGTAAAAGAAGGAAACAACAGATGAAGTCAAAAAAGAAAAAAAGAGAAAGGAAAAAAAAATGTCCAATAATGAAAAACATGTAAACAAATTTAAATTAATGTGTGAAGGGAAATAAAAAGTGGTCACATAGCCACATCTGGTGATTCAAGACAAAAATCTCAGCTACCAGAAGCCTAAGACCAGTGGGAGCAAATAAGCTCAAGGCTCGCCTGATCTACATAGTGAGTTCAAGGCCAAACTTGGGACAAAGGGAGACCCTTTCCTCAAAAAGAAAAAAAAAAAAAAAAAAAAAAAGAACCAAAATATAATAATAATAAAATTTTTTTTTAAAAATCATAAAAAAAAATTTAACCATTCTCTTGCAGAGGACCCAAACCCATGCGGGTTCGATCCCCAGCACCCACATTAGCGGCTAAGAACGGTCTGTAGCTCCAATTCCCAGGAGAACGCCAGTCCAGGGGAATCCGAGACCCTCTTCTGACCTCGTAAATTGCACCGACACAGGTGCACAAACCTACATGCAGACAGTACAGTCATACACATACAAAACAAATAAAAGTTAAAATAATAAGAATATTAATAATGACATACATTGGTAGCATGGCATGTGCTTTATCATCCCAGTACTAGAAGCGCAGAACCCAGGCAATACCTGAGACTACATAACAGGCCAGCTAGCCTAGCCTACTCCACAAGCCTCTGGGCCCAAATTAAGAGACTCTATCTGGAAAACAAAGTGTATGGTTCCTGAGGAATAAATACCACCCCAGGTTTTCCTATGGCCTTGGGGGAGGGGGGCCTATGGCCTTACTCTACAGAAACACTCACAACCATGTACACTAGCATACATACAAGAAGCAGGCACATAAACAAAAGCATTGACCTAATATGCAGAAGGCCCTGGGTTCAATCCTCAACATTACAAAATGAAAATCAAAACCAAAACAAAAAAGAAAAAATCGCTATATTTTTAACTAGTCTTTCCCTACTACATTGTGACTTTGAGAAAAAAAAGTACAAGATGCACACAGAAGACTTGGTCAATTTTTGTTGGTCCCAATTCTAAAAACAAGCAAGAGCGAATCCAAGTTATAATGGATGTTATCATTTTCCAGCATTTCCCGTACATTCCATTTTACTACGCAACCAAAATCCTCTAACTTAGCCACCTGGAGGATAAGAGAAAACACAAAAAGTACTCATGGAGCTAAAGAAACTGTTTCCAAGTTATGGACTTTGTGAGTAGTGTAATTGGTTATCTTTTAGATGAGTGCCCTTTCCAGGAAACAGTTAAGAGTTCTCACTGAAACTTTTCCTTAAAATTTCCTTAAGAAGCCACACATGACTGTTATAGCTATTTACTACTGGCTCATGTGAATGAGCTGGTACATTCCAAAATCTTTGTATCCATTTCTAGTTAAAATTAGCTACTCATTGGGGCTGGAGAGATGGCGAAATGGTTAAGACCATTGGCTCCTCATGCAGTGGACCAAGGTTCAGTTCCCAACACATACACAGCAGCTAACAACAACCATCCATAACTCCAGTCCAGGGATCTGAGGGTCCTCGTCTACCTCCTCAACACTTATGGGTACACTTACCACATGCAGGCAATATACTCCAATACACATAATTTTTTTTAAAAAATTTTTTTTAGCTAGGTGTGGTGGCAAGCAATTTTAATCCCAGCACTTCAAGAGGCAGATGCAGGAGTTCAGCCAGCCAGCCTGGTTACATAAGCCGAGTTCCAGGACACTGGGACTACCGGGAGACCCGGTCTTGAAAGACAAAATAATAAATAAATAATAAATAAATAAATAAATAATAATATTTTTTTTTTTTTTGTTGGGTGTGGTGGTGAACAGCTTTTATGCCAGCAATCTGGAGGCTTAGGCAGGTGGATGTGTGTGAGTTTCAAGGCCAAGCCTGGTGTACATAGAGAGTTTTCCAGGGTAGCTGGGCTACAGAGAGACTCTGTCTCAAAAAGACCAGAGTGGGGAAAAAAAAAAAAAAAAAAAGACTCACCCACCTACAATTCAACAACAAAGAAACCAGTAACCAATTCAAAAATGCATAGAACTCAAAATACAAATAGTGAAACATCAAATGTAAGGGGGCCAGCAAAATGGGCGTTAAACAAGTACAAGTGATCTGCTACACACCCCTGGCACCAGTTGAGTCCCTTAGAAACACTAATAAGTAGAAGGAAACAACCAACTCCATGGTTTCCTATAACTGCCACACAAGGCTCCTGGTGAGCAGGTAGAAGAAACTGCAAGCAAAGGGAAGTGTGCGTCGTGTGCGAGGAGAGCGGGGAGGGTAGCGGGCAGGCAGAGAAACTGGCGCGAACGGGTAGGCCTTACTAAGGGACTGTGAGAGCATACGATGAGAGATGCCTCCTCTAGGCTGCTCCCTCGAGCACCCGTACTCTCAGAGCTGAGCAAGAGGATTGTTGTTAAAAGCGCCTAGGAGCCGGGAGCCAATGCACCAAGATGTGACTTAGTTGACAGAATGCTTACCTAATATGCACAAAACACATGTTCAATCCCCAGTATCATATAAATAGCACATTTGTAAAAAGCCAAACACTGAGCGACGGAGGGAGAGGAGTCAGAAGTTCAAAGTCACAGCCTAGGGAGACAGTCCAGTTCATAAAGTGCTTGCAGTTCAAGTAAGACAATCTGAGAGACTGGGGGCGGGGGGAGGCACACACACAAATGGCCCAGATCAGGACAGAAAAATTAATGGGCTCCATTAAATATTTCCTCAAGAAGAAAAGAAAGGGCTAGAGAGATAGCCCAGAGGTTAAGAAAGCTTAACTTCCTAACCATGATGACCTGGGGTTCATTGTCTCAAAACCCACATAGTAAATTGGGTGTGACTTGCCACATACCTGTAACTGTAGTGTTGTGAGAGGTCAGAGACAGGATTGTAAAGGTCGCTTGGTAGCTTAGGCAAGAAAAAAAAGGAGCCTCTTCCAAGTTCCAGGGAAAGACTCTGCTCAAAGAATAGGCAGAAACATGTGACAAAAGAATTCTGACATCATGCCCACAACACAACACACAAACGCCCTCTCTCTCTCTCTCTATCAAAAAAAAGAAAACTTGAAGCTCCGGGCGTAAATCGCAAAGCACACTTTCATCCGAGCACTCAGAAGGGAGAGGGCAGGTGAGATCTTTGTGAGTTCAAAGGCCAGCCCTTGAGTCTACAGAGTGGTTTACAGGACAGCTGGGGCTACAGAGAGAACCTGTCTAGAAAAAAACAAAATAAAAATAAAAATAAAAAGAAATTTGATAGCCGGGCATGGTGGCATATGCTTTTAATCCCGGCACTTGGAGGCAGATGCAGAGGCCCAAGGCGGAGCGCTGTGAGTTCAAGGCCAGCTGGTCTACAGAGTGGATTCCAGGGCAGCTGGAGCTACAGAGACCCGGTCTCAAAAAAGAAATTTGAGGAGTTGGGCTATAGCCCGGTGGAATAAAACTTACCTAGCATATGTGAGGTCTTAGGTTTGATCCCAGCATGTAATTTTTTTTTTTAACTTAAAAAGGCTTTGTTTAGTGGGCGTTGGTGGTCACGAAGTTCCATCTCCCAGCCACTCAGAAGGCAGAGGCAAGCAGATCTCCCTGAAGGTCAAGGCCCTCCTGATTTTACAGAGTGAATTCCCAGGCAGCTGGGAGAGACACCTCTCTCAAAAAGACAAAAACAAACAAAACACAACACAAAAAAAAAAACAGGATTTTTAAGTCATCTGTATTGCAATTTATACTACTGAAGTCACCAATTTTAAAATCAGTTTAGAACAAGGGATCCAGAACAAACTGATGTTCTCAACAAATGTTAATAAAAGTAACCTTAGACTGATCAGCAATCGTGGCCATAATCCCAGCATTTGAGGAGGGCCAGGAGTTCAAGGTCATTCATCATCAGCTAAATAATTAGTTCAAGGCCAGTTAGGGCCACATAGCACTGTCAAAGTTTTCATTTTATTGGGAAAATACTGGCAAATCAATATATTCAGTTCACCCTTTTCTGTACTAAGAACAAACATGTTTTATTTTAAAAAATCCAATGGTTCTTTAATCCATGAGGAATATTAGTGCCGCAGAGATGGGCCCTTTTACATACTGCAAGGACTTAAACTGTGTTATACTTTCCTAACTGGTAAAACTGGAGAATATATCTTAATTTAAAAGGACAAATTAAGAGACACCTAAAGGTCATACGAATAATTACCAGTTCATGAAAATTCAAGTGAGAACCCAGGCCAACAGTATTTCAAAAACAGCTTTAGACACTTTACACTAACCCAACCACAGAAAGTCAAATATTGAAAACTGTCCTTTAATGTCTCCTCCAAGTCTGAGCGTGATTTAATGTTGCAGTGTATTTGATGTTATCGAGCAGCTTACACTGTGGTTCCGGTTGCCATTTATAGTTTGGCTCCTTCCAAGCTGATTAGAAGGTGCATAAAAAGGGAGACCTTGTCCTGTCTCAAAAATATCAAAAAAAAAAAAAAAAAAAGTGAACCGGATGAAATTATGCAACAGTTTTTCTTAGTTTTAACTGATTACAACCAGAGTTTAACAATTCTCAGTGGGCAACTGTGCCAACTGATCCCATTTCTTACCCAGGAAGCCAGGCGCCCCATCTGAAACTTAACGCCCTACGCAGCGACCCCTCTTGGCCTGGCTTTCTTTCGCAGAGTGCGTTCTAGATGAGGCCCCAGTGCACCAGCAGCCCAATTTTGGCTGTGTTTCTCAGTGCGATTTAAGGAAGTCGGCAACCACTCATCTCACGTGACTTTAAAAAGGGGCGCAGTGGAGCCGGGAATAAACCACCTCAACTTCACTGCCCAGCTAGAAGGAAGTGGGCACGGAGATGCGCAGAACCCGTGGGCAGGCGAGGCCAACAAAGGGACGTGGGTGCTCTATCTTCTACTTTGGGGAGACTGAGAATTGAGGTGCACACCCGCCTGCGCGCACCGCGGCGGCTCCAGCCAAGGGTGCCACACCCCCCGGCAGCGAGGGCACGGCCTCACCTCTCCGCCCAGCAGAAAGGAAACCTTCCCAGCCCGATGCCCACATGCGGGGCTGCACACCGGGTTTCCCATATCCCGACCGGCAGCGCCCCGAGGAGGACGCGGGTGGGACCCGGGGATGCCCGGCCGGGAAGGGGGGAAGGGCCGCAGCGGCCCGCGCATGCGCAGTGCCGGGTCCCCGCCCGTTTACCCACCGTTGGAACCGCGAAGCCCCGTTCCCCGGCCTTGGCCGCTTCTCCAGAACCCTTGGCGACGTCAAGAGGACGAGAACCGATGCCCTAAGGGGCACCGCGGCCGGCGCGTCTCCTGAGGCGGCCTCTAGCGCGAGGCTGAAGCGACGGCTGTGGCGCGGGGCCAGCCCGGTAGCGACCCCGGTTACCCCGGGCGGCTGCAACTGCGGAGACGCGGACAAGGGGGCGGGAGCGGCGAAGTAGGCAGCGGCTAAGACGCAGAGCCTCCCTAACGGCTAGCGGGAGGAGAGCTGGGCGGAGGGTGGGTGGCACCGGAAGTGACGTTGGAGGGCGGGGCGATTTAGTAGCGTCCTGGCCGACCGCGATTTGGCCCTAGACTGCGGTGGCTCTCGCCCCGCCCATTTCTAAACTCCGCAGTTAGTGTGCAGACTGGAGGTGGGGTCCTCGCTGGGGGAGTTGGGAAGGAGAGGACCTGGAAGGGCTATAGGGAAAATCCAGAAAGCCCAGGCCGTGCCTAGGCTCTGCCCGGGGGCTGTGCTCCAATCCGCACCGAAGGCTACAGAAGCCCGAGGTTTCCTTCCCAAGTTAAGATTGCACAAACCTGGGTCCGGCCCAAGTATTAACTCACCTTCCCATGACCAGTGATGCGGGTCAGACGGGGGACTCGAGGACTGTGCCTCGCGCTGCCCTCCCTGTCCTCTTCTTCCCTTCCCCCCTCCCTCTCATCCCCCACCCCCCTGCCGCTCTTCCTAAGTACCTGACCTAGACTCCGAAGAGATTTTAGAGCCTTGATGCCAGGAAGGTTGGAATGTGGAAGTCGGTTGGCTGCTTGCTCACAGACAACTTCCGATACCAAAAACCAGAGCTTCAAGGCAGAGGTGAAAAGGGCAGAAACCCTGGAGTTCTGAGCCTAGGTTTATGACCTTGCCTCTGTGCCCAACGTAGACACCAACACTGCAACTCCTTTTGCGACCCCAGTGACATAAAGAGTAGTAAGCCATCTCTTCAGTTAAGGGCTTTGAGATCTTATATTGATTAAAACAGTGTTCAGCCTTAGGTCCACACCTGCACAAAGAACTCTGGTTGTTTATAAAACTATGAACCATCTGGGTGTGGTGGGTCACGCCTTTAAAAAGCGGCAGCACGCTTTGAATCCAGAGGCCAGTCCCTGATATACCACGAGCGAGTTCGCAGGAACCGATGAAACTACAGCGAGACCCCGTCTCCAAAAAAAGAAAACAAACTGTTGAACTACAGATAGGTGAGGGAGGGTGCGACTGGATCCCAGCTCACGTCAAGAACCACTAAACTGGAGGCCAGCCTAAACCTCACACCACGTACAAGCCATCCAAGCCACAATGTGTGGACCCCAGCCTTTGCAGTTCTGCAGCCTCAAAAAACAACAAAAACACCACCAAGGCAGTTGTCCCTACCATCCGAGCGGAAGTCAGTAACCTGGAATAAAAAGGTAAAAATAAAACAACTAGCAGGCTAGTTGTGGCACCACCTTGAATCCTAGGGTTGGTGAGGCGAAGGCAAGTAGATCTCACTGTAATTCAGGCCAGCCGGGCTACATAGTCAGTTCCACCACGAGGGTTACATAGAGAGACACTGATTCAATAAATAAATTATTTTTAAAAGGTTCCTCATAAACCTTGGGACAATTTTAAGTGGGAGGGGGGCTGGAGAGTATGGTTTCAATGATTAACTGGCTGCTCTGCAGAGGACCCGAGTTCATTCCCAGAATCCACAATTAAAGGCTACAACTTCCCCCACAAACTCCAGTTTCACTTTTCTGGTTCTTTTCAGCATTGCACACACAGGGTATTACCTACATGTAGGCAAAATAGCCATATACATAAAAAAAGTAATTAAAATTTTTTAACAAATAATTAATCCGCTCGCGGCTGGAGCGATGGCTCAAGTGGTTAAGACAGCACTGGCCTGCTTTCTCTTTTTTTTTTTGTTTTCCTTTATTTTTTTTTTTTTTTTTTTTTTTTCAGGCTTATTTCCCTTTCCAGCCCCCACCATGACAGTAAAACCATAAAACTTTCCAGTTCCAGGGGGATTCACCTCAATGCTTTCATGTCAAATTCTAACCTTAAATTTGAAGCATTGCATGAAACAGGTACATTTACATACATGTGGTGCATTTATATACGTGCAGGCAAAACATTTCATACAAATAAAATAAAAACATAGAATAACATTTTAAAATCAATAATTGGAATTAAAAATAATCAGCAGTGTGAGTAGCCCCACATCTGAAATCCCAGCCTTAGAACGTAGAGCCCGGGGGCTGGAGAGATAAAAAAAAAAAAATAAACCATAGAGTGGGTAAAAAAAAAAAAAGTAAAAAAAAAAAAAAAAAACACCCTGCCTTGCGAGGACTACGGTTCAATCCCCAGCAGCACAATAGACAGCTGAAGACCTGCCTGTAACTCCAGTTCAGGAGAAACTCCAGTTCCAGCGGGATATCTGAAGACCTCTTCTGACCTCCGAGACAACCTACATGCAGACAGCACGACATGGGTGCACAAACTACAATGCAGACTACATCATACACATACAAAAATAAATAAAAAGATTTTGTCAAATAAAAAAATTAAAAAAAAAAAAAAGCCTGGCGTGGTGGCGCACGCCTTTTAATCCTAGCACTTGGGAGTAGAGGCAAGCAGGAGTTCGTTGTTATTCAAGGTCAGCCTGCTTTACAAAGTGAGTTTCCAGGACAGCTGGCGGTGGCTAGAGGGAAACCCTGTCTCGAAAAGACCAAAAAAAAAGAAAGTAGAGCCTGAAGGATTAGGAGTTTAGGCCAGCCTCGGCTACCTTGTCTCAAAAACCTACAAAGATTTATAAAATAAAACTTGGTACCCGAGCATGGTGGTTCACACTTTTAATCACAGCAACACTATGGGAAGGCCAGAGGCAGGCAGAGCTCTTTGAGTTCAAAGCCAGCCCTGGTCTACATATGGAGCCAAGCCAGCTGGGGCTGTCTCGAAACAGGAGACCCTGTCTCAAAAAGACCAAAAAAAAAAAAAGTATGCCCACAGAAAACTGTAAGATTAACATGCAACATAAGGGTCACATGCCAGATAATGCTGTCATAACTAAAGGGTAGAGTCTACAAAAAGTCTGTAAACACAAATCTGAACAAGAATACATTAGGGTGGAGAAGACAGGAAGAATGGCTCAAAAGTACTTCTCTCTCTTCGCAGGCGCGGTGGTGCAAGGGCCTTTAATCCTTGCGCACTTGGGAGGCAGAGGCAAGGCGGATCTTTGTGAGTTCACACCAAGCCACCTGGGCTCACAGAGTGAGTCCCAGAACGCTGGGCTACAGGGAGACCTGTCTCGAAAAGGACAAAAAGAAAAAAAAAAAAAAAAGTACTTGCTCTCTTCTACCTGAGAGAGGCATCTATATTCATGCACATACCAACATACAGACACACACACACACACCACACACACGTAATAAAATCTTGGGGGCGGAGAGATGGGCTCACACAGTTAAGAGCATTGGCTACTCTTGCAGGAGACCAGGTTTGAATACCAGCACCCAGACTGCAGCTAAGTAACCATCCTTAACTCCAGTTCCAAGGAAGTCCAACACCCTCTTATGGCCATTGCACACAGGGGTGCACAAACCTACAAACAGACAGTACACTCATAAAATAAAATAAAAATCTTTTTTATTTTATTTATTTATGTTCTATGTGTATGAATTAGTGTCTGCATGTAGGTTTGTGCACCCGTGTCATGCAATGCTGGGTGGAGTCAGAAGAGAGGTCTTGATTCCCCTGGAACTGGAGTTTCTCCTGAAGTGGAGTTACAGACGGTTCTCAGCTGCCATTGGGTGCCGGGGAATTGCACCTGGTACCTCTGCAAGAGCAGTCCCTGAGCCTGCGCTCTTAAAACTAGGCCCTATTTCATCAGCCTAAAATTTGTTATATCTAGTGCAGGTCCCCAACTCTGTCCAAAAAAGAAGTGATTGGTTTAATAACCAGAACCAAATACGCACTATCATGGCAAAAACCCTCGTTTAGAGCTGGAGAGATGCGGGTCAATGAGCAGGCACGTTAGCAGACAAAAGGTCCTGGGCTTAACCTTCAGTACTGAAACAAAAAACACTTTGTTCTTTGTTTGTAAAGATTATTTTTATGTGCATCTTTTGCCTGCAGGTGAACCCCCATAGTGCCTTTAGAGGGCAGAAGAGGGGGCAGAAGATCCTCGGAACTGGAATTAAAGGTAGTTGTGAGCTGCTATATGGGGCTGCAAACTGAAACTCAGGTCCTCTGCAAGAGCAGACAAGGTCTTAATCCTCCAATGCCTGAACAGCAGCCCCCACCACCACTTTTGTGAGACAGGGTCTTATTCTGTAAGCCCAAATTGGCCTGGAACTCCTGTGGCAATCCTCCTGTCCCCTCAGCCTCTCAAATTCCGGGATGACAGGTGTGAGCTACCACAGCAGGCTCAAGAAAAAATATCTGAATTCATATACAATCACTCATTCAACAGACGCTTGTTTAACTATGCTCTGGCCTCTTAAGACACATTAGCAAAGAAGATCCTTCAGGGATTCATATCCTAGCAAACTTAGATTCTGCGTGTCTCTAAAAAACAGACAAAGACCCATTTTCCAGTTCCAAACTCAGCAAGTAGACTTTCTATCACTCAGGGGATCCACTTGCTACTCAGTAAAAAGGGACTGTCCAGGGTGCAGGAGTGAGGCTAATTATACTAGCTATAGAGTCTCAATTCACAGGGTAATTATAAACCAGGTCCTGTCCATTGAGTTGAATTTTGAAGTCCTGTTATCCAAATTAATTTCTCAGAGCCTAATTAAATTTGAAGACGTGAAATTAAGTTTCCAAATCTGCCAAACTAGGCCAGCAAAGATGGCTCAGCAAGTTAGGGGGTGTCACTGGCCAAGCCTGACAACCAGATTCCTAGGGGGGGGGGAGGGGGGACCAGAACGACCCTCATGGTAAAAGTACAGAACTGAATTTCTGCAACGTGTAGCATGACCTTGAATATGCTCGAGTTCCTCTCTCTCTCACTCCTCTCCGCTCTCTCCTCGTGTTTTTGTTTTTTAATTTTTGTTGTATATAGTTAAACTGCGCTGCAGTAGGTGGGTGCACCTGTGTCATGCCAATGCTGCGGAAGTCAGAAGAAGGGTGGTCGGATTCCCCTGGAACTGGGGTTAACACAGTTCTGCTGCCATGTTGGGTGCTGGGGATCAAACCCGGGTCGTGCAGGACGGTCCGCACGGCGTGAGCTGCTAGGGCCATCGCCTAGCCCCTGTTTTTTGTTGTTTTTTTTTTAAATCTGCCAAACTGATGACCAAAGCCTGGTATCATAGCAACTCAAACAAAATGCAGTCTCATGTACCTTGTTATCATTTCTTTAAATGTCTTAATTTTTAATTACAGATATGAGTGTTTTGCCAGCATGTATCTAAGTAGAACCTCTGTCATCCAATGCCCATGAAGTCAAAAATGGGAATAGATCCCCTGGAAGTCGAATTACAGACAGTTGATAGTACCAATGTGATTGCTTGAAACTGAACCTAGGTCCACTGCAAAAGCACCCATTGATCTTCTCTGCTTGAGCCATCTCCCCAACCACATGTTTGTTTTTTGAAATGAGAAAAAAAATTTATTAACTGATTTAAGAGAGAAATACAGGCATGGTGTTGTAGGCCTTTAATCAGCCTCGGGACGCAGAGGCAGTCAGATCTCTGTGAGTTTCAAGGCAGCCTGGTCTCAGAGGGAGCTCCAGGCCAGCCAGGCGACTAAAGGGAAGACCCTGTCTCAAAAAAGTGTGTGCGGGAGAGATAACGAAATACTATCTGTGGAAACTTACACTGTAACCTCACGGGATGGCATACTCTTGTAATCCCTAGCACTCTGGAAGTAGAGAGAGGAGAATCAGAAGTGCAAGGTCCATCCTTGACTAATAAGCCAGTTCAAGGCCAGCACTGGTCACACAAGAACCCAAATTTACATGCACCCACACACACACACACACACCACACACACACACACGCATGTCTGTCAAGGTACCTAGACAAAATTTATCTTTAGTAAATGTTTTGTGAAATAAGCTCTTGAAATCTATAGTAAGAGAGCACATTTAAAAGAGAAACATTAGAAGCCGCGGCATGGTGGCCCACCCTTTAATCCCAAGCAACTTGGGAGGCAGAGGCAATAGATGTGTCATGGTCTCGTTCAGGGCCAGCCTGGGCTACAGAGCAAGTTCCGACCAATTGGGGATACAGGTTGACCCTGTTTCAAAAAGACTGGAAAAAAAAAAAAAGAACATTGAGGCATTGAGGCTTTATCCACAACGTGGGATCTCATGCAGTGGCAGTGGGCTAGACCCTTTCTCAAAAAGAAAGAAAAGAAAAAAAGGGAAAAGAAAAGAAAAGAAAAGAAAAAGAAAAGACAAAAGAAAGTCATTGATAACGACACTATTGTCAGCTTTTACATTTCTTTCAAATGGGTGTCTAGAAAGGAATGTATCCACGTTAATTTCTATCAGACCTCTCATAATGTTTACATTTACAGTATTTTAAAACACTCATTGGAGTTTTCACAAGGCTTTGAAACAGTGTTTGTTAAAACTAAGAATTCTGTCAGGCTGGGCCAGTGTGAGTCAGCTCAGTGGCATAAGAGCACTTGCCTCTAAGCCTGAAATCAGTATCCAGATTCCACACGGTAGGAAGAGAGAACACAACTCACTGCTTTTATGGACCCTGAGTTTTCAAACCATAATGAATTAATTCACAAAAAAAAAAAGATTGGGTCCGGACTCTTCTTACGAAGCTCCCCGTCCATCGAATAAAGTCATCGTGCCCACCCCCCCCACCCCAGAAACGTTTAAGAACACATTCTTGGAGGGGAAGAATTCTAGATCTTAATAATATAGAACCAGAACATTCAATATACAGAGCTCATAGGTACAAAAGTATAATTTTGGTTAAAAGTAAACAGAAGGGGGAAGGAAGTAAGTAGACACAAAAGGGAGTATCCCAAATCCCAATGGGAGGCAGACACAAAAGGGTTCTGCAAGTTAAGGGCCAGCCTGGGTTACAAACCAAAATGCTAAGTCCAGCCAGGAATGCATAGGGGCCCTCATCCCCATCCTCCCCAAAACAAAAAAACTAAGCTCTCAAGGTAAAAGCATTTGCCACACAAGCCTAAAGACCTGAGCTCAATCCTTTACCCCTAGGGAACCCCACAAAAGCTGGTGTAACCCTTTAATCCCAGCACCTGGGGGAGGCAGAGGGCAGGCAGATCTCTGGGAGTTCAAGGCCAGCCTGGGGTCTACATAATAGATCCGGAACCTTGTCCATCAAAAGACAAAAAAAATAAACAAAAAACGTCAGAAGTGACATGATTATGTTGAAAGACTTTGTATAGGGTGGAGAATTTGGAAGGAGAGTGAATGACAAGCTCACACTGTAGGAACAGTGACAAATTCCACACTATTGTTAAAGTTTTTAGTACAGTTTTGTCACTAAACAAAATTATGGTACGCATACGGAATTTTGAGTTTATATTCTAAAATCTAACTACATATTTTTAGTTTTTTTTAAAAAAAAAAAAAAAATTTTTTTAAAAATATTTTCTTTTTATTTATTTTTTTTTTTTTTTTTTTTTTTTTTTTTTTTTTTGTGTGTGTGTATGTGCACCCTGTGGGTGCATGCCCGCGCGAGGTCAGATTAGGGTGTCAGATTCCCCTGGACTGAAGTGTCTTCCTGAATTGGAGTCTTTCAGACAGCTCCTCTCGTCCCGTCGGCGCTATGTGGTAGCTGGGGATCGAACCCGGGTCCTCTGCAAGACGATCGGCGCTCTTAACCACTAGGCATCTCTCCAGCCCATTTTTTTTTTTTAAATATTTTTTAATTTTTTCCTTGTTTATCGGTCTTTTCAAAGAGGCGGTCCGCCCCGGTAGCCCTTGCACGATCATAGGTAACTCCAGAAGCACCGCCCCGTCTCGTCGCTACAGGTGGAGAAGAAGAAGCGCTAGGGGTCGCGGCAACAACTCGAAATACGCCCAGAATCGGCAGGGCACCCCACCAATATCACAGCGGCGACGCCGTGCGCCCAGTCTGTCGGAGCTCACTCACGTAGGGTGCAGCCCCACCGAGCGCCCCTGGTGCGTCAATATTTTTAATTTGAGATTATATTAAGTGTTCACACATAGGCAATGAGCTCATTATTTCGTCACATACTATGGGCTGGATACTAGTGTGGTGAGCTCGTTGCGCGCCCAGCCCCGTGACTGCTTGGTTGGGCGAGGGTACGCCGAGTGTCTCCAGAGTTAGCAATAGCTAGGTACTATATGATTAGAGGGGCCGCATGGAGCTGGTTGAAGGCAACACTGAGCTATAGAGCGGTAGAGGGATGAGATGAAGGAGGAGGGAGATGGGGGGAGGGAAGAGAGAAGGAAGAGGGAGGAAGTGAATAGGTACGACAAGTATAGTAGGGGCTGGAGAGATGAGCCTAGCGGGAGGGGTCGCGTTAATGAAGATGCGAGAAGGCGGAGCTCTAATCAGACGCAGGCGGAGGCAAGAGTGGGGGGAGCAAGGGAGGGAGAAGGGGAGGATGAAGCATGGAGAGGGAGGATTCTTGAAGGCGGCGCGGGTAGATGTTGAGACAAAAGGAAAAGGAGGAAGGGAGCAGATTTCCCCTGACTGGTGACCTGAGTTGGATCCCCAAGCCCACATGGTGGATTAGAACCGTCTGAAGGCTCCAATTCCAGTAGAACTCCAGTTCCAGGGGACTCCGCTACCCTCTTCTGACCCCCGCTGCAACCTGCACGACAACGGGTGGCACAGACTTGCATGACAGACAATACATCCTACACATACATACATAAAAATAAATAAATAAAATTTAAAATAATCATTAAAAAAAAAAAGCAAAAATAATATAAAACCTCTTGGTGCCGGCGTGAGTTGGCACAACTCCTTTAATCCTAGCAACTTGGGAGGCAAAGAGGGCCAGGCAGATCTTTGTGAGACATAGTGATTTCCAGGCCAACCTGGTCTAAATAGTGAGTTTCCAGGACAGCCGGGGCTAACAGGGAGACCTGTCGCAAAAGACAAAAAAAAAAAAAAAAAAAAGGACCTCTGGGTTTTGCGGGGTAATGGGAAGGGTCCAACATCAAGGCCTGGATATCCAGGACTATGTGTTGAGTAAGGACCTCAGCTGGGCCTCGGGATGGGCAGGTCTGTTCCAGAGAATCTTCCCAAGACCAGAATCTGCATATAACAGAGGCCTCCCCTGTCCCAGCATAAGTGGCGAAGCCACTGCCATTCACAATCTGGGACCTCAAGGGAAGGGGCTGAGGGGAGGGCAGTCACTCAAAGAAGACAAACTGCTCCCCAACATCATCAACGTTCCTCATGCTCTTCGGCTCACCATCAGCCTACCCAAGGAAATTGGAACCTGGTGGTCAGGAGAGGGTGTCAAAGCTTCCGGCTCCATGATCACCAAAGGAGACCACAACTCCAGCTCACAAGAGGGGACCATTTCTCCAGTCCCCCACAGAGCAGGACTACAGCTCCTGTTCACAAGGAGATTAGGGGGCAGCGGGTAACCACAGCTCCAGCTCACAAGAGGGGACCATAGTTCCTGTTCATGGGAGGGGAACCACAGCTCCAGCTTACTAAAGGAGAAAACTCTGGCTCACAGGAGGTTTTTTGTTGTTAGTTTATGTGTGTGAGTATGTTACCTGCATGTGTGTAAATGCACGCACCCCATGCAGTGCCAGCAAAGGTCAGAAGAGAGCATGTGAGTCCCTAGAACTGGAGTTATGGACAGTTGTTAGCCGCCATGTGGGTGCTGGGAACCAAACCTGGGACCTCTGCAAGAGCAGTCAATGCTCTTGGGGCTGGAGAGATGGCCTAGTCGTTAGGAGCAATCACCGCTCTTACAGGGACCCGGGTTCGATCCGCCCAGCCCCCACATTGCGGCCGAGAACCGTCCCGGGAAGCTCCAATTCCAGGAGAACTCCAGTTCAGGGGAATCCGAGACCCCTCGTCTACCCTCCGCGGCGTTGCACGACGCGGGTGCACAACTTGCATGGCAGACGGTACATTATACAGAAAAAAAAAAAAAAAAAAAAAAAAAAGAGCATCAGTGCTCTTTACCACTAACCATGGGCTCCCAAGCACTGTTTTGTGTTTTTTTTGTTTAGTTGTTTGAGACACAGTCTCACTGTGGAGCCTCGGCTAGCCTGGAATTTGCTGTATAGACCAGGCTGGCCTCAAACTCCCAGATCTCCATCTGCCTCCCAAGTGCTGGGGATTTACATCTACCGACATGTCATCTCAGCCCTCCATTTGAGTCATAACCTAACTGAAACTCAGCAAAGTTCCATTTGTTTTTTTTTTTTTTACTAAGATCTCAGGTTTTATGTCTGTAGTACAGTTTCCCTGGTCTTGTTGATTTTTTATTTTCATAGAGTCAATAATTTTTGTATATATGTGAACTTTATAATAGGGCATATTTTGAACAATACAAATGGGAGGAAACAACAGGAAAATGAACTGGGACAAGAACTGGACTGAAACAGTTAACTTCTGCCCCAAACATGAAACCTCTGAAGAGAAAAACTTTAAAAACTGAGAAAAAAGATTTTGCCCCACATGCAGGACACGTAAATGGAAAGATGCCTGACTGGGGTGGGGGTGGGGGGGAAAGGGAAGGGGAAAGCTGTCTAAATTGGACTGAGAATGAGTATGAAATACACAAAACAAATCAATTAAAAAAGTGGAAGCATTTTTTTAAAAAGTGAAGCTTTTCCTTCCTCTCCAGCTGGGGACTGATCCAGCTGGGTCACTGCTTTCTCTGAAGAGGGGAACAAACATAACCCCTAACCCTGCCTACTTTGCCTCCTCTCGCAGCTTACTAGCCACAGTGTGGGAAGAGAGGAGAAGAGCAGGAAAGTACAATACATCAAGTTAACACTCCACAGGCTTAGATGTTTAAAACTGACGTTTTTTTTTGTTTGTTTTTGGTCTTTTGAGACAGGATCTCCTTGTAGCCCCAGCTAGGCTGGACTTGAACTCATTATGTAGTCAAGATGCCCTTGAATGCTGGTTCTTTCTGCTTCTGCCTCCAGAGCGCTGGGATTAAACCTGTGCCACTATGCCTGGCCCAAGTTCACTCCAAGTGATCTTTGCCATCTCCTTATTCTGGTTCTCCATTCCCTAGTGCTATCATTCCTTCCCTCCTTGTTGTAGAATGTATGTGTATGTTTTATTTTTTTATGGTATGGTGTTTTTGCCGCATGTATGTTAAGTGGTGCACCCATATCATGCACACCCTGCAGGGCATCAGATCCCTTGGAAACTGGATTACAGAGTTTGTAAGCACATGTGAGTGCTAGGAAACTAGAACCAAGGTCCTCTGGCAAGAACAGCCAATGTCTTACTGCTGAGCCATCTCTCTACCCCCTGTGTGTTTTTAATTTCCACAGTAAGTGGGTTTCATTTCAAAGTAATAAAACTAATACATGATGTAAATGAAGTTGTCTTGATCTCTATGCGTGAGGCCAGCCTGGCCACCTTCTGCTGATGGTGCTGTGTTGTACAGAGGCAGTTCTGTACAGCCTTCACCCAAACCACAGGAAACTCACATGAACTTCCCCAAACTTGGGAGGAAAGCCCAAACAGTGCAGATCCAGCATTCCCCTGCTCTGCTGCCAAAACAGCTGCTGGGCTGAGAGATGGGCTCAGTGGTTAAGAGAACTGAATAGTCTACTGCAGAGGACCTGGTTGCAATTCCCAGCAATCACAATGGGTAGAACTTCCTTAGGCCCAGGTGTGGGTGGTGCACAAAAACGCCTTTAAATCCCAGCACTCGGGAGGCAGAGGACTTGAGTTTCAAGGCCAACCGGTCTACAGAGCAAAGCTCCAGGCCACTTGGACTAAAGGGAGACCGTGTCTCAAAAAAAAATAGCTGCCAGACCTGGGAGTCAGATGCAAGTCTACTATGCTCTCTAATTGCAAGAGATACACCTCAAAGTACTGAAAGTCTTTCCACTGATGGTTCCTCCCACTTGGCTTGAGGAAAGAAACATATAGTGGTGTCTACAAGAGAAATCCTCCTTACTAATTCTTGATCTCTTATAACTGTATTTAGCATTATCCTCCTACTTTTGTCTAGAATTTATAAAAAGGATACAACTCAAAGCTCAGTTTAATGAGGTTTAGGCAGTGTAGAAAGTTGATACTTGTGTTGAAACAGTAGTTCACAAGCTAGCAAGATGCCTCGGTGCAAGCCTAATGACCTCAGATCAATCCCCAGAACCCATGTAAAGGGAAGGAGAGATCAACCCCCCAAAGTTTCCCTGACCTCCACAGATGTGGCTGAGCACATGCACCCCCCCACAAACATGCATAATAATAAATTTTCTTGATTTAAAAAGTTTTTTTTTTTTTTCGGTCTTTTGAGATAGGGTCTCCTTTTTTTTTTATTCCCAGCTGGCCTGGGAATTCACTGTGTAGCCAGCTGGCCTTGAACTCACACAGATCCACCCGTCTTTGGCCTCCTGAGTGGCATGCACCACCACACCCGGCCAGTAGAATTTTTTTTTTTTTTTTGAGACAAGGGTCTCATATCTTACTAGTTGTTACTAGCACCACTCCACGTTTAACAACCAACAATATTGCTATACACTGCAACTGCACCCAAACTTGTCCTGTTTGAGAAATACTGGCTTCTTTAATTATTTTTATGAGCACGTATTTAAGGGCACTTATGTTTGTGGCAATGTCCAAGGAGGCCAGAGGAGGGCAGTTGGATCCCCTGTAACTGGAGTTTTAGATGGTTGTGAGCTGCCAGGTGTGGGTGCTGTGAGCTGAACCTGGCCCTCTGCAATAGCAGCCAGGGATCTTAACCACAGAGTCTAAAACCGCCTTGGGAAACAACGGGAGACCCCGACCACACTCAAAAAAAAAAAGAATTCTAACTAACCGCACATGAGCAGGACAGGCCCTATAACAAGGTGCTTGTTTTCACATTTATTTTTACTCTCTTCTCCTCTCTCCTTCACCTGTCCCAACCCCGTGTGTGTGTGTGACATAAGTAGAGGTCAGAGAACAACTTGGAGGAGTAGGTTCTCTCCTTCACCATTGAGTCCTGGGATTGAATTCAAGTCAGCAAACAGCCCCCAAGCCTCAAACCCTGTTAAGGGTGAGCTCTCCATGGGCTAAGATATAACTTCTGATATAACATCTTGTAACAAATAGTTTTATAAATTTGGCAATTACTAACAGAACACCCCAAACTCACAGATGCTTTGTCACATTTTGTTTTGGTTTAGGTGTTTTTTTGTTTTTGTTTGTTATAAACAGGGTCTTGTGTGCAACAGACTACCTCGAAGCTCACTAATATCCTAGGATACCTGTCTTCACCCACAGTTTGCTGGGCTTACAGGTATGGTGCCCTCATACTGGACTAGAAATCACATTTTAATATATTTCTAGGGTCAAAAACATAACTATTTAGCCTGGATGAGAAGTGATCAAGCCTCTGTTTCCCAAGGATCCCTCTGAATTAAGTCAGGCCAGGAAAATTATTACTGGAAATGAGATTTTTTTAGTTGTTACTTTATGAGATGACACTTAGTCCAGGAAAACAAGTAGTCTATGCACTCAGCCGTGGCAGAGGCTTTATGTATATCAGAGATAAGGCCATGCATCAAGCCATTGTAGAGGGCATAGATGCCAAGCATATCTATCTGCCTCAGGGTTGTCAGCATCCCTGGGATGAGGCTTGAAGTCCAGCCTTTCTGTGTTTATTGTCACCTTACAACTTGTACCTCATTCAGAGAATGAAAATGGGCTTTTCCCCTCTATTATATTCATTTGATAAAGTTCCATCCTTCCAGTTGTAGCAAGATGCTAAACCCATCAGAGCTATTTAAGTACTAGAATGTGGATCAGTCAAGACTGCTGTTATATTTTTTAATGCAATGTTAACAGTAGTCAACAAAGCACCAAAAAAAAGAAAAGAATATACAGCCAGTTAGAACATATAAATAATTAACTTGGAATAAGAAAATCTGCATTTGAGTTCTAGATCTCTTACTAGCCTTGTGATTCTGGTCAGGGCACTTAATTGCACCAAAGATCCCTGTTTGAGAAAAAATAACGAATGGGAAGTAACAGATGTAAAAGTGTTTTATAAACTGCATGTTATATTGCTTTTACTCCTCTCTCCTAGTCTGCGTTTGGAGGCCTGCAGAAATCTCTGGAAACATTTTGCTTCATTCCTAGATTTTTCTTGGTAGGTTACGTATAGAAACCTTTCTTTCTGCATGCCTGGTGGCGCATAAGCCTTTCTGCCCAGCACTCCAGAGGCAGAGGCAGTGTGGATCTCTGGAGTTCAGGCCAGCCTGGTCTTACAAGCAAGCTCTAGCCAGCGGGGACTAAAGGGGACCCTTTCTCAAAAAGAACCAAAAAAAAAGAACCTTTCGTCCCAGAAGTTACAAATGCCTATTCATCTGGCTGGCTGGCTCCCTATCTGTTTAACAGCCGGGATCTAACCCAGAACCTTGGGCTATACTCCCAGCCCTTTACAAATTTGTTTTTAAATGAAAACCAAGAATCACTGAGAGTCCTCAAACTCTTGACTCTTCATGCCTTTTTGGGGGGGGGGGTCTTTTTTTGAGACAGGTCCTCCCCTGTATTCCCAGCTGGCATGGAAACTGCTACGTAGACCAGGCTGGCTTGAACTCACAGAGAGATATGCTACCTCCTCCTCCCCAAGTGCGGGTAATGAAGGCATTCCACCCATGCCCGCTAATGCCAAGGTTTTAAGATCTACTAAACGTCTGAAGTTTACAAACAAATACAAGACAACCATTTCCTGCCAGAACTGAACATGCACACCTGTAATCCTTGCACTCAGGAAGCTGGGGCAGGAGGAATCACTGAAATTTTGAGGCCAGCCTGGGTAACATAAGGTGAGTTCAAAACTAGCCTGGTCTACCTTGCAAGACCCTGTCTGAAAAAAAAAAAAAAAAAGACATGAAAAAGTAAAAGAAAGTAGAAAAGAAAGCGCCTTCCTATTAGAAACATGGTTATACTGCTGCTTATAAAATAACACATGACTAGTAAGGCATGGTGGCATATGCCTTTTGATCCCAGCACTTGGTAGGTAGAGGCAGGTGGCTCTCTTTTGTCTCTGTGAGTTCAAGGCAACCATGTATACACAGTAAGTTCCAGGCCCAACTGGCAATACAGGGAGAAACCCTGTCTCAAAAGATCAAAAAAGAAAAAAAAAGGGGGGGGCTAGAGAGATGGCTCAGCAGTTAAGGCACACTGACTGGTCTTGCAAGAGGACCCAGGTTTGATGCCCAGCACCCACATGGTGGCTAAGGAATGTCTTAGGCCAGAAGTGGTGACGTACACTTTTAATACCAGCCCACTTGAGAGGCAGAGGCAAGGCAGTATCTTGTGAGTTCAAGGCTACCTGGTCTACAGAGCAAGCTCCAACCCAGCGCGGACTAAGGGAGATCCTGTCTCAAAAAAAAAAAAAGAAAGAAAGAAAAGACATGACGATAGATAAGGATGAATTTTCTTAAATGCGTTTGGATAGAGGCTGAAAGGCATTTATGAGGGGGGAAGTTTGAGAAGGCTGATTCTCAAAGAAGCAAAGAAAATGCAAAACCACCAATTTAATCAAACTCAGCTAATCGGTTTTCTCTTCCTTGAAGCATTCACCTCTATTATGAAGAAAAGAAAGACTAAATACCCATACCCATTAAAACTAAAATCCTGTGATAAAGAAGAAGCACTCACCATCAGGGAGTGATCTTGCTGGCTCTTCCGAGGAATGCCTGGGAATGCTGTCTGTGCCACTTTGCCCGGGACACTTGTACCAGTGCAACAGTGACTGTTCTTCCTAAACAGACAAAAACATTACTAGCTGCAAAGAGAAGAAACTGTTCCAGAGTGTACAAATCCCATGCCAACATCCAAGATGTTGTAGTGGCAAACACTGTTCTGCTCTTACCAACCCAAAGTGACTTTAATTTACTTAATACATATTTCTTGAGCAACTATAACAATGTGCTAGAGGATAATATTAATTATCTGCTCTGAAAAGGCTTCATCTTACATCTATCTCTCTGAAATACAATGCTTTTGGTACAGGACCAAAGTCAACATAATGTGGATTTCACCCTCTAGACTCACTCCCAGAGCCCCTGGTACCAGCCGCATCCAGTTTTGACTAGCTGAAACAATTGACAGTAACGATCTTCATTGCCAAGCCCACATTTTTTTGGCTAGATAACTTGGAATTCAGTGTATGACAATAATGTAAGCCAATGTGAGCATTAGCTGTAAGACAAATTTGTTTTGGCATCTTGATGAAATAGGGCCTATGATCAGCTTATTTTTCTAAATGAGAAATTTTATTGTTAGAAAATAAGCGTAATTAAAATATCAAGTAATAGATATCGATAGCGCCTTCTTTCCTCCCTCTCCCTGTATCCATGTAGGGGGAAAAAGTATGTATAGAGGTTCAAGCAGATTGTGACCTTCACAAAACAATGAATATTTTTCTTGTCTTATTAGCCAGAAATCCAGACAGGGTGGTCTTACCACTCCACACAGGCCATGACTTCTTTAGACTTTTGGGAGCCTGCCATCTGACCATCCAAATGGCTTTTCACCCACCTTTCATCAGCACATACCTCCTGTAGCAAATTGACAGGCCAGATGCTCTTAGACTACAATATTACAAGTGTGTTACTGACAAATATTGTGAAAGCTATTGAAAAGAGGTAAGTGTGCTCAGTGTGGTAGCCCAGCCTGTAATGTCAGCATTTGATAGTCGAACCCGAGTCCTCTGTCAAAGCAGTCAGTGCTCTTAACCAATAAGCAATCTCTCTAGCCCCTTTAATGATACATTTAAAAAAAAAATCGACCTTTAATACATGGAGTCTTGCTGGTGTTAATAATCGAAGAATGACTACGACTAAGACTTCCACATATTATTCAGTAACCTAAGTTCACCTGGTGTCCACCAGAGCTGGCTGGGTCCCTACATGGTCACGTTTACCTCTCAAACTTTGACTTGTGACTTGTTCTTCTGTGCTGGAGATCTGAATTTATTTCCCAGTAATTATCAGATACCTTCCCAGAAGCTTCCAAGAGAAGCAAAGGAATGAAGAAGGTCCTGTGGCCAGACTCCAAAGATGATTCACCTAGAATCGAACTTTGTTCCCAGAGGAGCTGCTGCCCAAAGAAGGAAACAAAGCCCTTTTCATTTTCGCCATCCTTCGTCTTTGCTAGATGGAATGCTGTGATATGGAAGTACAAAGCTGCAGTATTAAAGACTACCTCACCAAGTAGCAAAATGTTCTGACAGCTCATAGCCCTGTGGACTGGGTAATAGTGGTAGCTGGGAACGATGCCAAGAATAAAAATCATTCCAGAACATCTTTCATGGACAAAGTAAGAAATGACATTTTGTATAAACAGCAGCAGGGAGTGCATCAGTCCTATTGGGAAGCAGGAAGCCTGCTATGAAGCTGGGAGGAGGAGAAGGCCACTACCATGTCCATAGCAACCTCAGTGAGCACTGACATCAGGATGAAAACCAACTAAGTGCCTGGACCAGAGAGATGGCTCCACCGGTAAAGGTGCTTGCTACCAAGGCTTGCCAACTTGATATCAGATCCGGAAGACTTACATGGTGAAGGAGAGAACGACTCCATCAAATTGTTACTCTTACCTCCACACATATGCATCATGGCACAGTCACTTGAGTACACACACACAACACACACACACACAAACACACACACAAATAAAAATAAAAATAATAATAAATAAATGGTAACAAACTCAAACATTGTTGAATGCTGGGCATGGTGGAGCATTGCCTTTAATCATCAGCACTTGAAGATGCAGAGATGCTCAAGTATCCTCTGGTGAGTTTAGAGGCCAGCCCGTGGTAGTTAAATAGTTTCGCAGACATCTGGAGCTTAACAGGGAACCCCTTCGCAAAAGACGGAGAAACAAGTGCAAAACAGGAGAAGGCAAAACATAACAAAAAAAACTGGTGGTTTGTAAACTTGAGGTGGGGGTGTTATGCTTTGGTTTAGAAACTGAGTTTATGGATGATGAGAGGCAATTTGTAATCTCAGAATTTGGAAGCTTTGGAACAAGAGGATTGCCTTAAATTCCAGACCAGCCTGGACTACAGAGAAGATCGTCAAAAAATTTAATTAATTAAAATGTCCTGTGCAGAAGTCACCCTTTAATCCCAGCCTCAGGAGGCAGAAGCAGGCAGCTGTTCTAACTTAGCCAAGTTCTGGGCCAGCCAGGCAACATAATATAAACCTGTCCCCCCCACAAAAGGGGGGATGACTGTGGAGAGATGGCACAATGGTTGAGAGCACTGGCTTGCTCTTGCAGAGGACCGGTTGGATTCCCAGCACCTACTGGCAGCTGTCCAACTGTCCTGTCCATACTCCAGTTCCAGAGGGAATCAGATGCCCACGTCTGACCTCCACGGCATTGCACACACGGGTTCACACATCAACCAACCCCCTACATCACAGTACATTCAATCACATAAAAAAATAATAAATAATATTATTTTGGGGGGCTTTGGGTAGTATTGATTTTTGGGGGTGCCTTTATGTGTGCTTTATGTGGCACGACTCTTTGGTCGCTTGTGCGGTGTATAGGGGGGTGGTGCCGAGGGTCCCAGCAGCCCGCAGCTGGGCAGCTGAGGGGTACTGGTGGTGCGCCGTTACTCTGGCGTGTCCGGGTGGGGTGTATGCTTGTCCGGACAACCTGCTGGGTCTTCAAGGGAAGGTGGACACGGTGGTGCCGATGGGTGCATTGGGGGCGAGTGGACACAGGGGGCACAACCGACAGTGCTGGAAGTAGCGAGTGGTCGGAGTGGGGTTGGGGGGAACACAGCATAAATAAAACAAGCATTGGGAGAAGGTAACGCAGAGAAAAATGATGAAATATAACAGAGGGACGGAGAATCAAGAGGAGATAGAGGGTGGGGAGGTAGTGTGGTGAAGTTAGCGAAAATCGGTATTGAGGTTGCGAGACAGGGTTCGTCACCGTTATGGGAAACCCCCGCTGAGGGCCAGACTCCGTCTGTTAGAAAGGTGGCGCGGGACTGCACAACAGATAGCTGCCGTCCTGGCCCTCTGATGCACGTGAGATGATTATATGTAGCTGTGCATGCACGTTACGACCCAGAAATACATAAAACGGTGTGGGGGGGTTGTGGGTGTGGTCTTTTTTTTATTGTTTTTGTAGGGGAGGGCGTTGGTGGGGGGTGTGGTCTCGTGTGTGGGGGTCGAGGTCTCCCGGGGGCCCCACTAGCCTGGAACTTGTGGGGGCGCGGTAGAACCAGCCGTGGCGCGTGAACCACAGAGAATCCCCCACCTCTACCTCCCAAGTCATGGGAGTAAAGGTGCGTGCCACCACGCCTGGCATAAACGTTTTTCTTCTTCCCTGTCTCTTTCTGCAGCGTGGTGGAGCACGCCTTTAATCTAGCACACTGGAGGCAGAGGAAAGGCGATCTTTGTTGAGTTCAAGGCCGTCCGACAGAGTGAGTTCCAGACAGCTTGGTCTACATAGAGAACTCAAGGACAGCTGGGGCTAAAAGGAGACCCTGTATCGAAAAAGAAAAAAAAAAAATTAAAAAAAGGAAAATGTTTTCTGTTTTTTTTGTTTTGGTTTGGTGTTGTTTTGGTTTGGTCTTGTTTGAGACTAGGGTCTCCCTGTAGCCCCAGCTGTCCCTGGAACTCTCTCTGTAGACCAGGCTGGCCTTGAACTCAACAAAGATCCCCCGCCTGCCTCTGCCTCCAAGTGCTAGGATGAAAGGTGTCCACCACTCCGGGTAAACAGTGTTGTTTGTTAAACAAGTATTGACCAGGCATGGGGGCTCAGGACTGCAATCGCAGCACTCAGGGATTTGAGCAAAGAAGATTCAGAAATTTGAGACTAGCTGAAACTGTTGAGTGAGGGTCCAATCCAGCCTAAGCTACAGTATAAGACTGTACTAAAATTCCAGAGGTATGGGGGCGAAGAGAGCCGCTTTCCGTGACATCACTGCGGTGTCTGTGAGCACCTGTGTGCAAGGAGTTAAAGAAACTCTTCATACTAGGGACCTGGCACATCTGAATAAAATCTGACCTGACCTGAAATAAAACAGAGAGGAAACAGAAGAGCACAGGGGCTCTGAGCCCACACGGGCATCTTGGACCCGGGCCCTCCAACAGTTTTGAGATTCTCTTCTATCTTCAGAAGAAGCACCGGGATTTATTTTTCCCTTTAATTCTTTTTCTCAAAATAGAGTACCCTGCAGTGGCAAGTCCTGCATTTTTCAGAGAGCCCCCACGTGGGTTTAGCAGGATCCCCCATAAGCAAGCCCAACAGCCAAAATGCCTATTTTCCATTAATTTTTTAGACGAGTCCCTCATTATAATCAGGCTGACCTTGAGTGACTGAATTCCTGACCTTGCCTACCTCTCCTCCCAAGTGCTAGAATTAAAGATTTTTTTTTTTTTTTTCTTTTCTCTCTTTTCTTCCCTCCTCCCTTTCTTCTTTTATATATTACGTTTTAATCTGTTCTCCTGTTCTTAAGGTTTTCTTCTCATGCTTCTGGGCCCAGTCACAAGGTTGGAAGTTAGATCTAGGCAAGTATTTCCATAGGGTGTTAGAGACAGTCTAGTTCACACCATCACTGTTTTTTTCACTCTTTTTTTTTTTTTTCAATACAAAGTAAATGCGTGGGCCGAATGGTGTGCTCAGCAAATAAAGGCACAAGCCTGATGACCAATCCCGGAACCCATAGGCTGAAAGAGAGAACCAACTCCCTGCATGATGTCCTGGAACTCCATATAGTGCAATGTGCCACACAGTGCCACACATAGACACTACAACAACAAAAATAAGTGAAATGATGTCTGGGAATGAGCTCAGTGGTTAAGAGCTCTGGTTGCCCTTGCAGAGGAACTGGGTTAAATTTCCAGGACCCACATGGTGCTAACAACCTTCAGTAACTATCCAATTCAAGGGGATCCGATTCAGGCATTGCACATATGGGGTGCACTTACAACATTGCAATGCGGCAATACACTTGGTAAACATAATCAGTTTGAAAAATGATAATAAAATTTTTTTAAAAAGCTGGGTGTGGTGGCTTATGCCTTTAAAATAGCCGCAGCACTTGGGAGACAGAGGCAGCAGTCGGAGCTCTGTGAGTTCAAGGCAGCCTGGTCTACAAAATTACTCCAGCCAGCTGGGAAATAAAGGGAGACCCACCGTCAAAAAGACAAAAAAAAGGGGGGGATGGATAGATGGATCATAAGAGCACGGAACTGCTCTTGCATGCAGAGGATCCTGGTTTGATCCCAGCACTAGGGAGGCAAGGCAAGGAAATCTCTGTGAGATCACGGCCACCCTGGTCTACAGAGTGAGGTTCCAGGCCAGCTGGGGCTTAGGGGGACCCTGTTCTCAAAAAAAGAAATGGGTCAAATTTTTTCCATGAAAAACAGGTCTGTGATATATTTTATATAGTCACGCACATGTTTGTAAGAACAAATTCCCACAAAGTAAAATACAGTAGAAAGGTAACACACAGCGGGCTGGGCATGGTGGCAACACCTCGTGATCCCAACAAACCGAGGCAGAGGCAGAGAGTCAGGAGCTCAAGGTCCTTTTTTTTTATTTTTGTTTCTTGGCTACAAATAGTGAGTTCGTCGTCAGCCTGGGTTACATGTGACCCGATCGAAATAAATAAAGGATGGAAGGAAGGAAGTGATGTGAGTCAAAGAAAAAGGAAGGAAGGAAAATAAAAGAGGGACATTGAAAATTACGCGAACTTTGACAGACAACTGACATGTATAAGATAATTTCTGTTTTACTTTTTAAACTTTTTTTTTATTTCTGTATGTGATGAATGGAATGTACATGTCTGCATGCAGGTTTGAGCACCCGTGTCCTGCAATGCGCGAGGAGGTAGAAAGAGGGTATTGGATTCCCCTTGCTTTTTTTACTTTTTTGACACAGGGTTTCACCCTTTGAGGTTGGCCTGGAACTCCAGTATGCACCCCAGGCTGGCATCAGACTGATAGCAATTCTCCTGCCCTCAGCCTCCCGAGTGCTTACACCTGGCAATATATTCTTATGTTAATCGCCCTGGGAAGCAAAAAGCAAGGGCTTATGTGTACAGTTGGTGTTGGATTGCCTTTACCTACAAGTGAGGACCAACTTCTTGGTGAACTGCAGTCCTTCCGTGGCTGCCGGGTCCTTCTTGCTTGCGTCCTTCCTTGCTGCCTGCCTTCCTTGCCTGCCTTCCTCCTTGCCTGCCGTCCTTCCCTTGCTGCCTTCCTTCCTTGCGGCCGTGTCCTTCCTTGCTTACCTGTACCGGTTATCTTTTTTGGGGGCTGCCTGTCCATTCCTTGGCTGCCCTCTGATGTCCCTTCCTTGGCTGTTGTTCAAACACCCCCCCCCCCCCCTTCCTTGCTAACCTGTCCGTCCTTGCTGCCTGTCCTTCCTTGCTGCCTGTCCTTCCTCTTGCTGCCTCCTTGCTGTCTTTCTGCCCCGTCTGCCGGTCCCCTGTCCTTGCTGCCTGTCCCTGCCTTGCGTGCCTGTAACTTCTTTCTTCCTGGCTGCCTGTCCTTCCTTGCTGCCTGTCCTTCCTTGCAGACTGTACTTCCTTGCTGCCTGTCCTTCCTTGCTGCCGGTCCTTCCTTGCTGCCTGTCCTTCCTTGCAGCCTGTACTTCCTTGCTGCCGGTCCTTCCTTGCTGCCTGCCCTTCCTTGCTGCCTGTCCTTCCTTGCTGCCTGTCCTTCCTTGCAGCCTGCTGCCGTCCTGGCTGCCTGTCCTTCCTTGCTGCCTGTCCTTCCTTGCAGCCTGTACTTCCTTGCTGCCTGTCCTTCCTTGCTGCCTGCCCTTCCTTGCTGCCTGTCATTTTCTGCTTTCAGTTTCCCCATTCGATCATGAGCATAGAACACTTGCCAGTGACACAGTGAGACAGCCACTACCCCAACTACCAACTAAACCCTAGTGGAACTCTCTCTGAAACTCTTCTACCTTCCTTTTTTTTTTTTTTTTTTTTTTGTTTTGTTTCTTTTTTTTTTTGGCTTTTTGAGAGAGGGTTTCCTTCCCTGTAATCCCAGCTGGCCCAGAATTCACTCTGTAGACCAGACCAGGCTGGCCTTGAACTCACAAAGATCCACCTGCCTCTGCCTCCCGAGTGCTGCGATTAAAGGTGTGCGCCACCATGCCCAGCTGAATTTTTCCTTTTTAAAACAGGATCTTCCTATGCAGCACAAGTTGGCCTGGAACTCGCATCCTGCCTCCCTCCTTTGCCTACAAGGCTGCGAAGTGCAGGGTTCTAAAGCAAAGACCATCCCACAGCCCCCATCCCACCGCTCAAAGACAGCCCGTCACCCCCAGCCTAGTCAAACTCTGGCCAGCTACAAGTTTCACTCTCTGCTGACCCCAAAGCTTCGTTTTACTCCTATGGAGCCCCCAGGGGAAGGAACTCACCTCAGCACCGGGGCCTGTAAGTGCTCATTTCAATCCACATCCACTGAGGATTTTTTACCACCCTGTTCTCCCAGAGAACAAGGCTGAAAACTGCCCCAAAGGCTGTTTATGCAGACTTGGCTGGCAATTATATCCGTCCTTAGAAGATAAAGAACCAGCCCGCAGGACAAGGGTCGAAGATAAATAGAATAAGAACCCCGAGAAAGAGACCTTGGCCCGGGTCCACCCACATCGAAGCCAAAGCAGAGAACCAACAGCTTGACAAATAAGCTGCAGGTGTCTGCTTGTCTCCCACACCCACCCAATGGGTTCTGTTTTAAAAACTGAATACTGGAATACTTGAATTTCTCTCAGGGAGTTGAACCCAGGGCTTTTCAAGGCTGGGAACTACTCACAACTAAGGTTTTCCAACCCAGGCCCCCCTCCTTCTTTTAACTTTCTTACTTACTTCAATTTTTTGAGACAGGATCCCTGTATAACCTCCTGCTGACCTAGAAGACATAGAACTCTGTCCCAGACCCTGCCTGGACTGTGGAAAACTTTCCAGTCAAGGCATGATGACAATACATAGCCTCAAGCCTCACCCCCTCGACTTTTTTTTTTTTTTTTTTTTTTTTTTTTGTTGTGGTGTTTTTTTGAGACAGATACTCCCTGTATGATTAGAGGCGAGAAGAGACAGAGGATTGCGATGAGCTCAGGTGATCCCAGGGGCGTACCAGTAAATAAATTCCCAGGTCAGGCCTACACAGCAGACTGTCTTCAAAAAAGAAAAAAAATTCTTCTGGTTGTTTTGTTGTGGTTGTTTTTTCTTTTGTTTTTTCCTTTTGGGGAGTTTCTTTTCCTCCTTTCTTTGTTTCATTTGTTTGTTGTTTGTTTTGTTTGGATTTGAATTCTTTTCTTGTTTTTTTGTTTTTTTTTGATTTGGTGTTTTGAGACAGAGTCTCCCTGTATGATTAGGAGGCAGAGACAGGAGGATGGCTATGAAGCTCAAGGCAAGGTGAGCGCAAAGGCTATCCAGTAAATTCCAGGCAGCCTACACACCAGACTGTCTCAAAAGAAAAAAAATTTTTTTTTTTTTTTTTTGGTTTTGTTTGGTTGTTTTGCTTTAGGGAGTTTTCTTTGTTCATTTTGTTTTGTTTGTTTTTTGTTTTGGTTGGTTTTTGTGGTTTGAAATTTTCTTTTTTTTTTGTTTTTTTTTTGTTTATCTTTTGCGAGACAGTGGTCCTCTTGTAGCCCCATGCTGTCCTGGAATTCGCTATTGTAGACCAGGCTGGCCTTGAACTCCCAAAATATCCGCCGGGCCCGCGGGCTCCCCAAGTGCTGGTTTGATTTTCTTAAAACCCTTGATTAACCTGGCCAGTATATGGGTAGACTTTAATTCCAATACTTTGGGAGGCAGCGGCAGGAAATCTCTGTGAGTTCAAGCAAGACTACACTGGGCTGTATATATGGGGTTTCCAGGCCGGCAGGACTGATACATACATTCAGATCCTATAATGTTGGGTGTGGCATGGTGGCACCCTTTTAATCCTAGTATTGGGGGAGGCAGAGGTAGGAAGAACTCGCTGGGATTTCAATGCCAGCCCTGGTCTACATAGAGAATTCCAAGACAAAAAAAAAAAAATTTCCAAAGACAAGCCTGAAGCTATATCACAGATACAAGGAGAAAAAACCTGTCTCAAGACAAAGCAAAAATTATAAAATGTGTGGTGTTTATGGTGTGTTTTATGTATGTATCTACATGGACCTGTCATGTGATTGGTCTCTTTAAGCCAGTTCATTAACTGTGTTCTGATACTATAGCCCTGTGTTTTTTTTAAAAAAGGGATTTTTGTAGCCGGAGGTAGCCGGGCCAGGGTGGCCCACGACACTGTGCTAATCCCCTAGACTTGTGAGGACAGAGGCAGGGCGGATCTTTGTGAGTTCACACAAGGCCAGCCTGTCTACAAAGTAAGTTCACCAGGACAAGCTGGAGCTACAGAGGAGAACCCTGTCTCAACAAGACCAACAAAAAGGATTTTATATTCTGGTGCCTTTTCTTTGACAACATAAATGTTCATCGGAAATAACAACTATTAAAACTTAACGCACTAAGGTTGGGTCCCTGTCTGTGATCGCTTCTGGTGCTTAGCTTCCGGACCTACTGTCACATATAAGCACACCTTCTCTGCCTTTCTTCCTTGTCTCCGAGAAAAGGATGATGGCTTCTCTCCAGTCACCTCGGCACAGCAACATGGGCAGTGTCACGGTCTGTTTACTGTAGGAAAGTCACGTATGTCACCACGGGCGAGTAGCATAGGTAACAACAAAGAAAGCCCAGTTGGGCACAGGCCCGTAAAGTCAAAACCCATTTGGAGTTGCTTCTTATGCCAAGGGAATTGTGTTGGAAAAAGTACAGGTTGAAGCTAAACAGCCAAATTCGGCTATCAGGAAGTGTGTCAGGGTCCAGCTCATCAAGAACAGCAAGAAGACCACAGCCTTTGTGCCCAGTGATGGCTGCCTGAAATTCACTGAGGAAAACGATGAAATTCTGGTTGCTGGATTTGGTCAGAAAGGTCATATAGTTGGTGATATTCCATAAGTCTGCTTTACGGTTGTTAAAGTAGCCAATTAGTCAGTTTTGGGCCTGTACAAAGGCAAGAAGGAAAGACAAAGATCTTAAATTTTGGAGATGGAAACACAGTAGTAATAAATTTTCATATGCCGGGGTGGGCCGTGGTGGCGCACGCCTTTTAATCCTAGCAGTTGGGAGGCAGAGGCAGCAGATCCCTGCGAGTTTCTAGGCCAGCCTGGTCCCAGAGTGAGTTCCAGGAAAAAAAAAAAAGCCTGGGGCTACAGGGAGACCCTGTATTGAAAAGAACAAAAATAAATTAAAATAATAATAAATTTTCATATGCCCCAAAAGAAAAGTAAAAAAGAAAAGGATGATGTGGCAAATTACAACTGGAAAAAAAAAACCACCAAATTATCATCCTTCTTCCTTAAATTCCTACGAACAGAGAACAGCCACCCGACGAACGAGACGAGGCAGAGCACGAAATATGAAGACCGAAAACGAAAAACAGACAATTATAAGCACCAAAAAATAAAAAAAAGGAAAACGATACACCCACACAAAACGGAACGCACCAGGAAACAAAACCAAAGGAGCACACAATTTAAAAAAGCTTCCCTAAATACCTTTGTGATAAAATTGGAAAATATCTCTGGGGCTGAGAGAGTGGCCTAGCGTTAAGAGCGACGACTGCCTCTTGCAGAGTGACCCGGGTTCGATCCCCAAACCCAAGGGCTGCGAGAACCAAGTCTGTACTCCAAGTTCCAGGAGAACCACCAGTTCCAGGGGAATCCGATAACGCTCTTCTGACCCTACCCGCGGCTGCAGCACGACACAGGTGCGCAACCTGCAAGGCAGACAAAATACATCATACACATAAAAATGAAATAAATAAATAAAAGAAATTAAAAAAAAAAAGAAAAATCTCTGAAACTGGGTAATGGGTACTTAAAAGAACATTAAACTGGGCTGGAGAGTGGCCTATAGGCCCTAGCGGTTAAGAGCGCGACCGCTCTTGCAAGAGGACCCGGGTTCGATCCCCAGCACCCACATGGCGCCGAGAGCCGTCTGAACCCCAAGTCCAGGAGAACTCCAGTTCAAGGGGAATCCGAGAGAGACACTCTTCTGACCTCCGCCGGCATTGCACGACACGGGTGCACAGACCTGCCATGCAGACAATACATTGGGTACACATACCGAATAAATAAAAATAATTAATAAAAAAAAAAATTTTTTAAAAAAAAAAAAAACAAAAAACATTAAACTATTTCTTCAATTTCTGTATGATTAAATTGTTTCCAATAATAAAAAATAAATAAGGGTCATTGGCCCTGGCTGGGCCCTGAACAGCCGACCATGAGTAAGATACTTAACATGTTAAAGCGTTCAAAACACTTTCACAAGGGTATTTTCTGGCACACCCAGTAAAAGGGTATTACAGCTGTGAATTCAACAGGCAGCCCCAGGGAAGATCTCCTGGAGCATTCCTGACATTCCCTGACATTTTTACATCTTTCCTTTTCTCGGGTCTTTCATTGTTTTCCTGTGATAATCTAATCTGGGGAGGCCCAGATCTCTGTCAGTTCTGGAGTGGGAGGAATGGAAAGAGCAGGATGTCAAGTCCTCTATCCCGTGGGCAGAGGCCTGAGGGAGGGTGGGGGGGGGGAGAAAGGTAAGAATGCTCTCATAAAATCTAGAATCTTGGCTTTTCAATTTTTTTATTTTGTTTTTTGATTTTTGTTTTTGTTTTCTGTTTTAAGCTATTGCTAGTAAGACCCAGGCCTGGGCCGGATCTGCATCCGTTTTACCTCAACCGTCCTGAAGTTTGGGAATGGTTAGATATGTGGTAACCACACCTGACGGAAATCGTAATACCTTTTAAACACATCCCAACCAATTTAAAAACTTAGGGTGAGGCCTGGAGAGACAGCTTAGCCTGTAAAGCACTTGCCACACAAACATCTGGAGGACCTGAGTCAAGGACACCCCCCCCACACCTGGTGCATAAAAGCCAGGCTTGGAAAAAAAAAAAAAGGGGGGGGGCGGGAGAGATGCCCTAGCGGTTAAGAGCGCGGACCACTCTTTCAGAGGACCGGCCGGGTGTCGATCCCCAGCCACCACACATAAGGCGGCACGAGAACCATCTGTAACTCTCCAATTCCAGGAGAACTCCAGTTACAGGTGAATCGACACCCTCTTCTGATCTGACCTCCGCAGGGCATATTTGCCAACACGGTGCACAAACCAAACTCGCAGACAGTACATATCATACACATACAGAAATAAAATTGAAAAAAAAAAGGAAAGAAAGCCAGCTGGTGAGCAACTCCTGTAATTCCCACAGCACTCAGCGGTGAAGACAGGGGAACCCAGGAGCAAGCTGGCTACCTTTACTAGAAAGCCAATAGGCAAGCTCCAGGTTCAATGAGAAGACCCTGCCTCAATATATAAGGTAGAGGGCAATTGAGGAAGACACCTGACCTCACCTCTGGCTTCCATATACATGTGCACAGATGTATACATGACCTGCACACAAATGTACACACACAAACGAAACAAGTAAAATAATTTAAGGGGGCTGGAGAGACAGCTCAATGGTTAGAGCCCAGCGAGTCTTGCAGAGGTCCAGGTTTTGGTTCATAGCACCCCATGGCCAGCTAACAACTGTCCCTACCCCCAGTTCCAGGGTGTTCACCCCCCATCTTCTGGTCTCCACAGGGAAAAGTGTTTTGCTTGTCATGTATGTCACGGCACCACACTCATAAAATAAAATAACGAAATCAAATAATAGTAATCAATAGGCGAACCCAAGACAGAGGAGATAGATCCCCTGAGAAAGGACAAGGCTAGTGACACCCACCCCTGATGTAGGATGACTCTCCTGCTGGGGTGAGGGGGCGTGTATAAGGCATGTGGTCTCTACTGGCTAGGCCCATGATGCACCCAAAAATAACCAGTCCCAATAAAGATTACCTCAGGCTGTACCCAGTTCCTACCATAAGAACCCCTTTACGGGGCCCAAGAAGACACATGGGAGAAAAGACAGCCAATCTTCAGCAAGTGGTGTTGGCAAACTGGATCACCACTTGTAGAAGAATGAATTAACCCCTATCTCTCGCCCTGAACAAAAGTCACGTCCAGATGGATTAAAGACCCAACGTGAAACCCCAAACTCTGAAGGGATAGAAGAAAAAGTTGCCAGGCAGCCTAAAAGACAAAGGCATAGGAAAAGACCTATCCTAAATCTGACAGCAGCTGTGGTTAAGAAATTAAGGTTCAACAATTGACAAATGGGACCCTCATTTAATTCAAAGCTTCTGTACATCAAAAGAACATCAAGGAATTGAAGAGAAATCCAACAGAGTGGGAGGAAAACCTCACCGCAGATACGTATGGACAAAGAATTGATTTCCCGAATATATAAACTACTCAAAAAAGCAAAGAAGAAGAACAAAATGACCTATTCCAATAGATGGAGCAAAGAAGCTGAACAGAGACTTTCATAAGTGAGGAATTAAGAGATGTCTGAGAACACCTTAAGAAGGGTTCAAATCACTAATCATTAAGGAAATACAAATCAAAAACCACTTTAAGATATCATCTTACTCCAATAAGACTGGCTAGATCAAGAACAAAGGATACCAAGTGCTGGAGAGGTTGTGGGGGGAAGGGGAACACTCATCCACTGCTGGTGGGAATGTAAACTCATCCGCCACTAAATGGAAAGCAGTGTAGAGAAAACTTAGAAGACTTGGAATGAACATGCCAACCCGACCCAGCCATACCAACTCCTAGTCATGTACCCTCAAGACTCACCACCAACTGCAGAGATACATGCACAGACCATGTTTCATTTCAGCTCTCTTCACAATAGCAAGGAAGCTGGAACCAAACCAAATGCCCCTCAACGGATGAGTGGATAGAGAAAACGGTGTCATCTACACACTGGAGTTCTAATGCAGCAGTAGAAGACGACATCATGAGCTTTGCATGAAAAGGGCTGGAGCTAGAGGAACATCATGCTGAGTGAAGTAACACAGTCCAGAAAAACGAACAACGAATGGTATCCCTCATCGTGGATGCTAGTGCCAAGTCATAGTTGTATTTCTTGGTGCATGGCCCCTTGAGCTTTGTTCCAATAATTTGGGGAGTGAGACAATTGGAAACAACAACAACGAAAGGACTGCATCCGAAGAAGTGACTGAAACTGTGAACTTTCTGCTCAAAACAGTCAACTTCTCATGGAGAATATGGAGAAAGACGAGAAAGAGAGAAAAAGCATAGTTGGCAGAATGCAATTAGCTCTGGTGGTGTGAGGGAAGGGGGGGGGGACATGGGGTCTAGATTTGATAAACCACTATATACTAATTAATTAAAAAAGAACAAATAAAATATTTCAAAAGCTTCAAAAAAAAAAAAAAAAGATCCCTTACAAGCCCACCAGGCAGGGAATAGAGGGACAATCTTCCTTCAAACCTCCCCCCCGTCACCTTTATGTCCTTTACCTAATAAATCTGTGTTCACCTTGCTCATGCTTTATCTTTGCTTCCTTATTCTTCTTGGGTGTGAGACAAGGAACTCAGAAGCCCCAGGCTGGAAGTGGCTCTGGTGACTCTTGATTACTCAGGACCCTAGCACCCGAGCTAAGCTCACTAACAGCTGAGAAAGGCTTCATCTCCACATCTTTGTCAAAGAACCTACACCAAGCCTTTCACTTAGCTGACCATCTTCGAATGGACCACCACCTTCAGGGTTCGTCTACCACAAGGCAGTTAAAATGTGTCACGGAGAAAAGGGGCCACTTTCCCAGGATCAAACAGCAAAGAAGAGTAAAATGTCCTTCTCTTTAATTTCCAGAAGGTTCAGTGAGGCTGAGGTGAAGGCAGGACTGATATGGACAGCAACATCATTTCAAAATGGTTGAATTGCAGCCGGGCATGGTGGCCCACACCTTTGATCCTAGCACTTGGGAGGCAGAGGCAGGAGGATCTTTATGTGTTCAAGGCTGGCCTGGTCTACGGAGTGAGTTCCAGGACAGCTGGGGTTACAGGGAGAACAGCGAGAGTGGCGCATGCCTTTAATCCCAGCACTCAGGAGGCAGAGACAGGAGGCAGAGAAAGGCTGATGCCTGAGTTCAAGGCCAGCCTGGTCTACATAATGAGTTCCAGGTTTAATCACCTGCTTCAAAGCAACTTTTTCCCAACCACAGTGTTACTGCTACAGTCTCAGTGCTGTCTGGCTTCCAATTTCTTTTTTTCGTTTTTAGTCTTTTTTTTGTTTTTTTTTTTTTTTTGAGAGACAAGGGTTTCCCTATAGCCCTCAAGCTAGCCTGGAACTTCTATGTAGACCAGCTGGCCATGAAACGCATGGAGCTCTGCCTGCCTCTGCCTCCAATGCTGGGAGTAAAGGTGTACACAACCACACCAGGCCACTTTCGATTTAAGTTGTGGAAGTGTGGGCTGGAGAGATGGCCTAAAACGGTTAAGAGCGCCGACCGCTCTTCAAGAGGACCCCGGGTTCGATACCCAGCACCAACATGGCGGCCTAGAGCCGGTCCGAAACTCCATTCCAGGAGAACTCCAGTTTCCACCCAGGGGAATCCGAGACCCTCTTCGGACCTCCGCGGCATTTGCATTGCACGACACGGGTCAACGAACTTGCATGCAGACATACATTCAGATACACCTACAGAAATTAAATTAAATAAATAAGAAACAAATTTTTTGTAAATAAAGTTTGTTTGTAAGGAATGAAAGGCACACGTGTCAGAGGAAACAAGGAATTGGTTCTCTCCTGCCACCTAGTGGGGTCTGCGGGTTGAACTCGGGTTATCGGCTCTTCCCACAAGCACCTTTACTGGGTGAGCCACCTGTCAGGCCCGCACTTTTTTTTCCCTGAGATAGAGGGCGTCTCAATGGTGGCACAGCGGGTTTCCCATTCAACGGTGAAATTCACTGTGTGCCCAGCCTGGCTGGGTGCCTGGATAAAGTAGGTACAGAATACTAATACTACGGGGGCATTTCTTTCTTTTTAATAAATAAAGCCCTGTTTAGCCTAAAAAAACATATAGAGCGTGACTAAATATGCCCATTTGCTTCTTTGTGGTCTTAGTGTGGGGAAAGTGGCAATAACTTTACAGACAAAATTAATTGAGGCCGAGGGCGTAGTGACAGAAGAAAGGTGCTTAGGGTGGACAGGGTCCTGGGTTCAAGCTCTATCACCAAAGACCAAAAACAACACAAAACACCTTGCACATTCCACTACAAAAATAACAAACCAAAGATCACACACAATTTCCCGGATGGAAGGGGCAAAGCGAGCGCACAGAGAAAAGATGGCTGGAAAGAAGCTGCTCCTGTAACCGGAGCTATGGTCCCGCTGCTGCTCCAGGGCCTAAGAAGGGCAAATCTGCGCGGGGTCCCAAGGCGTCCAGACGCCAAAGACCGCGCTTCTCGTCTCACGTTCCAATTGCTGAGAACCCTGGGAGCGGACAAAGAGATGCAGACGGAGAAGAACCAGACCAGACATGAGAACTGGCTCAAGTTGTAGGGCATCTAAGGAGAAAACCAACATTTCCTTGTGTGGCTTCTAGCACTTCTGAAAGCGTCACTGTTTCCAGCAACTCCGAGTACCAGCACTGCTGGAGAAAGCGTCGAAGAGCCAGCGAGTAGTTAGCAGAAGTTATCCATTATCCTTAAAACACGCCTCCAGCTAAACACCATGCAGTGGGAAGGGCAGCCAATGAAGCATTGGCTGAAAGCATTACGTCATCAGCATGAGTCTCCATTGGGTGAATAATCTGAGCAAGCCTCGCAGTTAACCCTGTGCGGAAACACCAGGCTTGCGGACCCCTTCTGTCCCTGGCTGCCTCTTGTTTTCAAATGAGGAAAGGGGCACTTGGGGAGCAACAGCCCATTCTGTAACACTTTTCACAGAAGATGGTTATCAGGTTTACTATCTCGCAAAAAATTATTTGGGGCCAGGCGTGGAGTGCCGCCTTTAATCCCCAGGCAACTGTAAGAGAGGCATAGGCAGGTGCATCTTCGGGAGTTCAAAAACCACCTGGTCTATATAGTGAGTTCAGACAGCTGGGGCTAAGGAAGACCCTGTCTCAAAAAGACAAAAAAAAAAAAAAAAAAAAACAGCCAAGTATGGCTCTTAACCACTGAGCCATCTTCCAGCCCCAAAGGAAGCCCAAGACATTCGTTTGTGAGGGAGTGGGAGAAGACAAAGACTCATTATGTACCCATATATGGCCTAGAACTCATAGGTAGTATTGTAGATCAGGCTGGCCCCTTGAACTCAAAAAGACTACGTCCTCCCCCGCCCAAATGCTGGGATTAAAGTATATCCAACAGAGCCTTTAGAGACAACATCCTAATTTTTAGAGGGAAATAAGCATGACCAACACATACATATATTAATACACATACACACATCATACATACTACAATACATACATACACACACATACCACATCATAAATACACACACAACNCCCTTTAGTCCTAGCTGGCCTGGAGCTCACTCTTTAGACCAGGCTGGCCTTGAACTCAACAGAGATCCACCTGCCTCTGCCTCCTGAGTCCTGGGATTACAGGCATGTACCACCACGCCTGGCTTATTTTGATCTTTTTTTAAGACAGGGTCTCCTGTAGCCCCAGCTCTCTTGGAACTCACTGTGTAGACCAGGGTAGCCTTGAACTCACAGAGATCCACCTGAGTGCTGGTATTAAAGGCTTGTGTCTTCACCTTTGGCATTATTTTTATTTGTTTTTTATTTTTTTATTTGTAGTCCTAGCCGGCCTGGCAACTCACTATGTAAATCAGGATGGTCTTGATCTCAGAGATCTGCCTGCTTCTGCCTCTTGATTGCTGGGATTAAAGGGATGCATCACTACACCTGGCTTCACACTTGGCTGTTTATGTGGGTGCTGAAGATTGAACTCAGGTATTTATGTAGTGTGGTGAGCACCTAACCAGTTGAACTACCTCCCCATCTTCCCCCTTTTTCAAAGGAGCTTTTTGCTTTCTTTGCAAAAAGAGAAAAGCTTTCATCTCAGGGAACCCCAAGTAAGTTGTAGAATTCCCAAATACTCTTTTCTAGATAAAAATAATAGCTGGGTGGTGGTGCACAGCTTTAATCCCAGCACCTGGGAGGCAGAGGGAGGTGGATCTGTGTGAGTTCAAGGTCAGCCTGGTCTACATAGCAAGTTCCAGGACAGCTGAGATCAAAGGGAAACCCTGTCTCGAAAAGACCAAAAAAAAAAAAAAAGTAGGTTCTGCATATGTGAGAAAACATGTAGAATTTGTCTCTCTGTATCTGGCTTATTTTACTTAACATAATGATTTCTAGTTCTATCCATTTTCCTTGAAAATGCCATGATTTCATTTTCATTCACAACTGCATGTGTAAAGTTTCATTGTATACATGTGCCCTATTTAAACCATTCATTGATTGATGGACATTAAGGCTGGTTTTATTTCCCAACTATCATGAATAGTACAACAATAAACATGTAAATATCTCTATGATATGTTGCCACCTAATCCTTCAATAATACACACATACACACACACACTTGTGTGCACACACACATATACACACACTCACACTCAGGAATGGTAGCTGGACCTATGGTAGTTCTATTTTTAGTTTTTTTTTAAGTTAATTTTTATTGAGTGCATTTCATACATTTCTTAATCAAATTTATACTCATTCCCCCATCCATGCCCACCCCTCACCCCCCACTCCCCACCAGAGCTCATGGATTCTGTCATACATGTTAAGTCCTGTCTTGCATCTTTTTCTCAGTCTTTTATAACCCTTTTGATGCATAAGTTTACTGTTTTGGTCAGTTCTTTGAATAGGTTTTTCTCTCTCTTTTTGTTCCCATTAATTTTATATTATTCCAAAATATGCATATATACACTCCACACATAAATCAAAATTACAAATTCTGAAATAAACTATAAGTTAATTCCAAAACACATTTAGAGATTCACATTTTAACAGTAAAGTTGCATGCAGGTAAAAAAAGTATAACTTTATATTCTTTTATATATATATATATACACATAGTTTTATATATACATAAGTATACACACACATACATACAAACATACATGCATACACATATCACTTGAGTTGGAGGGTTTTTTCCTTCCTTAAAAGATGTCATGTTTTCCTTAAGGAAATACTCGAAGGCTATTTTTAGTTTTTTTGAGATGCCGCTAAACTGATTCTACAGTGGCTGTACCAGTTTACAGTCCCACTGGCAATGACATTTGATATTTGTTTTTAGTTTGGTTGTTTTCTTTTCTTTTTTTTTAAATCTTTTTTGAGACAAGGTCTCCCTGTAGCCTCAGCTGTCTTGGAACTCACTATGTAGACCAGGCTGGCTTTAAACTCACAGAGATCCGCCTGCATCTGCCTCCCAAGCGCTGGGATTAAAGGCGTGCACCCCCATGCCTGGCTGATATTTGTTTTCTTTATTCCCCATCATTGTTATAGTAATCTTTTTACTAATAACCTTTTGAATCTTTATTTGGCATCTTCCTTCTTTCAGAAGCTTTTAATTCAGTAGTTGAAGAGATATGTTCTTTTGGTCGAGTCATATTGTCTTCCTATTTCATGCTTCTTGTGTTTCCGTGTTGCAATTGGCACACCTGTTGATTTGGATATCTCATCTAGTATTATTTAGAGATTTTATTATTTAAAAAAGTACCCTTTTAAAAACATTTTTATTTGATTTTTGAGAATTTCATATAATGCGTTTTGATCATGTTTAGATCCCTTTTCCTATCTGTACCTGCTCTTACTATGCTGCCCAGCCCAATTTCATGTATTCTCTTCTAGTCTACATATATACAGAATATATTATATAATATATATTCCAGACTGCCTACATATAGACAGAATTTATATTATATTATATTATATTATATTATATTATATTATATTATATTTGTATATTCTGTCTATATGTAGACAGTTGGGTTAATCTACACAACATCATTCTCTTAAAAAAATCCAGACTCGGGGCTGGAGGGATGGCCTAGCGGTTAAGAGCGACGACTGCTCTTGCAGAGGACCCGGGTTCGATCCCCAGCACCCACATGGCTGCTGAGAACCGTCTGTGACTCCGGTTCCAGGAGAACTCCAGTTCCAGGGGAATCCGAGACCGTCTTCTGACCTCCGCGGCATCGCACGACACGGGTGCGCAGACCTGCATGCAGACAATACATTCATACACATAAAAATAAATAAATAAATAAATAAAAATTAAAAAAAAATCCAGACTCTCCCTTTCCCAGCAGCCATCACTTCCTATTAGTTCCTTAGCTTGGGTTCAGTTTTCTTAACCACTTCCCTATCTCTATGCTGGAGAAACCTACTTTTAAGGGCTCAATTCCCAGCCACTTGGAAAGGAAGAAACACACTGCTTTAAAAGCAAAAGTATCTAACAGTGAAAGATATAGGAATACATTTAAGTTATATTCAAGGCCACCAATACATCATCATGAATGCAGTATAGAAAAATGGCAAAACTGGTGTGCAGTGCATTACAAAACTAAATTTATTTAAGGTAAATGTGGAAATAATAAGTGGAGGAGATAAAAGAAGGAAAAGGGAAAAGGAAGAAATGTGGGGAAAGGGGAAACAGGGGAGATGCAAGATCAAATAAATGAAAGAAAAGTGAAATGAGTGTAGAGAAGGAGGAAGAGGCCAATGGTCCAGAGTTTTGGAACAAAAGAAAAGGTTTCTTTTCTCTTTCTCTCACTATGTAGACCAGGCTGGCCTGGAACTCACAGAGATCCACCTGCCTCTGCCTTCCAAGTGCTGGGATTAAAGGGATATGCCACCATGCTCAGTGAAAATATTTCTTAGGAATGATACACTTCACCAGGCGTGGTGGCACATGCCTTTAATCCCAGCACTCGGGAGGCAGAGGCAGGTGGATCTCTGTGAGTTCAAGGCCAGCCAGGTCTACAGAGTGAGTTCCAGGCCAGCTGGGGCTACAGGGAGACCCTGTCTCAAAAATACCCCCCCAAAAGAAATGACACACTTCAGAAACAATATTAGATAAATGTAATAAGGCACTGAAAATGAAATATAAGAATTTTCTTATAAAAAACAAGACAAAATCAAAGACGCATTAAAAGAAGGGAAACACAGAGAGCAAAAAAGAAAAAAGAAGAAAGGAAAAAAAAATGTCCAATAATGAAAAACATGTAAACAAATTTAAATTAATGTGTGAAGGGAAATAAAAAGTGGTCACATAGCCACATCTGGTGATTCAAGACAAAAATCTCAGCTACTCAGAAGCCTAAGACAGGTGGATCATAAGCTCAAGGTCTGCCTGATCTACATAGTGAGTTCAAGGCCAACTTGAATAACTTAGTAGGATCCTGTCTCAAAATAAAAAGTGAAAAGAAGGATGAAGATATAGCTCAATTGTAGAGCACTTGCTTAACATGCATGAAGCCTTGGTTTAATCCTCTTTGCCCCAAAGCAACTGGGTCCTCAATCATTGGAGACTCTACACAGGGTTAAGTCAGTTGAACTTATAGACACTCAGGTTTCCAATACAAACATGAATGTTGGGCCTGGATTGGTCGTGTTGGCTGTCCACCAAAGCTGTCTTCACTTCAACCATTTCTTGCTCTGTGTAGCAAGAGCCTCTGTTGGCCACACAGCTTTACCATCTGTGGGCCAAGCAAACCTTTCATCCTCCTGAGACTGTCCAGATTTCATGACCTAGGGTGATGTTCTATCTGTGGGCATCTCCCAAGCACTCTGGGAGCATGAGAAGCAACCAGAGCACTGAAATCAATGCAGGAGTAGGACCTCTCTGCAGTGTAAAAATGAGTGTTTGGCCTGCATGTATGTAATGCTCTGCAATGCCCACGGGGGCCAGAAGAGTGTGTCAGATTCATCCCCTGGAACAACTGAAGTTTCAGATGGTTATAAACTGCCATGTGGATGCTGGGAATTAAACTCTGGTCCCCTGTAAAAGTAGCCAGTACTCTTAACCGCAGGCCCCTCTGCACTTTTTAGGATCTCCTCGATACTAATAACCTCCCGGAAAGATGCATTCTCAGAGTTCTTTGCTCTGCAGCACCAAACGGCATGGCTGGAAATGGCTCCAAAGGTTGATCCACCCCTTCCTTCTCTCCTTTCTTTACCCTTATCTTGGACTATACCAGAGCTCCCTGACCCTTTGCAAAATGCTTAGTGTGGCTTACTGGATAGATTTGATCTCCTCCCTTGTTAATCTCTGTCCCTATCACACACAGACTGTGCCTGTAATGTTTGTACAAAGTCCTGATTTTTCTTCTTAGGTTTAGAGCCGTCATTTTTCACATGAGAAGTCTGAAATGTGCAGTGTGCTATTTTTAGAACCATCATTCCAGGAGACAAAAGCCCCAGAGTATCCAGAACTCACAGCATGAAAAGATAATTCTACTGTCAAGTGATTTAGTAGTTTAATGGCTCAGCACATATATTATTTTGGTAAACTAGGAGGAAAAAACTCCCTCTTTTTTGATAACAAAAGTAATAATTCTTTCTTGTCGAAGACAGGAAATACACAGAAAAATCTCAAGACAGAAATCAAATCATATACACTACAAACCATCTAGCTAGACTTAGCTCATTGGGCCTATCCTTCTAGCCTTTTTATGCTTATATATGAATTTATTCCTTTTAGCAAAACTGGACCAACATATATATGCATTTTGAATTAATTTTTATAATTTTTTTCTCTAAAGTAACTTTAAATGGATATAGAATATTTATGTAGATGGGAATTCTGCAATTTAAATAAAATTCAGTACGTATTTAAAAGATTATTTTGGTCTTTTTTGAGATAGGGTCTCCCTATAGCCCCAGCTGGCCTAGAATTCACCATGTACACCAGGCTGTCCTTGAACTCACAGAGATCTGCCTGCTTCTGCCTCCCAAGTGTTGGGATATTTTTTTTAAATTTTATTTATTTATTTATTTATATGAATGTACTGTATGCATGCAGGTCTGTGCACCCGTATCGTGCAATGCCATGGAGGTCACAAGAGGGTGTCAGATTCCCCTGGAACTGGAGTTCTCCTGGAATTGGAGTACAGACAGTTATCAGCCGCCATGTGAGTGTTGAGGATTGAACCCGGGTCCTCTGTAAGAGCAGTCGGTGCTCTTAACTGCTAGGCCAACTCTTGAGCCCGAGATATATTTAAGCTTATTATTTTTACTTTATATTTATGAGTGTATTGCCTGCATATCTGTAAGTTCACCCATGTTGTGCAGTGCCTGCAGCGATTAGAAGAAGGCATTTGATTCTCCTGGAACTGGAGTTATGGACCTTTGTTAGCCACCATGTGGGTGCTGGGAATAGAACCCTGGTCTCCTGCAAGAGCAATCAGTCCTCTTAACTGCTGAGCCAGCTTTCCCAGCCCCTCAGTACATATTTTAGATGGCTCAAAGATACCATTTTTTATAGAGCATAAAATATAAAAAAAAAAAAAAACAGTATGCTCATTCCCAATAACCGTGGAAAAATGGTAAGAGTTCAACAAATCCTGTTCTTCACTATGGGCCTCTGGAATACCACTCTTCCTAATTCTCCTTGAAGTTTGATGGGACCACAGAACTGGTTCTGGCCAAAAATGTGAATGGAGGTGAAATGTGTGAGTTCTGACTGAGGCAGGCATAAAACACCTTTTATGATTTTCTAGTTTTTCTTTGGTACAATGCAGATATAAAGTCCTTGATTTGGAATGATGGAGTCACAACACAGAATCCTTTATCCTTGAGACACAGCATAGAGCACAGGTACCCTAAATAGCTACCAAAACCATGGATTATTCTGAGCAAGTCATAAATGATAAGCTTGTATGGGTTAATCCCTAAGACTTTGGATTGCGTCATTCTCATCCTATGGCTGGCCTATTCTCACTGATAATAACTGTATGTAGAGGTGACTAAGAAGATTTAGAGGAATTCTTTTCTGATGAATGTAGCAATCTACTGATTATCATTCAGAGCAGAGGAGCAGAATGGGTGTCAAGCAGAATGACACCCTAAATGATAGGAAATTGAGAGTGGCAGTTCAGGTCTCCAAGCAATCAGATGAGGGTTATACAAATTAAAGTAATTGAAATGTTCTCATAGATGGTGTAAAAAGCTTCTTGTAGGGTCACAGAGGATTGGATGATTTGGGAGATGGCTCCTGAGCATGTAAAACCTTGATGAGGAGATGGCCAGGTGAACATGCTGGGGAAAGTTATTTCTAGGCAGCATGAATGACATGCACAAAACCATAGAGATGTGTAATGGCATCATTTGTTCAGAAACACTGTGTGCATGTGGTAGAGAAACAATGCTATTGTGATGTTCACAGTCACAGGGAGTGCATTATCTTTCAAGATGAACTATCCTATTATCAGGCAGCCCATAGATAGAAACAAAAATATTCCTTCTAGTATTCTTCTTTACTTCTTGGCCCTGATTAAGATGAAAATAAAATATTTTCTATCTGATAGCTCCTCTCATATTGAAGATACTTTCATGTCTCCACGAATGTTGTAGATTTCCTTTTTTGAGCATTAGTTTTCATTCTTTAAATGTGGTGTATCACCTTTCCGACTTCTGTGACAAATACCTAACATGAAGCAACTTAAGGGAGGAAAGACTTACATTGGCTCCCAGTTGGGAGGGTACATGGCGGTGGCTCATGGGTGAGCATTCACATCTGTGTGGATCAGGAAGCAGAGGGCTACTGGAAACAGGCTGGGCTATGAGCTTCTACCTCGCCTCACCCCCAGTGACCTACCCCTCCATCTAGGCTCCTCCCGTAAAGGTTCAGCAGCCTCCCAAAGCAGTGCCAGCAGCTTGTGACCAAAATATTCAAATATATGAGTTTTCATGGGATGTTTCACATTCAAAGTATAACAGATGTAGAATTCGAGGTATGTCAATGCAGGTACAGACCAATTCAGAGGCAGTCTGACTGGTCCATACTCATTAACTATTATGAAGGTCGGGCTGGAGAAATGGCCTAATGGTTAAGAGCGCCAACTGCTCTTGCAAAGGACCTGGGTTTGATCCCCAGCACCCACAGGGCAGCTAAGAACCATCTTTAACTCCAGTTCTAGGGAAATCTGACACCCTCTTCTGACCTCTGCAACATTGCATGACTGGGTGCACAAACTTACATGCAGACAGTACATTCATAAACATAAAAAAATAAAAAATAGGGGCTGGAGAGATGGCCTAGCGGTTAAGAGCGCCGACGCTCTTGCAGAGGACCCGGGTTCGATCCCCAGCACCCACATGGCGGCTGAGAACCGTCTGTAACTCCAATTCCAGGAGAACTCCAGTTCCAGGGGAATCCGAGACCTTCTTCTGACCTCCGCGGCATTGCACGACACGGGTGCACAGAACCTGCATTGCAGGACATGTACATTCATACACAATACAAAAAAAAAAAAAAAATAAAAAAAATAAAAAATAAAGATTATGGACAATAATTTATTATCCATATTAGTTAGCATTTATTGAACACTAACATTTTTTGAATAATTATCAACTTCATACATGTATTTAAACTCATTTGACTTGCACAAAAGTTTTCTGGTGTGGTCATTACTATTATTGTGTCTAGTCTGGAGCTGAGGATGGTGAGGTTAACAGAGGGGAAGTACTGCCTAGTTCCTAGAACACAGTAGAGTCATGACATACACTCATGCATTTTTTAACTTCAGTAAATGAGCTGCACTGCTTCCAAAGTGTCTTATGTTTCATCTGATTCTCCTGCCAGCACTGGCAACTGGGCTTTTCACCTCATTTTACACTGTAAGTCGTTAGCTTGCTCAGCTCAGCTGCAGGATTTGTCTAATTTCAGAGCTTCTGACTGCTCAGGCTTTGCATGTTTGTTCTAGTTTGCTTCTCTATTGCTGTGACAAAACACTGATGAAAAACAACTCAGGGAGGAAAGGCTTTATTTGGTTTACATCTCCCAGGTCACAGTTCATCACTGAGGGAACCCAAGGTAGGAACTCAGGGCAGGAACCTAGAAGCAGGATCTAAAGCATGGACCATGGAGGAACGCTTCTTGCTGGCTTGCTCCCCTGGTCAATGCTCAGCCTGCTGTCTTATACAATATACAACAATGTGCCCAGGGATAGCAACACCCACAGTATGCTGGGCCCTCCCACGTCATTCAGAAATCAAGAAAATACTCCACAGATATGGCCACAGGCCAGTCCAGTGGAGGCAATTCCCCAGTTGAGGCCCCCTCAACCCAGGTGTGTCAAGTTGACACTGAAGCTATCCAGCACAATGTTCATGTGGGAGAAAATGTTTGGGGAAGTGATTTAGCCACTTTTTTTGATAAAGAGGCAGAACTCTAATTACATGTTTTCTTCACTAACCCTTTTTCTGTCATTTCACTCAGAGAGGTCAGGCTAGAGAGATGGCTCAGTGTGTAAGAGTACTGGCTCTTTTTTTCAGAAGACCGAGGAGGTTCGGCTCCCATCATCACATGGTGGCTTACCAGAATCATAGCTCGAGTTACAGGGGGTTCCTGGCCTCCACAGACACCAGTCACATGGTGAAGCCAAATATATGCCAGAAAAATACACATGTAAAATTAGAGTGAGCAAATATTAAAAATTTAAAAGGTGGAAAAAGTTTGGTTACTCAATACTACTTCCAAAGGTTAAATAGATACGCATGGTGTAAATAAATAGAAACAGATACGCATGGTGCTATTTGGAGTGCGGATAACCTTTGTCTCTTGCCTTTGATTTACATAGTTTTGCTTGGGACTTAGCAGGACAGGTGGGCAGAGGGATCTTATCTCTGATACTGGGTGAGACAAGGTATATATAAACCACTCCGAATTTAGGTAAGAGACTTGAGACATATAGTCCTTAAATTGTCATTACCTATCTTCTGGACTTCGGCAACCCAGCAACACTCTGGGTTCTTTTTCTTGTCTATAAAATGTAGCAACAAGAATCTAAACCCTCAGGCCAGGCATGGTAGTGCATGCCTTTAATCACAACACTCATGAGGGAAGTAGGTGAGTATCTGTGTGATGGAGGCTAGTCTGGTCTACAAAGTGAGTTCCAGGCTGGCTGGGTCTCAAAAAAAGTCCTCAGACTAGATAACTAAAGTCACTGCTCATTGCCTGCTTTATAATGGTGTGTACACTGCTAAACTCTTTATATTTAATTCATACAGCAGACTGATGGAACTGCTATGGTTCTTAACTGCATTCTGAAGAAGTAGCATGAACTACAGCATTAAGTAATTTGTTCAAAGCCATATAGATAGCTATCTGGATGGAACTGACCTATAGCAAAAGTGATATCAGGTAGTAGTAGAATTTTAGAGTAGTAATTGCCAAGATTGGACTTTGTCCTCCATAATCAGTTCTCACGTAGAAAATAGGAATGGTATGAAAGTGTACTTTATATGGTTGTATTTTAAATTAAAAGAGAAAAATACATTTACTACTCTTAAGCAGTATATTTTGCACATGCTAGGTTATCAAAGGCAATACAAATGTAGCTACAGGGTTCCTATGGAACTCCTTTGTTGGTAATCATGAATTTGATGGCAGATGTCCAGGGAAAAAAGAGTTCTGAAAAAATGTTCTACATGCCTGGTTATCAGTAGATGTCTAAGGATTAATAAAACCAAGGCTAATAGTTCCTGTGAGGGACATATTTTCCTCAACGAGAGACTTTAGGGAAAGTGACACTTGAAATGTTTCTCTTTGTTTCTTTAAAGGAAAGGCTTCAAACAAAACAAAAACACAAACAGGAAGCACAATTTATTTTGCAATAATACCTCTTTCATCAACTAACAGCCCCTATTCATTTCTTGGGGACATCCAGTTTCCTTTGCTTCAGTGCAATTCTTCTATTATTGTGGGCTTGCATGCTTACCAGACAGGCTCGGATTTTCTGCCTCAGTTCTTTCAACATAATTATCTGTATGTACAATTTCTACCCTGCAGAAATAATGCACACAGCCTGTCAGAAGTGGGGTGGTGTTTTCCTGCCAAGATTTGCTGGATAGATTTTTATTCCTTATTTGTGCAAAAACTAAGAGTGACATGAAATTTTGTGTAAACAAGCACATCTACTGTCAGAAGGTGGGAAGGGGCAAAGTGGAGAACTGGAGAAAGAAACCTTGTTTCAGCACAAGGACAAAGGTGGTGCCCTGAAGGGTTTAGTAACAGCTGAAAGAACAAACTGAGCATAATAGACAAAATTAACTATCTTTGATTATATTTTAGTGACTAATTTATTCTGTTATGATATATTAAATACACATACCATGTCTAGATCATGCACTGAAGGCTTAGTCTTGAAAAATAAACACAGCTCCCAGTTCATATGAAGTTTACAATCTAGCATACTATAAATCACATTTTATGTCATCAATCAGCTCACTTTTGCTGGACATGTTGGTGCACACCTATAATCCTAGTACTTAGGAGGCTGAAGCAGGAGTATTATAAATTTGAAGCCATCCTGGGCTACAAAATGACTTTTAGGCCAACCTGGGCTACATAGCAAGACCTTGTTTCAAACCATGAGTAAATACATAAACACTCAGTTTTCCTTAGCAAAGCAGAAATGAACCTTATGATAGTGGCTTTTTATTTATCCAATAATACAATTATTCATTCATTAAACAATAAACATTTGTTGACAACCTACTCTGGTTATGTTTGTGCTAGATATAGGCTACAGAGTCTAAAACAGAATTTCTCTACCTTGGTATGACTGACATATGGGCTGGACAATTCTTCATCACAAGGATCTGCTCTGTGAAAAGACATCGGTGACCTTACCTAGTACTGGACTCTGTGTCATACAAATCCAACCTACCAGGCAAGATGTATCTGCTAATGCAACAGTGGCAAGACCCTTTATGGGAACAACCAATGACTCTCTTGATTAGATTGAGGTTTACTCTACAGGACAGAGTTCATGCCTCATACTGTAAACATGCTCAAAACCCATGGCTAGAGAAATCATTGACCCAATAGTGAAACCTTCTGATAATGTTTTGTTAAATGCTCATGTTATCAAACTGCCTTCTAAATATCTGTTTCTAAAAAATATTTATTACTACTAGTGGGGGACTTAAATACACCACTGAGCCCCTTAGATAGATCAACTGGACAAAAAATAAACAGAGGGACATTGGAACTGGACAATACAATACACCAAATGGACCTCACAGACATCTACCTAATATTCCTTCCAAGCACCAGAGAATATGCTTTCTACTCAGCATCCCAAGGAACATTCTCCAAAATTGATCACATACTGGGACACAAAAGAAACCTCAACAAATATAAAAGGATTTAAATAATTTCATGCATTCTATCAGACCACAGTGCAATAAAGCTCAATATTAACACCAGAATAAGTCTGACTAGTTACAAGAACACCTGAATAATGAATGGGTCAGGGAAGAAATAAAGAATGAAATAAAAGTATTCAAGGAACTAAATGAAAAAGACAATACAACACAACAAAACCTGTGGGATACTTTAAAGGGAGCCCTAAGAGGGAAATTTATAGCCCTAAGTGCCCACATTAAAAAAAATAGAAAGGTAACAAATAAATGATGTAATACCACAACTGAAAACACTTGAGCGACAACAACAAATGGACCCTAAACCCAACAGACAGGAAGAAATAACAAAAATCAGAGCAGAAATCAATGAAATAAGAAGAACAAAGAAAATAATACAAAAAAATCAATGAAACCAAAAGCTGGTTCTTTGGAAAGATAAATAAGATAGACCTCTAGCCCAGTTAACCAAAAGAAAGAGCAACTCCAAATTAATAGTATTGATGATGAAAAGGGAAATGTCACAACATATAAAGGAAAGATCCAGGCAATCATACGAGAATACTTCAAAAATCTATACTCTACTAAGTTTGAAAACCCAAGAGAAAATGGATGAATATCTGAAATCCTGAAAACCAACAAAGCTTAACCAAGAGGAGGTTGACAGTTTAAATAGACACATAACATTTGAGGAAATTGAAGACGTAATAAAAAAAAACCTTTCAACTAAAAAAAGGCCAGTCCCAGATGGTTTCACAGCAGAATTCTATAAAACATTTAAAGAGGTCTTACAACCATTACTACTCAAACTATTCAGAAGAATACAAAGGGAAATCCCCCAAACTCCTTCTATGAAGTCAGCATCACTCTAATACAAAAACCAGGCAAAGACACAACCCAAAAAGAAAACTATAGACCCATCTCATTAATGAACACAGATGCAAAAATTCTCAACAAAATACTTGCAAATCACATACAGATCCACATCAAAAAAGATCGTCCATCATGATCAAGTTGGATTCATACCAGAGATGCAGGGATGGCTCAACATGTGTAAATCAGTAAATATCATACAACATTAAATGGACTGAAAGACAAAAACCACACAATTATCTCAACTGATGCAGAAAAAGCCTTTGACAAGATGGAGCATCCCTTCATGTTTAAAGTTCTAGAGGGAATTGGACTGAAGGGAACATTCCTATAATCAAAGCCATTTACAACAAACCCACAGCCAACATCATCCTAAATGGAGAAACATTAGAACTATTCCCCTTAAAGGCGGGAACCTGGCAAGGGCTGCCCCTATCACTACTCCTCTTCAATATAGTGCTTGAAACACTTGCTAGGGCAATAAGGCAAGAAAGGGAAATTATGGAAATCAAAGGAGTGCTAATTGGAAAAGAGGAAGTCAAACTATCCTGTTTGCAGATGATATGATACTTGACCTGAGGGATGCTAAAAACTCCACCACAAAACTCCTAGAAACATTGAAGAGTTTGAGTAAAGTGGCAGGATACAAAATTAAAGTAGAAAAATCAGTAGCCTTTCTTTACACCAAAAACAGGCAACTGGAGAAGGAATACAAGGAGACCGTGCTGGATAGCTTTAGTGTCAACTTGACACACCTGGGTTGAGGGAGCCTCAATTGGGGAATTGGCTCCATTGGATTGGCCTGTGGCTACATCTGTGGAGTATTGTCTTGATGGTCGAGCAGTGTGGGAGGGCCCGGCCCACAATGAGTGGTGCCACCCCGGGCAGGTTGTTGTGTACCGTATAAGAAGGCAGGCTGGGCATGAGCCAGGGGAGCAAGCCAGTAAGCAGCACTCCTCCATGGCCTGTGCTTCAGTTCCTGCCTCCAGGTTCCTGCCCTGAGTTCCTGCCTTGGGCTCCCTGAGTGATGAACTGTGACCCAGGAGATGTGAGCTGAATAAACTGAAAAATGTTATTGTTATATTTCTTTCTAACTGAAAGCAACTGTGATGTTATAATGTGAATCTCTTTTTTAAAATATTATTTATTTATTTATTTATTTATTTATTTATTTATTTATTTGTACGAATGTACTGTCTGCATGTAGGTTTGTGCACCCATGTCGTGCAATGCCGCGGAGGTCAGAAGAGGGTGTCGGATTCCCTGGAACTGGAGTTCTCCTAGAATTAGAGTTTCAGACGGTTCTCAGCTGCCATGTGGGTGCTAGGGATTAAACCCAGGTCCTCTGCAAGAGCAGTCGGCGCTCTTAACTGCTAGGCCATTTCTCCAGCCCCAAATCTCTTAACGAGCCCTAGAATTAACTTAGCACTTACTTTCAGACATAGTTATTCATGTATATGGGTGGAAGGTATATATTCATATTTTAGAGTAAAATAAAACTAAAAGGAAAATAATATGAACTCCTAAACCTATACTGGAGTTAACATACAGTTTATTCCTGGAGGACATAATTCTGGTAGATATAGGATGTTTATATAGGCATACTTTGGAGCAATACAATTGGGAAGGAACCACAACAACATAAGGACTGGGTAAAAGAATGGACTGATATAGTTAAATTCTGCCCCAAACAATAAACTTTTGCAAAGAAAAACTTTAAAAGACTGAGAGAAAGATGCAGGACATGTATGGAAGAATGCATGAACCGGGGTGGGGTGGGAGGAAGGGAAAGGGGAATGTGTCTAAATTGAACTGAAAAATGATGTCCGAAATACACAAAACATCAATAAATGTCTTAAAAAATAAAAGGGAAAAAAGAAAAAAATTATTACTTTTATTTTATGTCTATGCCTGCTATGTAAGTGCATCCATGTCGTGATCTGTGTTGTGATCAGAAAAGTTGTTGGATCCTCTGGAACTAACATTACAGAGGGATTGTATCTGTCATGTGGGTGTTGGGATTTGAACCCAAGTCCTCTGCAAAAGCAGCCAGTGCTTTTAACCACTGAGCCATCTCTCTAGCCCCCTAAATATCTGTTTTTAATCCCTAAATCTGTGCTGCTTTTAGCTTTGGGCAGAGAAGTTTGTTTTTGCTGTGGGTAGTGTTTAATGAAAAGACATAGATATTCTAAATTCTGTGAAAAAGGGGTTGTGAGTGCTCAGCCACGGATGGGGCATCTATATTGAGCCCCAAGGTGATCCCCAAGACTCAGGAACCATCACAGAAGAGGGAGCAGAAAGAAAGGGGGAAGGATGAGGATCAGTGACGTCAAGTGCTATCATCTGGACAGGACATTGCTGCTGCACACATGAGCTTACAGAAAATGTGCTTACGCACACAAGATAAGCCCAAGATCAAGTCAGTTAAAATTCCAGCATGAAGTAGGAGAAGCTTCTGAGGCCCAGCCCTAGCTGAGGAGCTATTGTTAATCAACTGCTGGTACGGGGGGGGGGGGTGTGTGTCACTTTTCTTTGAGGGGTTATCAGTTGGAAGGTCCCCATGCAGCAGTGGATAAGCAGAGAGCCATGCATATATGGGCAGCACTGACTGGACTCAGTGGGTTCCACAAAAGGAAGAGGAGGACTTGAAACAAGCAGTGAGATATAGTAGAGAGAAGGCCAGGCCAAGAGGGAGGTGCAGCATGAGAGTGGGTTGGCTGGATATGATTAAGATACAATATAATGTTTATGAAAGTAAAAAAAAAAGATAATATATATATATATATATATTATATATTAAGATATATATATATATTATGAAATTTCCCAGAACAAAAACAAAACTCTAATACAACAATAACAAAAGTCTTCTCTGTGAACTGGAGATGTTTGGCAGGAAACATAGTCTAGTCTCTGTCCACTACAAAGAAACCCTCAGTTGTGTCCACTGAGTCCATCTCAAGATAGTGCTCAGTGTCCCCTTGTGGGGAAAGGGGCAAGGCACCTTTGATTAAGAATCACTGATCATGGGCTAGAGAGAGGGTTTAGCAGTTAAGAGCACTATATGCTCTTGCAGATGACCTGGGTTTCAATTCCCAGCATCCACAGGATAGCTAACAACCATCTTTAACTCCAGTTCCAGCAGAATTCGATACCATCTGATGTCCATGGGCCTTCCACAGCATGGGTGCATTTACACCCATGCAAGCAATATACTTGTAAACTAAAAATAATAAAAGTTTAAAAAAAGAATCATTGATCTACACAGAGAATAAGTGTCTGGAAAGTTCTCAGCTTCAAGTGACACAGCTAAATGTAGCCTTTACACCTAAGGCTCTGGGAAAATAGCAGAACAGAGTGGAAAGAATGTCAACGCATCTCTGAACTCTCACTAGCAAAGCTTCCTTATACAATAGATGGTGATTAACCCAGAAAGTAACAACTGGACAAAGTGCAGAGGAAAAAGATTGGAGAGTGTATCGTATCAGACTTCTGCCACCAAGGCTCAGGGACCATTTGGAAAAGAGAGTTGAAAGAGTCTAAGAGTCACAGGTGGCAGACGACCACAGGAAGCAGTTTCCCAGACAGCTGGGAAGTTATTCATATGAACTTACAGCAGTGGTAACAGCCTGCACATGGCCCACACAAGCTCAAGCCAGAAAAACAAAGAAAGAAACAAAACAGCAACAAGAACAACAACATCAACAACAAAAACCTCAAGCCAGCACAGAATGGGGGAAGTGTGTAAGAGGCTCCAACTTTAGCTGAGGAAGTATTGGTAACTGGTAACTGCTGGGAGAGGGAGGGTTGGCTTTCCTTAAGGGTGTGACTGTTGATAGGTTAACCAGGCTCCAGTGGATGGACCCACATCCAAAGACATTTGGGAGCACAAATTTGACTCAATAGGTCTATATATATGTCTATGACAAAGTATGTGAAATGTGGCCAGGGGCTATGAGGGGGTACACATAGGGGAGGGATCTAAATATGACAAAAAATATATTGTATGAAATTTACAAAAATTCAATAAAATAAAAACAAAATTATATGCAAAAGAATAATTGATCTAAAGCACATGATATTTTTTATTATATCAATATTAAGTAAAGGTTGTTATAAAAATTCCAATAGTCATAAAAGTAATCACAGTGGACAAAATATTTTTTTCTGTCAGTTTTTTTTTTGGTCCAGGCAATCAACATATTTAACAGCTCTGTGCTATAAGAATAATTATTTATTTGTGGATCTCTAAGGCTTTTCAATGAATAACTCTATTTGTGATTATTTCTACATGTGTTAGCTACAACCCCCAAAGTCAGAGTCAATGCTTAAACTGTATAAAGAAGGATTGCAGTACTTACATTCTCAGAGATGGCGGATGCTAAAAATAGGCTGGTTTCAAAGCAGTGTTAGATGATTTGCTGGAGTAAAAGGATAAAGCAAACAATTCTCATGTGACAGTTTATATAAGCTGCCCCTTTCCTTAACTTTAGTTGATACTGGCTAACATTTTTTTGGTATTTTTGAAAATACTTTATTATTTTTATTTTATGAGTATGAGTGTTTTGCCTGCATGTAGGTAGGTGCACCCATGCTTCAGTGCCCGTAGAGGTCACAAGAGGGCCTTGGGTTCCCCTAGAACTGGAGTTCCAGATGGCTTTCGTCCCCCATGTGGGTGCTCAGAATCAAACCATGTGGTGCAAGCACAGCCAGTGTTCTTAACCTCCTCTCCTATATTCAATATTTTAAATACGCATCTTTTATATTCACATTTTCTTTGAATAAAACCTCAAATTTTGCCTTCCTGTTACCAATAAAATCAGGAGGACTCTTTTTTGGTTTAATAGCAATGATTAATAATAGAATCTCAGAGAACAAAGTCACTTCAGGGTGTGTCAAATCTCTTGTTTTGGTGAATATAGTTTTATTGGAACCCCATCAAGCTCACTTGCTTATATATTGCTTGTGGCAGCTTCCAAACTGAAGCCTCAGAACAGATTGATTGTGATAGAGACCATATGCTCCTTAAATCCTAAATTCTCCGTGCGGTTCTTTACAGAAAATGAACTTCTCTAGGTCATAACCCCACTAGAGCCAGGTGGTGGCTGTAACTTAAATATTCCTTATTGGGCAATACTATGGTGGAGTGGAAAATTCCTGGGCTTTAGTATTGGACCAGGATTATATTGTTTCTCTTATCTACATTCTGTGAGGTTTTGAATATGTAACTGGATCTCTCTGAACTTCAATTTCCTATTGAGTGATCTTAGGATATAGCTTGTAATTTTGTTGTGTGGTTTATGAAATTTTGATAAAGTCTATGGTATATACTTAAAATAGGTAATATAAAAATATGATATTCCCCTTCTACTTAACAACTGTAATTCATACCACCTCATTCCAAAACTATTTTTAAAGGCCGTGGAGGATAACTTGAGGGAGAACTTAGGATGCCCTGGTAGAGACTGAGGGTCTAAGAAAGATAACAGCAGCCATTATGCTAAACTCAGAAATGTTTATTGAGGTAGGCACTATGTAGAAGCACTAACCCAGACCACTCAAGATGGTTTATGAAAGAGGAGGATACTGAATACAAGACCTTAAAAGACTTGCAAGATGTGAAAGAGTAGATGTGTGGTAGGTGGTCCAGGAAAATAGAAAAATAAAGAATAAAGCATTTAAAATGAACAAATCACAATGCTTTGAAATAGCTAACACACATCTAACAACAAAAATCACCTAACAACAAGGTTTAGGTGGGAGTTCAGACTTTAAGGCCGGTGAGAATGTGTAGTGTTGGCAAGGGGAGTGTGGTCCAGATCCCGAGGAGATGATGCAGCAGCCACTGCCTACCTGCTCCTAGGACACCTTCCCTTCCTAGCACAGCTGTGGTTCTGCACATGTGGCAGTATGCCCAACTCAGGGGATGCAGCAGATATGACAGTTATGGCCCAAGGCGAGTTTGTGATTGGGATCTGACTAATAAGATGTAAAGGTTAGAGGGGGGGTGATTTTCAGAAAACAAGTTCCCTAAGTTAAAACTCCCTTTATTCTCCCTTTCAGTTATGGACAGAGAGGTGATGGTGGCTGGATCTGCTGTAGCAGGTTACTGAGTGGGGAGAAAAGAGAGAACTTCATAAGGACTTGGTTCCAGGCACAATTTGTTGTCAGCATTGGTATGTAGGACCAATCTTGAGTCTGCACAATTATTAATTTCCTATTACAGAAAGCAGGGGCAAGACTGACAAGGGAACATGTGCAAGGATGAAGTGACGTCAAAGGAACAACACTAACAAATGACACGGTCCCCAGCTTCTTCCCCACAACTAACAACTGAACTTCAAATTGGCTGGATGATTAAATGAATTAGGTGACGACTGATAGCTTAACTGTAAGCAGTTCAACTTCACATGCCTTTCAGTTTCCTCATCTGCAATGTGGAATTAGTAATAGAACCATTTAAAGGACTTCTTATTGTAATGATTAAATAGTACACAGATGTGGAGCCAAGACACTGGGTCCAGTGCATAGCAGAAGCTCAGATTAGGAATGAATGCTCATTTTCTTAAATGCTATTGACATTCTGACATTCTTTTTAAGGCAGTGTCTCTCTGTAGCTCCATCTGTCCTGGAACTTGCTAAGCAGACCAGATTGGCCTTGATCTCACAGAGATCCACTTGCCTCTGCCTCCTGGTGTTGGGATTAAAGGCATGCACCATCCACTCAACTCAATAATGGCATTCTTGAAGATGGCCTTGTGATGTCATGAATAAGAATTTGCATGGGGATTTTATAGGGAGTTGAAGGAAACAGTCTCCAAAGCAGCTTTCATTTTTCTTCTTAAACTGTATATTGTAATTCATTGTGTCTTTTGAATTTAGTTTTAGAAGTGGAAAACAGTATGGGTCAGAATGGGCACTGTCAGAATATTGGTATCACACATAGCAAAGGTAGGGATTATTCAAGAACTGTGTTGTTTGACGTGTTTCTATTGTGTGTAAGGGCTTGAAATAGCAAAATAAGTTTATGAGTTTGAATTACATTAAATACTTAGTTTTGAGAAGCAGTTCTCTAAGGTTGCTTGTAGCTGCAGACTCTGTAGTTCTTGGAAGGAGTTGGGCCTGACACAGAACTGCTACCTGTTGAGTTAGGGTCAGTGGGCAGGTCTTCAATAGGTTTTCTCCACAGATGCCACAAGCCCCTTTTATGGCTCTCTTCTAATTGTAGTCTTGAACAGTCCTGACATCATGGACTCTGAATTTAGGCAACAGATTTGTAAAAGGAAGAATGCCCAACAATTTTTAACATTTTTTCTTGGTCATTTAAGGAGAAAAAGTTAAAAAATATGCCAAGTGTGTATATATTGCAGTACTTCTATTTTGGTCACTGTCCATTGGCCACAATAGATGATTGCTTGAATGGTATAACTGGCTCCATAGGGAGGAAGACAGGATTTGATTCAGACTTTGGCTTGAAGTTCCTGCTCTGTGTACTACTGGTATGTCCCAGGACAAATCACTGACTTATTTTAAACTTTAGTCAGTAAAACAGCTTAATTTTAGAGAGTATCTGTGATGTGTCAGGTAAACTATGGGTAATACATTTCAATCTCAGAGAACTGAAAGGTGATTGAATACATTAAATGTGCTCTAGCTTCAGTTGTTTACTTGACACCCCAGTGTAGAACGAGCCTCCATTGGGCTGGCCTGTGGCCTTGTCTGTGGGACATTTTCATGATTGTTGAGTAATGTAGGAGGGTCCAGCCCACTGTGGGTGATGCCACCTCTGGGAAAGTAGTTCTGTATTGTATAGAAAACAGGTTGGGCATGGGCCTGAGGAGCAAGCCAGTGAGCAGGGAGGGCATCTCTGTGATCTGTGCTCCAGGTTCCTCCCTTGGCTTCCCTGTGACTATGAGCTGTAAGCCAAATACATTCTTTCTTCCCAAGTTGGTTTTGGTCAGTGTTCCTTTTTTTTATGTTTTTGAGACAGGATCATCTCCCTATAACACCAGCTGGCCTGGAACTCACTATACACACCAGGCTGGCTTTGATTTCACAGAGATCCACTTGCTTCTGCCTCCTGAATGCTAAGAATAAAGGTGTGTACCACCACTCCAGCTTTTGGTCAGTATTTTTAACATAGAAATTGAAAGTAGCTAATACAGTAAGTGACTAGTTTAGGACATCGTGGGTAGCCAGAATTCAGAGTTCAATATGACTCTAGTTGGCTCTAAAGTTGATGCAGTCTTTCTTTTTCCCATTTTTTTTTTGCTCTTTTTGAGACAGGGTCTCCCTTTAGTCCCAGCTGGCCTGGAACTTTCTCTGTAGACCAGGCTGGCTTTGAACTCATAGAGATCTACCTGCCTTTGCCTCCGAAGTGCTAGGATTAAAGGCAGATGCCACCATGCCTAGCTTTTCCCCCATTTTTTTAAAAGACTAAAATGAATGCAATAAAGATGTGTGTAATTTATGACCTATCAGTGTGCAGAATATTTCTACATTTAGAGCAATTCCTGCATTTTGCAACTCATCTTTTAAATTGTAAAAGTTAAGGAAAAAATTTACAAAAATATGTATAGCCCACTAATAGAGATTATTGGTGAATTTTCTTTCTCAGGTTTATTAATCTTATGTAATGCTTTTTATTATTTTAATGGACTTTTATAAATATATCTGTTTAATTAAAATTGTATTTAAAAATTTCACTAGAAAAAGTAACATCAACCCACTGAAACCAAGTTATCAATATCACTAATTTTTTAAAGATGATTTGGAGTCCTGTTATTTGAAAAGGGTTGGAAAGGAAGATAAGTTAGGAAAAAGCTTATAACTTGCTGAGTTGGTTGGGACATGGAATAGAAGTTTCTTAGGTTTCCAGATTTCCTTACAAATCACAGAATTTCAGTTGTACGAAGCGTTTGAAATGTACATTTCTATGAACCACATCAGTTTCCTCCCAGCATTCAGCATTTCCAAAGGCACAGACAAAAGTACAGGAAATTCCCTCTTACCATTGGTCAGATGGGTTGTGACAGTGTTCTCTCAGCACAGTTAAACATTCGCCTTCATGAACTCTCTGGACTGAGGATCCTACTGGACTGCCCATGCAAAAAGGGAGTATTCAGAATACTATCTCCACTTGGCTGTGTTTTGGTCACATTCTGTGGAACACAAACTGTCTTCCAGTCACACGTTGGATGTTTTGAGTCTTCAGTCTCTCAGCATCTTGGTTGTTGATTTCTGGACAGAATTTATGGGGCGAGGAAAACACAGGCCTGGGAGACTTACAGATCCAAGCTCTGGTGTGATCTGCATTCTTTATGAGCCATGTTAAAGCAACAGTAACAGATAAACTCATCAAGAACAATAAAACAGCAAGTGATATTTTGGGTGCCCACTATGGACTAGACCCTGAACAATGGGCTTCTAAGAATTTCCCCATTAACCTCCCACATTCCCTCTTCCTTCCCCCAAATTGTCCCTCTTGGGAGGGTTTTGTTAGAAGACAGGGATCTGAAATAGCATAGTATGGTTTGTGATTATGTGTTAGATTTTTCTTGGCAGAATAATCCTGTGTCTGACATTTAGGATGGTCCAGAAAATGTGTCCAGCCAGTGTGAAGGATTGAGGCTACGAACTCTGTACTCAGTCCATTATGTTCACATATTGTTTCCAGAACATTCTAGCTCTTTGAGCTGAACAATTTTGTTAACCACTTGGTGCCTTAGTTTTCTTACCTATGAAGTGGTGGCAATAATCTGCAGTCCATTGAGTTATTTTGAGGGCTCAGTGGGTAACAGTAGTTATAAATGCCTAGGACAGGAAACAGAAGTCCTTTTTTTTTTTTTTTTTTTTTTTTTAATTTTCTTAGGGTAAGGGAAAACTAAGGTTAAGACTCATTCTTCCCAGACCAGTTTTCTCTTTGAAGGAGGAACTTTAAATAAGCTTCAGTATAAGACACACATAGGCAGGCAGGCAGGCAGGCAGACAGACAGACACACACATACACACAGAATCCTCCAGTCTTTAAAACTATAAAACAGCACTTCCTTTGAAGGTGTCATGCCCAAGTTGTCTTTGGTCCTGCTGCATTGGCCCATTTGTTGGAAAAATTTCCTCTCACTGCAGGAAATCAGGATACGGCCAGACTGAAATGCTTGTGTGAGGATGCACATAGCAGTGGCGGTGAGGGGCAGAGGCCCAGAAAGACCCACATGTCAGTGCACTACCATGCTGCAGCCCTTCCTCCCTAGTGAGAGATATTTTGATTTCGTATTATAAATGGGCAAAGAGCCTGAGTTAGATTAGGTAGGCTGCTAATTTATTTCATAATTCTATCTTCTAATTCTATGTGGAATTCTTTCTTCCTACATCTCTCTGGTACATTTTTCTTAATTATTTTCAAATAAATCCTTACAATGTTGTTGAGGATAATTGATGGTGGAGGCAAAGGACATTTCTCAGTAATACATAAACAAAGCCCGACTCAAATCACAAAAATTGCTTCATTTTTGAGGATAAAACTGAATTGTTTGGCAAGGTAGGGAAGTCAGAGAGAACAGAAAAGATCCAGAGGGAGCAGTAGCTGAACAATGAGTGAAATTTACTTATTATTTCTGCATTTGTCAAAATGGAATATACTGTCCTATTTTATGTTCTTAGCTCTATACACAAGGCAATCAATAGCATTATAAATAAGTCTATTTTTGCTATGGGTTTGAGACGGCTCAGGAAATGGAATAGAAAATCACTTTTAAGTCTAGCCTGAAAATCAATTTTTTCCAAATTATTTTTCTTTTTTTTAAGCCATTTTTATTGAAGTTTTGTGCATTTCATACAACATTTCTTAATCAACCAAATTATTTTTCTTACAACATTTTTATGTGTCTCTTGGAATTTTCTTTCCCTCCTGCCTTGAAGTGCTCCGCTTTGCTGTTTTCACCCTTGATATGTATCATGAAAATCAGGGCCCTAATTAGGAATTGTCCTTTCTCTCACCTAGACTGCAAGATCCTTGAGGGCAGGCAGGACTATTTCTTATAATTTTCTCTCCCTCCAGGGAGTGCAGCAGAAGGTCAGCAAGCTCACAGGCATGCAGGAAACAATGAGCTTCCACAACCTGCAGAGCCCTGCCACACAGTCTCGCTATGTTGTCAGCCTGTGTTGTGTCCGACTGTGCTGTGTTTTGCATCTTTGGGTCAACACTGCCCTAACCATTGTGCTCAGGTTTCCTACGCCTCCTCCCCAACTTAGGAGCCTTTACCCCATTTCTAAGCTATGGGTGATTAGTTTGGGGGAAAACACTGTCTTAGTGTGTCTAGACTGCTATAACAGATTGCTGTCTTTCAGTAGCAGAATATTCCAGTAGAGAGAGGGTTCTAGGTCTGAGATCATCATGCTCACAGATTTGGTTTCTGTTGAGGGTCTGATTCTTGATTCATAGATATTCATTTTTGTGGGTTTCTTCTTTGCTATCACAGAATAGTCTATTTTTAGAAGAGCACTAATCCCATTCATGAAATCACATACTTTCTTACCATAATGTGAGGCTAGAGTGCAGTATGCGTCTTTAGCCTAGAGAAAGTTTTCCAGACTTCATCAGCTGAGCTTCCTCTGCATTCTGCAAAGACACTCTCTTCCAATAACCTTAAGTCCAATTTGGGGATGTGTTAGATGTAGGTTGTTAAGTGATTTTCCCCAAAGCCCTTACTCTGTATCTCTACACACCCAGTATCCATTATTTCTGTCCCACAACAGTCCCATAAAGTAAAATCCTACTCCATTGTCCCCTGTAATATATGTAAACTTACATGGTTAATGTCACAAGCAGTAGGTGAAGGAACTGACCTTACCAACTTCCCAGTTCCCACAGACTCAGATTTAAGTAGTACTTAAATTTTTTCACTGTGTTCCAGGCCCTTTTATATGAATTTATAAGAATTAATTAAGAATTGATTCCTAGGCTGGGCGTGGTGGTGCATGCCTTTAATCCCAGCACTCGGGAGGCAGAGGCAGGCAGATCTCTGTAAGTTCAAGGGCATCCTGGTCTACATAGTGAGTTCTAGGCCAGCTGGGGCTACAGTTGAGACCTTGTCTCAAAAACACCAAAAAAAAAAAAAAAAGAGAGAATTGATTCCTATAGCTAGGTGTAGTAGCACCTCTTTAATCATAGCACTTGGGAGGCACAGGCAGGCGGACTTCTGTGAGATCAAGGCTAGCCTGGTCTACAGAGTGAGTTATAGGCCATTTAAGGCTACAGGGAGACCCTATTTCAAAAGAAAAAAGAATGAATTCCTACAAAAGTTGTATGTTGTATGATAACCAGTGCTGTATCTGCACCCTTCCAATGGAGCTTGAATCACCATCTCTCCACCTCGCCAAGTTAATGGCCAGATCAAGGTAGCCAGGGGTCAGGAATGTGACTTTGAATAGAAAAGAAAACTGGGTCAGTATGATTTCTGGTAGAACCAATTTGAAGGTGACAGTGATAGGAGCTCAGCTGTGTGTGGCAAATTGTGGAGAGGGATGAAGAGTTCAGAGTAGTCTTGTGAGGGAGGAGCACAGGTATAGAGGAGACTGTGAGCACATGAAGCTTCATGTTCAAGGGATCAGAACAGGTTGTTGAATAGAAATAAAAAGGGGAAATGAGGAGAGAAGCAGGAGTTGTCCACATAGTTACACAAACACACACACACACACACACACACACACACACACACACGCACGCCTGTCTTAACATGTCCCATATCCAAGGTGCAATGACCTAGAATAACTAGAACACAGGTCTTGAATCACTTGCACTGCCAGTTATTTGCGAGCTGTTTTCTAAAAGGTCTAAAGACTCTAGAATTCCTAGTAGAGATAGGAGTTTGGGGTTAGGAGACTGATGTAGATGACAATGAAAGCTCATTGTCTACTCTGGAAAGTTTTAAAATCTGCCCAGCACTATCTATGTCCTGACAGAGTCTCAGGCCCATAAATGCCCTTTCTTCCTCACATACTAATTCACACTGTGGCCATGGAAAAAGCTTACAAAGACAGCTAATATTTTGAGTGATAACATGAAAATATTGTTTGATTATCTCACATGTCATGTCATATGCATTTGATCAAATCCACCCCTAACCCTTTTCCTCTAACTACTCCCATATCCCTCTATCACTTTTCCTCTTCCAACTTCATGTACTCTTTTAAGAAAAACCCACTTAGTGTGACCAATAAATCCATAGGTGTAGGGCACAGGCAGCTGACATCCATGATAACTTTTTGCTTCAAGATTCTGATTCTTTTCCATACACATTTTTGAGAACTGTTATGTGGAGATTGTTCTGAATCCTGGAAAGACAAAGATAAATAAGCATTGGGCACATTGTGGAGATGCACAGAGCTCAAGGAAGAACGTTAGTGAGTCAGAAGCACTGGAAATGACTATGTTTTATCCTAACCTATTAATGAAACACATTATAGAAAAGGATGTGCTTCGAAAATTCAGAGTATCAGCTCTGCAGGAAAGTGTCATGGAGAGAAAGGGACGGAATGGACAGGAAGTTATTCCAGCTTCCCTCATGGATACCAAATCCCACAGATGTGCAAGTCTCTCTTCTTTTTTAATTGAACTTTTGTAGATTTCATACAACAGTTCTTAATTGAATTTATATCCCCTCTTCCATCCATGTCCCCACCCTCGTCCCCCACCAGACTTCATGCATTCTCCTATACATGTTAAGTCTTATCCAATCAAGAGTTTGTGCCCACATGTCCTTTGGTGCAGGTACATCCACTGGAGTCTTGTCAGTCTACCTAGAGATGGTAAGTATGGTCTACTCCCCCCCATCACCCAGTAATAATCAGTCTCCAACAGTTCCCAGGGTAGGGCCAGCCCACTGCCCATTTCCCTCACTCCTTTCTGGGCTGTCGTGTGATTGGGTTGTCGTGGGTCTTGTGCTCAGTGCCACCACTGCTGTCAGTTTACATGTGCAAGTTTCTGGCAGCCTGAAAGACTCTGTTTCTCTATGTTTCTGGACCAATCCTGGCTCTCAAAATGTTTCCTCTTCCACAATGGTCCCTGAGCTGTGAGTGGGTGAGGTTTAATATAGGAGTCCTATCCAGGAGCACACAATCTGCAGTTTCTTGCTCTCTAAAACTTAGCCCATTGTGGCCTTCGGTGTGCACTTCGGTGTATGAGGAAACTTTGCTTGTGAAAGTTGAGAGAACTATCAGTATTTACTCTCTGTTCTGCTATGTTCCATGAGGCTTAGGTGTCAAGGTTTCACTGTAGATATATCACCTAGGACTGGGCATGTCTCAGACATATATTCTCTGTGTCTGACCAGTTGTGGAACTCCGCAGTAGCCTCCATCTTTTGCATAAAGGTTCTTTGATGAGCAGTGTACAGTATACTTGTCTGTAAATATAAAGATCCATATTTAGCATATGGTAAGAAATTTCATTTGTCTAGAGATATGACAGAGATAGGGATTTCTCTAGAATTTTTTACCTCTCCATGTATATTTGGCTGTTTTACAGTGCTACCTATGAGCTCACGCCCATTGAAAGGGTTTTAAACCAATTAGATAGTTGTTGATTACCCCTGAGATAACAGTGCCATTACCTTACTGCACCAATAGAGGTAGTTCCTTATGTCAGTCTTAATGTTCATTAGGCTTTAGGGCTGTGTTGGACCATTGACTGATCTCCTTCAGCAGCTTGCAGAGTGTCCTCTAGGACTATGAGAGCTAGTCTTCACGTAGAAGTCTTTAAAGTCAGTTTCTGCTCTGTTGCTCCAAATCCCATGTCTGAAGTATGTCCTGTATTCAGTAGTAGGGTCTTAACCTTTGAGTTCTAGGTGATAACAAAGGGCTCTGGCAATAGCGTGTGTTATCTCAGGACTTTCTTAGACTACTCCGAACAATCACTAGAGGGAGGTCTCTTCTGACTGGCACTGCGCTCCTTGCCATACAACCCCCAGGTATACACATGCACACCATATGTGCATTTCTCAGGAGGTTCTGGGGCCAATACATTTCCTCTGGCTTCAGTAGCCCCTCAAGCTCAGTTAATCTCTCTCTCCCCCTGTCCAACCTCTCTCCTCCTTCCCCAATTCAATGGCCCCCAATATCTCCACCCTCCTCCCATAACACCCACTTCCTACCATCCCCCCTTTCCTGAGTTCCCTCCTCCCTCCCCACCATGGACCGTGCATGTCCCTCCTCCCTTCCATCCGAACACTCCCACTTTCCTCACCTTCTTCCTGGTAACATCTTCTCCCTGCTATGTTCTCCACCTCCCCATTTTTGGCTCCTTCTTTCTTTTGCCTCCATGTTTCCTTTCCACTCTCCTGGCTCTTGCTCTTCCATCAGGACATATACTCACATAAAAGGGACTGGTGCTATGATTGGCAAGTGAGGGAGAATACTTATTGCTTGCTTTTATGAATTTGTGTTACCTCACTTAGCATGACAGCTTCTAGTTCCATCCATTTACCTGTAAATTTCATCATTTCATCTTTTGTTACTGCTGAGTAGAATTCCATTGTGTAAATGTACCACATCTTCATTATCCATTATCCATTCATCAGTTGAGGGACATTTAGATTGTTCCCATTTCTTAGCTATTGTGAAAAGGTTAGCAACAGGCATGGATGTACAGGCATCTCTACAGTAGGATAAGTCGTTTGGGTATATGCTAAGGAGTGCTATAACTGGAACATATGGTAGATTCATGTTTAGTTTTTTGAGAGTTCTCTACACTCCTTCCCATAATGGTTGCATGAGTTTGCATTCCCACCAGGGGTAAATGAGTACTCCCCTTTGTTCACATCCTCACCAGCATTTGGTATCCTTTGTTCTTTTTACCTTAGCCAATCTGACTGGGGTAAACTGGAATATTTTCTTCTTCCCCTTCTTTTTATTGTGTGTATGTGAATATGTGTGTCATATATGTCTGTGGTTTATGCACAGGTGTGCAATATCTAAGGTGGCCAAAGGATGATATTAGAGGCTTGCTCTATCACTGTCCACCTTATTACTTTCAGGCAGAGTCTCTCATTGAACCCGGAACTGGGCAAACCCCAATGATGATCCTCCTGTCTTCACCTAACCTCTTCCCTCCCCAGTACTGGTTACAGGCATGCATGCAACCAAGCTTAAATTTTCACATGGGTTATGGGGATTTGAACTCAGGTCCTCATGCTTGGGCAGCAAATCCTCTTACTTGTTGAGCCATTTTGCCTGTTCAGAAACTTTTATTATTACTTTTAATGACAGTGAAGTTCATTTAAAAGTGTAGTTTAGATGAGGATTTCCCTCTTTTTTTTCATCTTAGTGACAATTAACATTCAATAACTACTATCATAGAACCTATAATGTTATATCAGTCAATGGTTAGAAACACCTTTTGTGGCTCTTGACCTTTCTTGAGGATATTAAAATTTGTGAGAATATAATGAAGGTTATGTCAAGAAATTTATTTACAGTATTCTTTCTGTGTGTATAGAATTCCCAAAGTCTGTCCAAGGATAGTCGCATGTTAAGATGGGGATCTTAAAGTGTTTTTAAATCTGCATTTCCCTAATTACTAAGGATGTTGAACACTTACAGTCATTTCTTAGCCTTTTTTATTTCTTCATTTGAGAGCTCTTTGTTCAGGTCTATAGCCCATCTTTTTATTGGGTCATTTCTTTTCTTATTTCTTTGTTGAGTTCCTTGTATATTCTGGATAGTAATCTTCTGCCAGATGTGTAACTGGTAAAGATTTTCTCCTGTTCAGTGGGGTTTCTCTTCCATTCCTTGGTTGTTTTGCTGTACAGAAGCTTTGTAGCTTCATGAAGTCCCACTTGCTTATTGTTGACCTTAATGCCAGAGCAACTGATGTCCAATTTATAAAGTACTTTCCCACACAGGTATGTTATAGGGTACAGCCTAAATTTTTTTCTAGCAGTTTCAGTTTCACATTTTATATTGAGGTCTTTGATCCATTTTTAATTGACTTGTGCAGGGTGAAAGGAAAGGATCCAATTTTATTCTTCTACAAGTGGAGATTCAATTTTTCCAGCACCATTTATTGAAAATGCTGTCATTCCTCCATTGTGAGTTCTTGACTAATTTGTCAAATATCAGGTGCCTGAAATTGCATGTACTCATGCAATTGGGTCTTCTGTTGTATTCCATTGGTTTTCATATCTATTTTTGTGCCAGTACCTTGCTGTTTTTATGACTATAGTTCTGTAATATAATCTGAGATCTGGTATGGTGATCCCCCCAGCATTGTTCTTTTTGCCCAAGATTGCTTTGGGTTTCTGCAGTCTTTTATGAGTCTATATGAATTTTAGGATGATATTTTTCTAACTCTGTTAAGAATGTCATAGGTATTTTGAATGGCATTGCATTGAGTCTATAGATTGCTTTGGTAAGATGGTCATTTTTACAGTATTAATTCTGCAAATTCATGAGCATGGTAGGTCTTTCCATTTCCTACTGTCTTCCTCTCTCTTCCTACCTTCTGCTCTTCGTATTGCTTTAAATATTCTCTGAAGGAATGGCTTTCTGAACAAGAATTCTTTCAGCCTATTTATGTCATAAACAGTTTCCATTCTCCTTCAATTATAATAGACATTTTTTGCTGGATAAAGTATTCTGGGTTGACATCTACTGTCATTTAGAACTGGGAATACTTTAGACCAAGCTCTTCTGGATTTCATCATTTGCAATGAAGAATCAGCTGTAGTTCTTATAGGTTTCCCTTTATAAGTGACTTGTTTGTCTTTTGTTGCTTTCATTATCCTCTCTGTTTTGAATATCTAGTGTTTTTACTATGATATGTCATGGGAATTTTCTTTTCTGATTCTGTCTACTTGGTGTTCTATGCGCTTCTTGTATTTGTATGGGCATGTCTTTCTTTAATTTGGGAAAATATTCTACAATTCTGTTGAAGATCTGGTCAATACCATTATTCTCGATTCTTCTCCTTCCTCTATGTCTATACTGTGTAGGTTTGGTCTTTTTATGGTGTCCCACAGTTCCCGGTTATTTCATTCTTGTGTTTAAAAAAATTCATAATCTTTGCTTGAGCAATCCAGTTCTTCCATGTTAATTTCCAGTCTTGATATTCTATTTTCTACTTCATCCATTCTGTTATTGAGGCTTTCTACCATCCTTTCCAAATGGTTTGTTGAGTGCTTCACTTCCTTTTTCATTTCAGCTTGAATTTTCTTCAATATTTCTATACCTTTTGTGATTTCATTCCGCAGTTTAACATTAGCATTAATTAATTAATTAATTATTGTTTTGATTTCTTTCTTTCTTTCTTTCTTTCTTTCTTTCTTTCTTTCTTTCTTTCTTTTTCCTTAGGGATTCACAATATAAGAGCACATTTTCAGATCACATTTAATGTTGCTCAGTTTGCCATACAATTAGGTAATTGGAGCTAGCATCCACTCATGAGGGATACCATTCATTATTTGTTTTTCTGGGGCTGTGTTACTTCACTTAGCATGATATCTTCTAGTTCCATCCATTTACCTGCAAAGTTCATGATGTCATCTTTCTTTCCTGCTGCATAGAACTCCATTGTGTAGATGGCCCACATTTTCTCTATCCACTCATCAGTGGAGTGGCAACAGAAATAAATAAACAAACAAACAAACAAATAAATAAATAAATAAATAAATAGTAAGGCCTGAGAAATTGTACTTCAGGTATAAAACTTGAGATCTTAGTAAAAAGACAAAAAGAAAAACAAACAAACAACAAAAAAAGAGAACACAGTTGTTTTGCCTGTCTTACTGGCAAGTGCAGCTACCCTGTGGCTGCCACTGCTTTTGCCATCCTTCAGAGACATGAGACACAGCTTTTCAACCTTCGAATATGGACTGAAGACTATTGTCTCTCCAAGAATCCTCCAAACCTTCAGTGCCAGATGGGGACTACTGAGACATCCAACTTGTGGACTGAGCTACTACTGGGGTTTCAGCCTCTTCAGAGTATAGACTGTCATTGTTGGACTACCTGTTGGAAGCTTTCCTTTTGTGCTGAACAGGAACCAAGTGGCCCTACTAGGGAGGAGGGGGACCACCTGCCTGCAGTTGGTGTGGGGAGCTGGCCTCTTGGCACATAGACCAGCTTGCTACTTCCCATAGCTTGACCTGGATTGTACTTCCAACTTAGGCCATTAGACTCAAGACACGTGTTCCACTATTGGCCATGATTTCCCACCTGCCCAGAGACTGCTGAACCCTGGACAGGAATTTCAGGCTGATGGCTGTTGGCCTCCCTTCAGTTTATGCCCACTCACAATACCAGCTACCCAGATTGGTGGTCCACAAAGGGACCTCTTTCCAACCTACTGGCCACCCGAACAAAATGCAGGCCTACCTTGGCCTGTATGTGTGCAATAATTAATAAAAATAAAATTAATAAAAATAAATTCAAATTTATTCCTTGCTACAGCCTGCTTTTATAAAATAAATGACGTCAGTTCCCAGAGCCAATCATAGGCTTCCCAATTTTGTGCCACTGCACTCCTTTGCCCCACCCAGCATCACGCACAGAGGCCATGTTGCTTGCTCCTCCTTCGGGCAGGGCCAGACCTTCGGCCATGTGGTGCCCTGAGGCGTGCTAGCTGGAAGCTGGCCTGCAATTCAAGCTGGATTTCCCCACAACTACCCAGGCTGTATCACGGAGACCAGTACAGGAAGATCAAGACAGGTCGTGGTGCTTACTGGATCTCATTTGGTGACCATGGGAAGTGAAAACCCCAGTGTGGAGCACGAGGGCAGAACTGATTGTGGTTTGGGCTTGCCAAGGAAGAGCCTTCAAACATGACATCTTTCAGCCTAATAAAAAAAATCATAAGCTGAAGATGCTGAAACCTATGATATGTGTGGCATGCATATATACATATTTTGGAGTGATAGATATTGGAAGGAATAACAACAAAAACAACAGGAAGACTGGGTCAGAGAACTGAATGAGGGGTGAACTTCTGCTGTAGACAGTGAACTTCTGCATTGAGAATTTTGAGAGAGACAGAAAAAGATGAAAATATGTTTGGCAGAATGCATGAGCTCTGATGGGATGGGGGTGCAAGGAGGGGGGCACAGGTCTAGATTTGATCTGAAATTTTGTATGAAAAGCACAAAGCTTCAATAAAAACTGGCTTTGAAAAAAAGTCTACTGACTTTTGTAAGTCAATCTGAAAGTATTAATCATTTCTAACAGTTTTCTGGTGGAAGTTTTGGGATCTCTTATGTGTAATATATTGTCCTTAAATAGCGATAATTTGACCTCTTTTCTAATTAGTATTCCTTTAGTTTCCTTCTCTTGTCTTATCTTTCACAAGAGTTTCAAGCAGTATATTGTAAAGGAATGGAAATAGTGTACAGCCTTTTCTGGTTTCTGATTTTAATGGGAATACTTCCAGTTTTTCTCCATTTATTTAGAATGTTGTTGGCTATCTTTTTTTGTATATAGCTTTAATTAGGTTGAGTTATGTTTTATCTCCCTTTAGGACATTTAACATGAATTTATGTTGGATTTTGTCAGAGGTCTTTTCTTTATCTATTGAGATGATCATATAATTCCTGTCTTTAAGTCCATTTATATTTTATTACATTTATTGACTTATGTATATTGAACCATCTTGAATCTCTGGAATAAAGGTGACTTAATTGTGGTGGATCATCTTTTTGATGTGTGTCTATATGTGGTTTGTATTTCCTTGAGAATCTTTGCATCTATGTTCCTTTAGGATACGAGCCTATAATTTTCTTGTGTCTTTACCTGGATTTGGTATTAGAGTAATACTGGCTTCATAGATGGAGTTTGGGAGTTCTCTCTCTGTTTCTATCTTTTTAAGCCATATTGGTTGTAGATCTTCTTTCAATGTCCAGTAGAATTCTGCTGTGAATCCATCTGGGCCTGGACTATTTTTAGTTGGGAGGTTTTGTATTACTGTCTCAATTTCCTTATTTGTTGTGGGTCTGTTTAAGCTGTTGATCTCTTCTTGATTTAACTTTGGTGGTCTCCAAGAATTTAGAAATTCATCCATCTATTTTAGATTTTCAAATTTAATGCAGTATGGGTTTTAAAAGTATTCCCTTACAGTGTTCTGGATTTTTTTGTTGTCTGTTGTGATGTTTCTCTTAATCTCTGATTTTGTTAATTTGGATTTGTTCTTTCTTTCTTTTGGTTAACTGGGCTAAGCATCTCTCTATTTTTTTTTAAAATTCATTTGATGTAAGATGTCATTTAATTCAGATGACTCCCTGTTTATTCTTTTGTCAGGTTGAACTGTCTATTGGAGATAGTGGGATATTGAAGTCACCTGCTATTATTGAGTTGGAGTTAATCTTATTTTATAGTCCTGTAGTACTGTTTTTATGAAATTGGTTATGCCAGAGTTTGGTGCATATATATTCATGATTGTAGCATCTTCTTGATTGATTATTCCTTTGATCAGAATGAAGTAACTTTATTTTTCTGATTAATTTTAATTTGAAGTCCATTTTGTCAGATATCAGATTTATAACACCTGGTTGCTTCTTAGAGCTATTTTCATTGAATATTTTTTCCATTCTTTCACCTCAAGGTAGTACATATCCTTGAAGGTAAGAGGCCATTTCTTGAAGACAACAAAAATATTTTTTTTCTTAATTCATTCTGCTATCTTGTGTCTTTTGACAGAAAAGTTGAGGCCATTGATATTTAGTGTTATTATTGAAAGATATGCATTGGTTACTGTCATTTTAGCTTGTTGGTGGCCATATTTTGTGTTTCCATTATCATGTCTTTCTTTGTTTTCTTTCTCTAACCTCTTGGATATACTCATTCCTATCTTTGGTCCTTTGGTTTTGAGTATTCTCTGTAGGGCTGGTTTAGTGAAGATGAATTCTTTCCACCAATTTGTGTCATGGAAAATATTCTGTCCCCCCTTTGACTGTGATAGTATTTCTGGATAAAATATTTGGGGTTCAGTTTCATGGTCATTTAGAATTGGAAATCATTTGGTTCAGGCTCCTCTGTCTTTCATAGTTTGCATCGTTTAGTCAGGGGTAATTCTGATGGGCTTTTCTTTATATATAACTTGTTGTTTTTCTCAAGAAGCTTTTGGTACCCTCTCTTTGTTCTGTACATTTGCTGTTTTTTACTATGATATGCCATGGAGAGTTTCTGTTCTGGTCATGTCTAATTGGTGTTCTATGTGTTTCTTGACTCTGTGTAGGTATGTCTTTCCTTAACTTAAGGAAGTTTTCTTTTATAATCTTGTTGCTATTTGGTCAGTGCCTTTGGCCTGGGATTCTTTGCCTTCCTTTTTGCCCATGATACATAGATTTGGTCTTTTTTTGTGTTCCTGCATATTCCATTCCTGTGTTAAAAAATTACATAGTCTGCTTAAGGAGTCCAGATCTTCAACTTCATCATCCTGTCTTGATATTCTGTTTTCTGCTTCATTCATTCCAATTACGAAGCTTTCTTCTGTTGTTTACAATAGACTTATTGAGTTTTTCAAACTCATGTTTATTTTGATTTTGATTTTATTCAATATTTCTCCCTCTTTTGTGACTTTACTTTTCAAATTATGAATTATTTTTGTTATTTCACTCAGCTGCATATTTATATATTCTTAAGTTTTCAACGCAAGTTTATGCCTATCCTCTTTGAGTTCTTTGAGCAGTTTGTGTTAACTTTAAGTTCTTCGATCATGTTTAAAAGAATTTAAATTCAGCTCTCTGGGGCTCCTTGAGGTTGTTCTCACTGTAGTAAACTTCTGTAGGACTGGTGGGTTTGTTAGGGACATATTCTCTTGGGTTTTCATATTATTTGTGTTTTTGCATTGCCATTTGGGCATATAGATGTTTCTTGTTGGTTGTGTGTGGTTGGGTATTCTATTCTGCCTTTGTTTATTAGAATCTTGGTTCTGTTTATATTGCTTATGTAGCTTGGTTTGTCTATGCTCAGGCATAAAAAATTAGTTGGTATTGATTCAGGTTCTTATAGGGTAGTAGGCTCCTAGAGTCCTCTTTGTCCAACACCCATTCCTGGCATTTAGACTTGCCCTGCATTGAGCTTTTCCCATTAATTTCAGCACACTCTGGAGAACAGCTATGGACACGATATTTCTTTGAGCCATTGCTTTTCAAGCACATTCCTTTCTCTATCAGTACTATAGCTTTGTTTAGGAAGCTTGATTAGTAGTCCAACAACGGCTGCACCATACTGGAGAGGCTGAGATCTGGTAGTTGCTCAGTCCATGAGGCTGGATGTCTCAAGATTCCCAATCTGGAGATGGAGGCATGATAGATCCTGGGAGATCTGATCTTGTAGTTGTCAGTCCATGCTGGAATCTGAGGCATTGGTCACAACAGGAAGATGAACTCACCAGTGAGAGAAAAGGCCAGCAGCAAAAATGGACAAGTCCCTTCTGCCAGGGACGTTCATACTGGCTGCCATCAGAAGGTAATGCCCACATTTAGGATGGGTCTTCCAGCTCCAAATGATCCAATCTTCATTTTAGGAAATCTCAAATCCAGTCAAGTTGACACCCAGGATTAATCATTGAACCATGTAAGAAGATAATGTCTTCCTTATATGGCATGCCTTGCCTTAGGCTTGCTCAGTGCTTGAGGCGGGAGCAGACCTTGTCTTAACCAGGATGCTCTTTCCTCTTATTTCCCTATGGGAGACCATTCCTTACCAGCCTGTCTCACAGTAACCTTCCTACAATGCCCCTTGCCAGACTCTTCTTGTCTTGAATCCAACCACTCTTGTTATTCGATGTATTTGTTTGTCAAATCCATAATCTAGATTGGTATAGAAGCTCATGTTCTGTGCTCTGAAGATTATCCCCTATCATGATTCCTTATTAATTTTGTGTCTCCCTCTGCTACTTTATGATGTAAGTTCTTAAGACCAGGAACTTTGTTTTGTTCCTGGCTGTATCCTCAGAAGTGTGTGCTGGTACCTTAATTTTATAGATGAGAAAAAAGCAAATTTGCAAAAATGGATCAAAAGTAAGTGAGAGAAACATTATTGGAACAGGTTGTTACACTAATGCACTGATTTGTCAATGACTTAATTATTTTATTATCAAATAGCTTTGTTTTTTTTTTCTGTGCCATATGAAAGGATGAGTTCCTATGACACACAGACGACAGTGAATGGAAGAAAATTAGGCATCAACAATTCCAAAGGAGGGAAGTTAGAGGGTGCCCAGGAGTACTGAGCCTGCTCAGGCTGCGGCGCTGCTAGAAGAGGCACCGCTCAAAACAAGCAGGAGTGAGTCAAGCACAGAAGAGGACACAGAGGCTTGGGCAGCTCCAAGCACAGAGTCTTCCTAGGCTCGGGGAGGCCACGCTCAGAACACTGAACGTTGGTTTAGAAGAAAAGAAGGGATGAAAACTGAAAAGACAATGGAACTCACCAGAAGAAGAAGGGGTAGGGATGAGGGGTATAGACCTGGAAGATGAATGGTCCAGGAGTCCTAAATGTCACATTGTTTGCAAATGACATGACTGGGTGCTCAAGAGGAGGGAACTGGAGTACAGCTGGAACGACCACTGGACACTGCAGTGCTTTCTAGAATCCTTTCAATTATATTTTCAAATTTGCTGAACGGTCATCCCCTTCAGTTGGGATTTATGGAAGGAAGCAGAGTGGGAGCGGGAAAGATCAGAGTATTTCACAGGGGTGCTCTTCAACGCATTTTCCTGCTCGTGGCTGCTCTCACCCCTGCTCTTGGACCTAGTGCCAGCTCTGATGTCTCGCAGAAGACCAGCAAGATAATTCAAATACAGCCTTCTGTGGAGCAAGAGAAATGCCTGTAACGGGCAGTAGGTGGCGCCCTCGTCCGTGTCGCAAATGTTGGCAAATTTGTTTCTTCTGAGCTCTGGGGACTTCAGTCTCAGAAGCAACGTCTTGTCTGCTGTACTAGAAGGAGGGAAGGGAAAGATAACTGACAGTTGTTGAGATGCTGTTCCGTTCCAGGCATGTACAAGGCACATGGATATGGAGAACACCATTCAGTCCTCACGGCTCCACATCCCTCCTCCTCCTCCTCCTCCTCCTCCAATCTGCTCCTGTACTCCCCGCTTCCTCCCTTCCTGCCTTCCATCATAATTTTTCTCTTTTATATTAAAGCCATCATGGACTGAACAGTTACTATGAATCACCCACCAAGCTGAGCCATCTCGTATATGATTTAATGTCATCTTTACATCGACGCTCTTTGCTACATTCTCCTGCTATCCTTTTGCAGATAAGAAAGTGTGTGTGTGTGTGTGTGTGTGTGTGTGTGTGTGTGTGTGTGTGTGGAGAGAGAGAGAGAGAGAGAGAGAGAGAGAGAGAGAGAGAGAGAGAAATTTGAAGACATAAGCAATATACAGTGGGTAGTAAATTTGAGGCTATGTCTTAGTTGTTATTCTTATGTGCTTCATATCATGTTTGTGTTTAAGGTTTAAACTTAAACATGATCTCTTCCCTGTCTGGCACAGCTGAGTTATGCTCTGTGTGCCACACCACAGGCTGAAAACTATTATATGCAGAAACAAGCTCATTCTCTTCCTGGGAATAGCTTAAAGGATTTTTTTCCTTTTTTCCTATTTTTTAAGTTAATTTTATTAGTGCATTTCATACATGTTCTTAATCAAGTTTAGGTGCTCATTCCCTCATCCATGCCCACCCATCATGCCCCCCCACCAAGAAGGCTCATGGATTCGTCATACATAAAGTTATGTCCTGGTCTTTGCATCTTTCTTCAAGGTTTTATACCCTTTTCGATGCACAAGCTTACTGCTTTGGGTCAGTTTCTTTGAATAGGTTTTTCTCTTCTTTTTTTCCCTGTTAATTTTTATATTATTCAAAATATATATATACACTCCACACTAAATCAAAATTACGAAAATTCTGAAAATAAACTATAGGTGAATTCCCAAACACATTTAGAGATTTACATTTAACATAAAGTAATGTTGCATGCAGGTAAAAAGAAAGTATAACTTCATGTTCTGTATATATATATATATAAATCTTTATATATATATATAAATCTTTATATATATATATATAAATCTTTATATATATATTATATATACATAAATATGTGTATATTTATGTATATATAAAACTATGTATATATATAAAACTATATATATATACATAGTTTTATATATACATAAATATACACATACATACATACAAACATACATGCATACACATATCACTTGAATTGGAGGTTTTGTTTTCTTCCTTAAAAGATGTCATGTTTTCCTTAAGGAAGTGCTTGAAGTTTCCTCCTTGGAAACCCAAACCATAAATCCTGCTCTTTTGCTACACATTGGGGTCTTTCCCTCCCATGGTCCCCCCAAATGAAGTCCAGTAAGCACACGCCCTGTCTTGATCCCACTGAACTAGCCTCTATGATACAGCCCAGGTAGTTCCAACAATGGTAGTCTACACTCTGACGAGGCTGACATCCCCTTAGCTGTTTAGTCTATAAGCTGGGTATTTCAGTGGTCCCCATCTGGCATTGAAGGTTTGGTGATTCTTGTAGAGATATGAGTCCTCAGTCCATATTAGGAGGTTAAAAAGCTGTGTCTCATATCTTTGAGGAGCGCCAAAAGTGGTGGCAGCCACAGAGTAGATGCATTTGCCAGTAAGAAATGGAGACAGGCCAAACAACAGTACTCTCTCTTTATTCTTTTTGTCTTTTTTTTTAAGATCTCAAGTTCTGTGCCTGCAGTATAGTTTCTCTGGTCTTACTGATTATTTGTGTCTGGTTGTGCTTTCCTTTTGGATGCTTAAGGCCACACAGCTTAAAGGGTTTTAAATGGAGCCTTCATACACTACCAACCCTGAAATGTCCAAATTTGGAATTGTGAGATGTAGTGGCCGTCTGCTCCCATTCCCTGCCATCCTCCACTTCCATAAACCTCCATATCAACTCTTCACAGGTATTTCTCATGTTAAATCTGCATGTATCTATTTATTTTTCTACTTATTAATTCGTTCAACTCTTCATATATTAATCAACTGACAATCAGTGAACATCAACATTTACATGGCAGGGTCTGTTCTATAGGATGTTTTTTCTTTTTTTTTTTTTTTTTTTGTTTTTTCTCCAATAAGATCTTGCTCCATAGTCCAGGATGAACTGTAGCTCACTATATAGCCCAGGTTGGCCTCAAACTTATGATCCTCCTGCTTCAGCTTCCTGAGCGTTTGGATTATAAGCATGCATTGCAACACCTAGCCAGAGAGGCATGATTTTAATAAAGGCCTTGGTCTCAAGGATCTGACGGATCAGTGGCAGAGACATGCCAGCAAATTTGCTATCCTAATATGATAAGATAAGCACTATGGCAGAGGTGACCTTGTGGGCCTAGAAGACTGTGCACAGCACCTGTCACCTATTAGCTATATGACAAAAATATATTAAATAACCAAATGAATAAATCCAGTCCAAGGGCCATATAAAGTTCTTTGAGTACTCTTCATCAAAGAGCAGAAAAGAAAGTGTGAGAGAGACAGATGACAGAGGTGGTTTTGGGTTGAGCTAAGAGGGAATGTGCTGTATGGACGACCCTGACCCCCACCCCCACCCCTATATTCTGGAACAGGAGCCTGATTACAGCAGTGTGTACAGCAGATGCTCAGTGAATTCATGGGGACTCTCTGGGGTTTTCTATTCAGAGTCCATCAAATTTGCTACTACCATCTTGAATCATACACACTGTGATGGTTAATGTCAATGGTCAAATTGAGATCTGAATCAACTGGGAAATAAATTTCTTGATATGCCTGTGGTAGACTATCTTGATTAGGTTGTTTGAGATGGAAAGACCCAGCCACTGTGGATGGTACCGTTTCCTGAGTTTGGATTCTAGACTATACAAAAAGGGAAAGCGAGCAGAGTACAAGAGTTGTGGGTGCAATGTGAGCAGCCACCCCAGACTCCTGTGGCTGGAACTTTCTGGCCGTGATGGACTGTACCCTCAACTTGTCAGTCAGAGTTAACCCTTTCCCAAAAAGTTGGCTTCGTCAGGGTGATTCACCACAGCAGCAGGAAATCCATGCACAGGGCACTCGTAGACTGCAGTGTGACAGCAGCTCTAGGGTTGAGTAAGGGGACACTGATCCTCATCAAATCGAAAAGCCTCTGCATGAACTTTGGATATTGCCTGCCAGCTAACTTTGCCCTGTCTAGTGCCCTGGTTTTCTAGATCTCTCCTAGGAAGTATACTTTGTGGCCATAGGACATAGGCCTTACCAGTCTACAATACAGCCCTCCACCCACCATGGCTTTTTTTGAACTGTACTCCACATACTTCTTTCTGCAAGCAACAGAAAAATGCTGATGGTTGGGACCCACTGAGACTCCAGCATTTGATGTTCCTACCTCATCCTGATTCACTGTATAACCAGGGTGCACTATACTCCATATATTGCTTTCTTGTGTGTGTGTGTGTGTGTGTGTGTGTGTGTGTGTGTGTGTGTGTGTGTGTGTGTGTGTGTGTGTGTGTGTGTATGGAGGCCAGAGATTGGCTTTTGGTGTCTTTTATAATGCTCCACATTTTCTCACATTTTCCCCTTTTCTTGAGACACAGTCTCTCTCCTGAACCTGAACTTTGACACTCCCGTTAGACTGTCTCTATCCAGGAAGCTCTAGGATTCTCTCTCTGCAGCCAGCACTGAGATTATCAGCCCATGCAGTTATATCTTGCTTTTTTATGTGGATGTTGGGGTTCTAAACTCAGGTCTTTATGCTTTTACTACAAGCACTTTGCCCACAGAGTCATCTCCTCACTCTCTATTATAGGCAACTAAGTCCCTCCAGGCCTAGAGATTCCTCCAGGAAGTATCCCTGACAATCTTAGCCCAAAATGATCTCTATGTTCTTTAAATCCTTCCACTGCTTCTGTAACACTGAGAGGGGGCTGATAAGTTGACCATGAGCCCTACTCTGTCTCCATACCTCACTGATGTAGTCCACCACATCTTAAAGAACTGAAGATCCCTCCCAGGGCTACACTGTGAATCAGGATGTGGTAGGAGCTTAGAATGCTGGAGACCTAGTGGGCCCCAACTCTCAGCACTTTTCTGTTGCTTGCAGAGATTGGCAATTGCCCTGTTTACAACCTACTCAACTTCCTCTTCACTAGAGTTCTGCTCTGGTTTGTTCCTTTCTTGCTCCTTTCTAAGTCGATCTCTTTTCAGGTTCTTCTGGGAACATTGGATACATGTACTTTCAGGCATGCTAAGTGTGGATTGGGGATTCGGTGACTAGATCGAAATCAGCTTGATGGACATGGGGCTGTTGGTTGGTAGAGATGAGTGGCCCATGCCTGTGTAGGCTAAGTGAGGTGGACATGGGATTTGGAGTCTGGCAGACCTTGCATGTGTAAAGTCTACACATGGATTGCAGCTAAGTCATTGGGTTCTTTAAACATTCATTTCTTCATTTGTACATTGGAGCTAAAATGAATGCCAACTTCATCTCTAAGAGCTGTGCAGTTGGAGCCCCGGCCCTATCTCTCCCACCTTTGGTCAGTCCTCTGAGCAATTACAGTGGCCATTCCTTTGCCCTCCACTCTTCCTACCCTTTAATGGCTTCTCATTAACTTGAAGACAAAGTCCAAACCTCCAGAGTGACAACATGACTCTCGGCTTTGGTAAGACATGGACATCTGTGTAGCACACCATGGCAGGGATTGTGCTAGGTGTGTGACAGCTACAAGAAAGTACTGCACTCGCCTGTAACCACCATGCTGTGGAGGTAGAGAGAAGAGGATCACTGTGCTTGATGGCCGCCTGCCTAGCTCCAAGTTCAGGGAGAGACCCTGTCTCAAAGGAATAAGGTGGAGAGTGACAGAGCCAATCACTGATGTGTCTCCTCTAGCCTCCATAAGTATCTGTAGCCATGAAGGCCCATACACACACACACACACACACACACACACACACACACAAATAGAAAAAGGGGAGGTGCATGCAGACAATACATTCATACACATATGGAAATAAATAAAATTAAAAAAAAAAGAAAATGGGGAGGCAAGCAGAGGTAGAAGGCAGGTAACATAATCAGTGTATGTTATATTCATGTATGGAAGTGTCATAGTAAATCCTATTATTTTATACAACTGTGTTAATAATGTAATAAACAACATAAATATAAAAATAATAAAAAGAAAGTATTGCACTTACCTTTTCTGCCCTCCAGCTTACTGTCACAGCACCATGCTGCATCTCTGAGGGTCTAATAATGGGCCATCATCTTCAAACCTTGTATCTTTGGACATGCCTTTTCTTTGTCTTGAAATCCCTTCCAAACTTGTCTTTCTAGAAGACTGCACTTTACTTTCCCATCTGTGTGCAGGTGGCAGCTTATATTTAAAGCTCACCCTGAACACCTCAGGCTGAGTTGCCTTTCTCTTCATGTCTTCATCCCTTCTATATCCACTCACGGCTATCTCATCCAATTTTCACAGGAATTTTGTATTTAAAGTTTCTTAGTGTGCCCATTTTGTATATACAGCCTGAGAATAGGTAAGTAATTTGGTCAATGTTACCCAGTTAGTCAGTGCAGAAATGGAGTTTCAACCTGTATAGTCTCACCCCATGGTTTTATCATCCTATACCATGACCAAGAAACATATGTTGGATGAGTTAAACAACACTTTTCTGCCGCCATGATATAAAAATGTTCCACCATATGACAGGTGTGTGCATTTCCTAGTCAGTGCTTTTCAAATGAATTGTAGCAAAGGATGCATATTTTTCTCCATTTCTGGGGACCAATACCTTTGCACATAAAAATAATGACTACAAAAATGATTATGTACTAGGATACTGCAAATATGTAAAGTTGCTTTAGATGTTGGACTATTTTACCCACAAACTGGTGTGAGCTACCCTTGAATAACCTTGTTCTGCCTGCTTGGACTAGTGATGTGCTGAAGATGGATTCAAGATTGAATCGGAATCGTTTGACCTACAGTTTCTGTGAAAAGGCCTGGGAAACTGTAAACCATGGGATTTTACCATGAGAAAACTCTTGCTTGGGCCTATCTGAAAGGGAGCATTTTATTCACTAGCAGGTGGTCAGGCAGAGGGGCAAGGTGGGGTCTAGACAAACTGTACATACATGGTACTCTTGGGAGAGGCAGATTGGGTCAGGACCTAAAAACAGTCAAAACTAATGTTCCAAAAAACGTGCATTGCTTTTCAGGCACAGATTGGATTTTGGAAAGGGCTGATAGACCATTCCACTGATTCCATAAGACAGGCTGTTATTGATGAGTAGTACTCTGGGAGATCATTATATTTTGAAAAATCTCATTTTGAAGTTTTTCATTGCACCTTAACATACTGGTTATTTCTGATGATAAACAGCAGGAGATTATAAAGAAGGGCAGGGGAAATATACCACATGTGAAAATGTAAGTGGCCCTAGGCACTGAACCTTGGAAATCTCCCTGGAGATCCAGCTCTTGGCTCACATTTTAAGGTGAGGAGCCTGTGCTCTTTCTGGTTTGTGTTGGGACCGTGGACACAGAGTTTGCCAACAAAGGAGCTGGGATGATATTCCTGATGGTTAGTCAATCAGCTGAACAGTGGTTGAAGACTGGAGTTCCCATCCCCCCAAACTCCCAAAGTGAGAAGGATGAAGCTTCTGGGTCTCTGAACATTGCTGAGCTGGTTAGCTGTCCACCACAGACATTATTTGATGGGTCAGCACCATCTGTTTTCATAGTCTTCACAGACACATCCTGAGGAGGTAATGTGAAAAATGTTCAGTAATGGTCCACTTGCATTCTTCGCTACTTGCATTCATTGGCCAATTTACATATACATGAAGTTTTAATTATGGTTTGCATAAAGAATATAATTTTGATATGATTGCTTACTTTTTGAGTGGAGATGGATGCTATTATGATTAATCTCTTAGAGTTTAAATTGTGTACCAGTCAGATTTTTTTATGTTTTCTTAGTCAAGAATACTTTTGAAAAACAAGTACACATACAATAAAATAGACATTAGAAAGATATTTTGATGTTAGAAGCTCTTTTATTTGAAATATTATAAGTCAAAAGTCTAGGGTTCCACGTGTTGAAAGCTGCTATAATCTTAGGGACACACAGGTTCTACGCTGCTTGCAATGCCCAGGATGAGTGAGAAGTGACAGCTCAGGACTGAGGAGAGGATATGGTTCTAGGATACTCAAGTAAAGGAAGAGTACAGTTGCTAAGAAAAATGATTTAGAGGTCAGATACTCCTGGGTTTAAATTCTCTCCTTTCATATTCACCGTACATGATTTAGATAATTTACTTTACCCTAATGGGACTGATGGAGCCCATTTCATATTTCTATGAAGAGTAAATGAAATAATGGGTGTAGCACAACACCTGGGTCCTAGGCAATCTGTGAGAGATGAAGACTGCGGATGACCCACTCTGCCAACACCATCCTGCCATACTCACTGTGACACCATGACCTCAACCATCATCATCCTGACTATCAGTACCCCCACCACCATGACAGCCATCACCGACTCCTGACGCCACTACAGCCATCTTATAGGGCTCAGAATGCTTCTTTGAAAGCCCACCTGGAAAGTATCTCAGCTCTTCCTTATAATCTTGCTTACTACTTTCTGTTAAAAGTAAGCCTATGACTTACAGGGAGTGTTTGGGGAACCATGACCTCTCGCCTTCTTTACTTGTGCTATTTTGACCGCTTCCTCCTCCTTCTGACCCTGCCTTTCCACCACAAGGTTTCTGGAATTCTCTTCCTTCCTTCCTTCCTTCCTTCCTTCCTTCCTTCCTTCCTTCCTTCCTTCCTTCCTTCCTTCCTTCCTTCCTTCTCTCTCTCTCTCTCTCTCTCTCTCTTTCTTTCTTTCTTTCTTTCTTTCTTTCTTTCTTTCTTTCCAGACAGGGTCTCCCTGTATATCCCCAGCTGGCCTGGAACTCACTATTTAGACCCTGCTGGGCTCAGTATCACAAAGATCTGCCTGCCTCTACTTCCTGAGTGCTGGGTTAAAGGCATGGACCACCATACCCAGCTTTCTTCTGTATCTTAGCAGGGGAAGAGAGTCTGTGAGACTGCTTCAGTCCAGCTGCCTACTGAAGTTTTTCTGCTGGCGAGCACAGTAGGACTGAACTTTGGGATATAATATTCCTTGCCACTGGCATATGGCATTATCTGAAACCCTGGCACCTGCCCCTCTTTCAAGGTCTGATACTTTAGTTCCTGGCTAGGACTCTGTATCTCCTAGAAACTCTGTCTAGTTGCTTGGGCCCTGATGTTCTGCAGTTTATGTCAATCTTTTCCAGAGGTCAGGAACTACCCTTCTCCTCCTGCCCCCTGGCCTCTGTTACTCATGAGTTACTAGACGATGGTCTAGGTAAATGTTCAAAATATCAGGAAATTATGTTTTTAGTGCCAAATTGCATTAATAAGACTCTTGTGGTATGTGGCAAAAACTTGATTCAAATTGACTTGAGGAAACTGTGAACTGTTTTGAAGTTAGTGGCTTTGCACTTGGCTGGGTCCACAGGTTCAGTTGTTGCCTTTCAGAATTATCTGCATGTCCTGGTTCTGCTCTCTTCCATGTTGGGTTTATGTGGGCCCTGATGAAGATCCAGTGAGCCTGGCTTAGTTTGCCTTTTGGGCACTTCCAAATGGGGTGTGCGTGTGCGTGCGTGCGTGTGCGTGTGTGTGTGTGTGTGTGTGTGTGTGTGTGTGATATGGGAATGCTTGTGATTGACATCTATTGTGCTATATGAATCAGATGTTCATCCTTGGGTTGAATAATGTGACCAAGAACGAGAGGCACAAGATCAGTGAGGCCTCAGGTATGTGATTACTTCTAGAAGAGGGCAGAGGTCAGCCCTAGGCTATTTACATGGTCAGAGATGAGGGTTCCTCACAGAAACAACCAAGGGCTCATATCCAAAGAGGAAACAGCACATCTGAAGCTAGAAAAGAGTATCTCCCTACTGCATAGGCTGATTTTGAATGCTTATATCACCTAAATTTAATCCTAAACTTACCTTGCCAGGAACATCGGAAAGAATATGGCTTTAATCCTAGCACTTGGGAGGCAGAGGCAGGTGGATCTTTGTGAGTGCAAGGCCAGCCTGGTCTTCAGAGTGAGTTCCAGGACACCTGGGGCTACAGGGAGACCCTGACTCAAAAAGACCAAAAAAAAAAAAAAAGAATATGTCTTTGGAACCATCAGACCTGTTCATAGCTTTACTTCACATCTACTTAAATCAATGGCATCTCCTTGAAGTGGGCACGGTACTGCCTCCTGCTCAGCATTTGCTTTGGGGCTTCAGTTGTGGAACATACTATGTCCAGCATGTAGTAGGCACTCAGGTAATATCAGTGCTTCTCTCCTTTGTGTGTCCATAGTGCATGACCCTCTGTTGAATTTGGTGCAAGACTTGCACACTTGTCAACAAATCATTGGGCTACCCTAGAAAAGCTGTCATCAGGTCAATGAAATCAGAGGGTTAATCAATCAGCATATCTAATAATATTGGTGATAAGTGTGTATCAGTCTTGCCATCTTCTTCAGCCTGACTTTGCCGCTCCCCAAGTCTGCACTAGAGGAAAGGGAAGGAGGAATAGAGCAGATCAATGGGTTGTCAATGGCCCTAAAATCTGAATCAGGGTTTCAAGAGTCTATAGAGCCCTCAGTGAAACAGTGCTTGGATTCCTAGATACTATCTGTCTGTCTGTCTGTCTGTCTGTCTGTCTGTTTTGGTATGACTTTATGTCTTTAGGAAAGCTCCAATGAAGAGACAGGCAATCCACGATCAGTTCCAGTTCTGTGACCCTAATACCATGAAACCCTACCAGTAGCTATTATTTATTGAAAATCTTCTGCATGCCAGGTATATGGTAAATCATTTACAAATATTATTTAATTCCTCAATCTATTAATGTATACATTCATATATAATCTGTTTTATGTATCCATTCATTTTTCACTTATACATCTTACCCATCCATCTATCTATCTATCTATCTATCTATCTATCTATCTATCTATCTGTGCATACCCCACCCATCCATCCATCCATCCATCCATCCATCCATCCATCCATCCATCCATCCATCCGGGGTATGAAATGGGTCTCTTGGAACTAAAATTTAAGGGTTGCCAGGGATGTTCTGTTTAGTGGTGGGTTTTGTGGAAGAATCAGTTTCCTCACCCATTCTGGAAGCTGCCTGTTGCTTGTGGCCCCTCCCTCATCTTTAAGGCCAGAAATCTTATTCCTCTGACATCTGTTACCAGTGCTCTACCTCTTTCAATAACTTGTCTGCTTCCCCTTTCTCCGTTTTGAAGGTTCCTGTCCAGTTAGATCCATCTGATCTGTCTGGATCATCTAGGATAAGCTACCTGTTTTGAGATCTTTAACTTGTCACAACAGCCAAGTCTCCTTTGCCCAGTTTATTAACATCTTCCAAGGTCTGAGGTTTAAGACAAGGGCATATCTAGAGAGCATTGCTTGTCTAGCACCAATATTATCACCACGGATACTTCCCTGGGAAAGTTGCTAAGCCTTGGTTGTTCCACTTGAAAACTGAGCTTAGTAATAGCATCATTGAAACAGGAAGATGAAATGGGCAAACATCATGAAGACCTTGGTGGGACTGGCATGATACCATAAATGCTCATTAAAATATAGATATGGAGGGGCTGGAGAGATGGCCTAGCGGTTAAGAGCGCCGACCGCCCTTACAGAGGACCCCGGTTCGATCCCCAGCACCCACATGGCGGCGGAGAACCGTCTGAAACTCCAATTCCAGGAGAACTCCAGTTCCAGGGGAATCCGACGCCCTCTTCTGACCTCCGCGGCATTGCACGACACGGGTGCACAAACCTGCATGCAGACAGTACATTTATACACACGCAAAAATAAATAAAAATTAAAAAATAAATAAATAAAATATACATATGGAGATGTCAGAGGTGAGCCTCTGCAAAGCAAGCCTCTTAGCAACTCTCCTGCGGAGCAGCCCAAGGGATGGGGCCAAGCAGAGAGCTGAATAGTGTCCCTCTGTTGTATTTTCTTCTTATACAAACAATTTCTAGAGATTGTCCTTGGGACATAGTGTCTATGGCTTTTTCCCAGTTTAGACCAATGAATTGGTCAGTGTATGCAATATTCCTATATCAAGAAGGTGTACTTAACTTCATTAACACGTATGATAAATGTAGGTTGATAAAAATTTAACAAAAAAATAATTATTTGCTATAATCGAACATATAGCTTTAAGTTTGCCAAAGGTGTGTGTGTGTGTGTGTGTGTGTGTGTTTGTGTGTGTATGTGTGTGTTTGAGACTAAGAGTGTACAGACAGTAGGAGAAGAAGGGTACATGTCCTTGCTCAAAGCCATAATGCTGTTGTCACCCAGAACATAAATATTATGATTTTTTTCTTTTTTCCTTCTCTCTTTTTGTGTCCTGAATAGAAAATTCTGCATTTTCATTTTTAGTGACTGTGGGTATCACTTCCAAAAATTGTTCTGAATAAAACTTAATTGAACATGTAATCAAACTGAAAAATTTCCTGACAGACAGGGATTATGTTCCTAAAATGGCATTTATTTGTCCATCACCAGTGATGAAGTCTGCCTGGCATGTAAAGGGGCTTGGCGTGTTTGTCTCTTCACTCACGGTCTGGCTGTCCCTCAATTGAGACATGCTGTGTTCACCTAAATACCTTTGATCAGAGAAGCAGAAAGTAACCCCATACCAAGAAGGCACCGAAATGCTTTCACTGGAGAACTGATTTCTGAGTGTGAGTTGCTTGTCTGACAGCAGTTCCCCTACTTCAGGGGAGCAATCTTTCTGTGCCTGGTATGGGTTTAGCTGGGAGATTTGGTTCTCAAGATTGTTTGGTCTCATAGCCTAGACTCTTCCTCCAATCTCTTTTTTAAAAAATATATTTTTATTGATTTTTTTGGTAAATTTCATACAATGCAACTTAATCATATTTAGCACCTCTTCCCCATCTCTACCCCAGCATAGCCTTCCCTCAGGTCTCCATGCATTCTGTCATATGTGCTAAGGCCTATCAGTTGCTCTATCTCTACTCCAGCATAGTCTTCCCACAGGTCTCCATGCGTTCTGTCATATATGGTATGGCCTATCAGTTACTCTATCTCCACCCCAGCATAGCCTTCCCACAGGTCTCCATGCATTCTGTCATATATGGCAAGGCTTATCAGTTACTCTATCTCTACCCCAGCACAGTCTTCCCACAGGTCTGCATGCATTCTGTCATATACACTATCTCTACCCCAGCACAGTCTTCCCACAGGTCTGCATGCATTCTGTCATATATGGCAAAGCTTATCAGTTACTCTATCTCTACCCCAGCACAGTCTTCCCACAGGTCTGCATGCATTCTGTCATATGTGCTAAGGCCTATCAATTACTCTATCTCTACTCCAGCATAGTCTTCCCACAGGTCTCCATGCGTTCTGTCATATATGGTATGGCCTATCAGTTACTCTATCTCTACCCAAGCATAGCCTTCCCAGAGGTCTCCAGGAATTCTGTCATATATGGCAAGGCTTATCCCACAGGTCTCCATGCATTCTTTCATATGTGCTAAGGCCTATCAGTTACTCAATCTCTACACCAGCATAGTCTTCCCACAGGTCTCCATGCGTTCTGTCATATATGGTATGGCCTATCAGTTACTCTATCTCCACCCCAGCATAGCCTTCCCACAGGTCTCCATGTATTCTATCACATATGGCAAGGCTTATCAGTTACACTATCTCTACTCCAGCATAGCCTTCCCACAGGTCTCCATGCATTCTGTCATATATGGCAAGGCTTATCAGTTACTCTATCTCTACCCCAGCACAGTCTTCCCACAGGTCTGCATGCATTCTGTCATATACACTATCTCTGCCCCAGCATAGCCTTCCCACAGGTCTCCATGCATTCTGTCATATATGGCAAAGCTTATCAGTTACTCTATCTCTACCCCAGCACAGTCTTCCCTCAGGTCTGTATGCATTCTGTCATATACACTATCTCTACCCCAGCATAGCCTTCCCACAGGCCTCCATGCATTCTGTCATATATGGTATGGCCTGTCAGTTACACTATCTCCACCCCAGCATAGCTTCCCACAGGTCTCCATGCATTCTATCATATATGGCAAGGCTTATCAGTTACACTATCTCCACCCCAGCATAGCCTTTCCACAGGTCTCCATGCATTCTGTCATATATGGTATGGCCTATCAGTCACTCTATCTCTACTCCAGCATAGCATTTCCACAGGTCTCCATGCATTCTGTCATATATGGGAAGGCCTATCAGTCAAGTTCATATACCCAAATATCCCTTGGTGTGAATTCATCCACTGGAGCCTGTTCAGCCTCTTCAGCATCACATTAGCTGGACTGTTCAAATGCTAAGTATTTCCCACAGAAGAAACCCAGGGTTCTGGGATGATAATGGAAACTCATGTCACTTGATTATTGCTGACAAGTAACTGTCACATTTGTTGAATGGTTAGAGATGCAGGAAACATAGTTGTACAAAGCTTGTTCAACCTGCAACCATTGAGCACATGTGGCCAAAGATGGCTACACATGCAACCTGACACAAATTGTGAACTTTCTTAAAGCATAAGGAGATTATTTCATAACTTGAGTGCACGATCATCCAGTGTGGACTTTGGAACCGACAACAGTGTGTATCAGTGTCTAAAAGTTGGGCACACCTGGGAGGGTTGTCATGGGCTGACTTGTACCATCCTACTTGTTATCTAGCCCCTGGTACCTCAAACTGCGACTGCACTGGAAAACAGGATCTTTAAACAGGAAGTTTAATTAGAATGAGATCATTGGGGTGAGTCTTAATCAGCATGACTGAGGGTCGTAACAGGCTTTGGCACCTTGACTGGCTACCTGAGGGCACCGAGGCTGGGGAATATTGTTAGCCATGAGTAGATCAAGTCTTGCTTAGCTCTTGCTCACATAGCAGAGATCAAAGTACCCCTTGACAGTACATGAACTCTTTCTTATCCAGCCTACCACACAGAATAGGAGCTGGTTGAACTATTATAGAACTCTTCATACTGAGAATATGATCCCAGAACTCTAACTCCAGTCAAAAGAATCAATTTTTCCTGACCTCATTGGCTGTTTTACCAGCTAGAGGTCTTCTGTGTTCACAGTTTGGCTTAGAATTTCCCAGCTGCCTGGCAAGTGGTGGGGTGGGTCTGCAACATTTTCATCCTCTGCCTTGTTCCTGATGTTCCCTGTTGGCTTTACTTCTTTCCTACTCTAGTGAGTTACATGAGATCTGTCTATTCCTAGTGTACTGACTTGCCAAGCTTTTGTTTGGTAGCCCCCCCCCCAAAAAATCGATACCTTTTTATAAAACTTAGTACAGGAGTCAGGAGGGATTGTCTGTTGACAATGCTTGAGACTCCTGAGTCTCGGATTCTTCCGTGTTTGTGTTTTATCTTTCTGTTGGGGCAGCTTCTACCTACCCATTGATCCATTCATCTATCCATCTATCCATCCATCTATCCATCCATCCATCCATCCATCCATCCATCCATCCATCCATCCATCCATCCAAGCACCCATCCATCCATCTCACCAACCATTCATTGTTCATTGTGCTCCTATCATAGTCCAGATGACACAGAAATAAAATGTGTTCTTATCTTTCAAAGATGTCATACATCAAAGGAGGACATAAGTATATGAGAATTACAATAGGCTCTCAGGGAGGACCCTGAATTTCAGGAGAGATGAGTAATCTGCACAGGGTAGCTGATACCAGAGCTAAGTTAGTCTGACTAGGAATTTGTTTTTTTCTATATTTTTTAAAATTTTATTTATTTTTTTATGTGTATGAATGTACTATCTGCATGTAGGTTGGTGCACCCGTGTTGTGCAATGCCGTGGAGTTCAGAATTGGGTGTTGGATTCTCCTGGAACTGGAGTCAAAGACGATTCTCAGCCGCCATGTGGGTGCTGGAGATCAAACCCAGGTCCTCTGCAAGAGCAGTTGGTGCTCTTAATTTGTTAAGTAAACAAGGAGGGTCATTGCTACTGTCAACTACTTTTCATTCCTGCAACCTGGCTTCTAATTCCAGACTCATTTCTTCTATATCCTAACTCTTACAAAGCATAGCTGTTATGACTAATTGTGTTGCCTCAAATTGTGTATGAAAGTCTTTACTCTCAAATGACTGAATTTGAAGATTGTGTCTGTACAGAAGTAATTAAGGCTAAATGAAACCATAAGAATGGGCAAATCCAGTAAGACCAATGCCCTTATAAGAAGTTAGGTAGAAATGTCTCCACCTAGGGCATACTGGGAAGGCATCCAGGAAGGAAGAAAGCCATCATCAGAACTGAATTAGCCAATACTCTGATCTTGCTTTCTCATCCTCCAGAGTTGTGAGAAAATAATTTATTTTTCTTAGGTTACCCACTTTATGCTAATTTGTTAGGGCAAGTCTGGGCTAAGATGGGAGCTAAAGTAAATTTATATTTTTGATCATACAGCAGACATCCTGTAGATAATGAGCTAATTCTTGAATGAAAATAGGCTAAGTGCTTTAACTGTGTGATTTCATTTAATTTTCATTGGAACACCTTCTAATGGGATAGTATCCCTACTTTTTTAATAAATAATATTCTTAAAGTTATATACAGAATTTCATTTCTTTTTTACTTATTATTTTTTGTGTGAGTGTACTGTCTACATGTAGGTTGGTGCACCCATGTCATGCAATGCCACAGAGGTCAGAAGAGGGCATCAGATTCCCCTGGAACTGGAGTCAAAGATGGTCCTTAGCCGCCATGTGGGTGCTGGGAATCGAACCTGGGTCCTCTGCAAGAGCAGTCGGTGTTCTTAACCACTGAGCCATCTCTCCAGCCCCAGTATCCCTACTTTTACAGATGAAGACAGTGAAGCCCAGATGAGATCTGTGACTTTCATGAAATTTCTAGAAGGGTTCATGCTTGAACTTAAGACTGCCTGTTGCAATTTTAAGTATTTGTCAGCTAATTTCTAAAAGAAGTAAAACCTTGTTTGCCTGTCCCTCAATTCCATTCAGTAAAGCCTGGCTCCTACCTTTGGTCCATGCTTTGGATTCTGTGGAGGCAGAATCCTGGGTTTCAGTGGCAGGCTCTACCAACACTTCACCTCTGAAGGTAACCCCTGCCCTCAGCCATAGAACATCCTAGTAAGTGCTCTTGATTCTGCTGTGTGCATTTATGAGCATACTCCTTCCATCTTAGGAGTTGAGATATACATCAAACCAAATAACTCACCCTACCCCAGTCTGAGACCTAGTAACTGAACAGGCCCATGTGATGAACAGTCCTCTCTTTTGGATACAATGCTATGCTGCAGGGAGAATGAATAACAGACACAGCACTCTTTTGAGATGTAATAAATGAAATGTTTGGTTCTTCCTGTCTCTGCCCCAGGGAAGATGTAAAGATATCTGTGGAGGATCAGTGTGCCTGATTTCATCATGAACACATGTCTATTAAGTACCTGCTGTGTGCCAAGAAAGCCTCCGTGGATCCAGATAAAAAAATAAGATATAGCCTCTCCTTGAGACATCTGCAATTCAAATAAATACATATCCCCTTGTTGCTCTGGGAGAGCTGTATGACCATAGGGAAGGTGTTTGACCTGTTGATGCCTCAGTGTGTCGATCTGAAAACAGGATGAGAAGATCCTTTCTGTTTTCAAAAATGATTCTGAGAACACGTCCATGCAGTGTGCTTGGGAGGTTCACTGTGTTTGTGAATCCTACAGAAGAGGTGATGTAGGACCATGGGTGGGTAGGACCATGGGCGGGTAGGACCAAGGGCTGGTGGGACCAAGGGCAGGTAGGACCATGGGCCGGTAGGACCGTGGGAGGGTGGGTAGGACCGTGGGAGGGTGGGTAGGACCATGGGAGGGCGGGTAGGACCGTGGGAGGGTAAGACCGTGGGCAGGTAGGACTGTGGGTGGGTAGGACTGTGGGTGGGTAGGACCATGGGTGGGTAGGACCATGGGTGGGTAGGGCCATGGGTGGGTAGTTCCCTTCAGAGGGGTTGTAACTACAGGTCAGCTCCAAAAGGAGCCTTAATCAAAAACTCACAACTCCTCATGGCTTGACTCTTAGCTTAAGACAGATGGGCCTGTCAGAAAGAGATACAACTACTTCCAGGTTAGGGAGTTTTAAGACCTATATTGGTGAAATATGACTAAAAGTCATTTCTTGCTGTTGGGTCTGTAGGAAGTGGGCCAGATCACTCCATTGAACATCATCACTATGTTTGGACATATATAGATTATGAGACAACATAAAGGTCTAAATAAGCAAGACTCGGGAGTCAGTGTTTAAATTTCAGCTGGGCCCATTATTAGCTGTGTGGGTCAGGGGTTACTCCTCTACCAGCTTTTGATTTCTCTTCACAATTTGCAAGTAACAATCAGACAAGATAAAAATTCTGTTTAACTGATTGTTATAAGAAATCATTCACATCATCATTGTAAAGTGCTTGGTCAGTAATCTGCCCTTTACTGAATAATAAAATTGATTACGAAGAAGAAAAGAATGAGATGGGAGCTGGCACATGAAGGAAATAAAGAGAAGAGGAAAGAAGGAAGATGTGGGGGCTGGAGGATGGCCTAGCAGGTACGGCACTCACAAATACATGGACACTATCTGCCTGAATCTGACATTTTTTTTTTCATAAATACAATAAAAGAAACTGTTTCTTCGATGATCTTCTTTTTTCTTTTTTTCTTTTTTCTTTTTTTTTTTTTTTTGCTTAGGACCAATACATACAAAAGGAAGAAATACACATGGTGTTTAATGGATGTTAGAGAGGAAGTTTTTAAGAAGAGGCTGCATGAAAAGATGACCAGTATATTAAGAGAAGAATGCGTAATCTTGTTTATGAGTTTGCAGTTCCTAACATATTATAATCTGTCTTTATAAATATACATTGAGTCAATAATCTGGTTCAGGGGATAATATGAACAAATATGAAAGCAAGCTGTGTACCATCTCTGGGCTAAACACTTTTGTACGTCTGCCATCTCCATAGCCGTTCTGTGTGGCCCCTCCCATCACCTCTGTTTAGAGATGAGAAATGCAATAACCGGCCCAAGGAAGAAGGGACAGGGTTGAGTTTTAAATTATGATAGAACACTTCCCAAATCTTACAGCCGCTATTGCTGTCTTCCTCATATGCTCTGCGACTTATTCGTTGACACTGAAATATCAGTTTCTCCCTCTGGTCTATGAGATTCTTAGATGCATGAAAGCTAATCAGTTTATCACAGCATTGTTTATGCATAACAGCTACAGGCAGAAAATGTATATTCGAAAGAATAAATTTGTGAATCTGGATTCAAGGGAAAAGAGAACACACCAAGATGAAGGGGAGAAAAGAGAGCATATTGAGTTCCTAATGTATACTGAAGTCTGAGGTGTTTCACATTAGTTTTTCAGCCTCCTGGATCCTTTTGTCTTACAGGGGCTGAGAAGCTGAAAACTTTCATTTCAGACATGCCTGGAGTTCGAAGTTGCATGCAAATGGGGCTTGGGCATAGTTGCTGGTTTATTACTGTATTGTCCTTTGTTTCCTCCTCTAGTCTGGACTCTCCCTGCCTTTTCCCTTAGTCTTTGCTCCTGGCATCCTGGATTATTTCCTAGTCTCTGATATGCTTAGTTTTCCCTCACCCTTTGCTAAACCCTTTGTTCTCATTATTAGTCTCTTCCTGGCTAACTTCAACTTTGTCACCCATGTTTCCTGCTCATTCCTCCTGGTAGCTTTCCATGACCCACACAATCTAAGTTAGACATGTTCCCACAGTTATTCAGAGAAACACCAAACTAGGTAGTGCAATGAATGAGAACTGAAGATGAAATTCAAAACCCTGTGTGAATTGAGGTTAAAAAGGGGATTTTCTGGGCTTATCTAAAATATTCATATGTGTCCTTAAGAGGAGAAAGCTTTCTTTGGTTGGTGTCAGAAGGAGAAGGAAAGGAGGAGAGAGTCAAAGACTTCAGATGCTACTTCTGGTTTGAAGGTGGAGAGACAATCAGAAAGATCTGTGATGGTTTTGGTGAGGAGTCCTGGTACAAGAGAGGGAAGCTCACAGGAAGCTCACAGGAAGCTCATCTCTCTCACTCTGTAGAACTGAATTCTGTCAACAGCTTGAATGGAACTGAAAACAGATTCTTCTTCTGAGCTGTCATATCGAAGCCCTTTTTGGCTGATGTCTTGAATTTAGCCTTGTGAGACACCTAGCAGAGCCTCTCTGAACTGGGTTTCTGACCTGAATGTCTGTATCTGGACTGATAGGGACTGGAAGTTCAAAAGTATTAAAACCTGGGTTTGGCGGAGTATGTCTTCAATCCCAGAACTCTAGAGGTAGAGGCAGACAGATCACTGTGAGATAGAGGCCAGGCTAGGACAGTCTACACAGCAAGTTCCAGGCCAGTGGGGCCTAATAATGAGACCCTGTACCCCCCAAAGTATTTGGAGTTCAAAGGCTCAGATAAGATCCAAACAGATTTGCTCTTCCATCTTACATTGGTTCAGATGTCCTCAGTGTGGGCTCAGTGTGACTGTCCTTGGATGGCAGGAAAGATGAGACACGGTATAGGTTTTGAGCTGTGTGGCTATTCTGGCCAGTCATTTCTGAGAAAAGGAGCATATCCTCGTTGGCTTTCATTGTCCACTTGGTATAGCCAAGAATCATCGGAGAGGTTGGTCTTGACTGGGAATTGCCTAGATGGGGTTGGCCTATTGGTCTGTCTGTGGAGAACTGTCTTGATGCAGCATCATTCTCTAGGCAGGTGGTCCTGGGCTGTATAAAGAAGTTAGCTGAAGGGCTGGAGAGATGTTTCAGTGCTTAAGAGCACTGGCTGCTCTTGCAAAGGACCCGGGTTTGGATCCCAGCAGTCACATGGTGGCTAACCCCCATCCTTACTCCAGTTCCAGGGGATCCAATATCCTCTTCTGACCTCCATAGGCATTGCATAACATGGGTGCACTTACATACATGCAGGCAGTACACTCATACACACAAAATAAAAATAAAAATAATATTTTTATTTTATTTTTTTATTATTTTTTTTGTTAACTATTTTTTATTTTTTATTTTTTATTTTTTTATTTTTTATTTTTTTTTTATTGATGCTTTGTGCATTTCGTACATCATTTTCCAATTCAGATCAGGCATTTTTCCCTTTTCCTTCCCCCCCACCCCCACCCCATCCCAGATCATGTATTTTGCCATAACTGTCTTGCATCTTTTTCTGTTTTTTTTTTTTTTTCCTTTTTTAGCTATAAGTGATAATCCATGAGTACAAGCATCCTTCGTGCAAAACCAATCTACAGGCTGTTGTGTCCAAACCCCCACAGCCCCACCATCCAGTGGGGGGTGACATGTTGTTTGTTCAATCAAGTTGATCAAATGAGTGTCCAGACTACATTGCTGTAGTTTCACCATTCACCCCAATCGCAGCCTTTACATTCTACCACGCCCCCTCTTCCACAGGTTGTTCCCTAAGCTTAGAAAAGGGGCACAGGTGGATGAGAAGTAAAACAGTCCCCTCTCTCTGGAGCTGTTGACTTGGACTCTGGTCAATTCTGGCTGTTTCCTTTCATGGGCTGACAGTTTGTCCAGGGGTAACCTTTCGATCCTACTAATGAAGCACAAGCAATTAGATATATAGGTATTTAAGCAGCACTAATAGTTATGGTAGGTTACTTTGGCATAGACACATATGTTTGGATGATATGTTAATCCATGAATTACATTTTTCCCCCCTGTTAAATATGACAGGGTCTTACTGTGGCTTATAACATCTCCTAACCTGTAAAGGATGTAAGATTGTGGCATCAGCCATGGGTTATTCCTCCAAGGAGAGAGCCAATAGCCAATTAGATTTGGGATATACAGGCACATGGCTGCCTCTGCTGCACAGTATTTCCAGGCAGGTGAGGTGTAGCTGGTGCTGACGGTGGAGTCTTGCTTGACTCAGGGAGACCCGTATTTGCTTTATTGGTTTAGTGGCCTTTGGTAACACTCTCTGGCATTCCAGAGGCCATCTGTACACTTGCATGTGCGGTCTCAATACATCCCTCCTGTGTTAACGTCAGGTCTTTGGCAGCAGGGTCTTATCGCCTCTCCTCCTGCAGGTATCCCAACTTAGGGGCAAGGAGCCCTTACCTTTTGTGGGGCCTTGGATCCCCTGGCCAACATCCCCCTGGTAGAACAATCCATTGCTGATGTCAGAGCTCCTGCATTAATATACTTTGCCTAAGTGCATAGCCTAAGGACTTTAGTATTATATTTGGTTCTGAACAGAGTATAATCCTTTTCACAGTTCTTATGTCTATTAGTCAATTAAAGAAGGCATTTTTACCGGTTTTATAAGAGATTACCTCTATAATAGTTGTCTCCAATTTACAGTTGGAGAACGACCTCATCATCGTCATATTTCTCCTTGTTCTATGGGGGGGGGAAGGCAAGAAAGTCTCTTATATCAAAACCTTTGTGGCACCTAGAAGGTATAAGTTTCATTAGGACTCATTATATTTGTTACATGTAGGATCCACAGAAGGGTTCGATGTTTATGGCAATCTGAGGCTTTTCTTCCTTTCAATGTTCAGACAGGTCAACATTTCAGTTGCCACTTTTTGGTACATCCTACTCAATGCAAAGCTGTATCTTTTCTTTCTCAGCCATTAAGTTGGTGACATTTCGTCCTGTTGGAACAAACAAATCTTTTCCTGTGGTTAGTTTTAAAATGTGAATTGCAAGGTTTGGTGAATTGGGAAGGGGGGATGGATGGGAAAGGGACACGGGTGTATATTCGATTAAGGCATATTTAATTGACATGAGCTCAGCAAGTACCCAGTTTCGCCTAGACACTGTCTACAGGATACATGGTGTTTTAGGACTTAGTAAAAGTAAATATGTGTATATTAAACAACATTGGTTTACAGACTCTGATAAAAACGGTAATGCATCTGAGTTAAATGTAGATATAATTTGCTGTTGTCCACATTTGTTTTACACAAAATCTGTAGAGCAATAACTTTGGGATTGGCACATACAAATGTTCTCTATAATTTCTCTGTAGTACAGTATCACCTTGTAGCATTCTCTTTAAGATGATTTAATGTAAAATTTAAGTTTGCTTCCCAAGTTAATCATATATAGTCACCCAAAACAACATGGGTGAATTTGATGAAATCTGTGCCTTGATTCCACCCTATAGTTATGTATAATACAACTGTCTTCTGGAGACTCATGGGTTAAAAAAAAAGGGGGGGGGGATACAGACAGACATGAAACCTTTTTGTCAAAAATAATATTTTTAAAAAGAAGCTACCTGAGCATGAGACTGAGTGCACCAGTGAGCAGGGCAGCAAGCAGCATCTCCCATGGCTTCTGCTTCAAGTTTCTGCCTTGAGTTCCTACCCTGAACTCCCTGAATGATGGATTCTGACATGGACATAAAAGCCAAACAAATCCTTTCCCCCAACAAGTTACTTTTGGTCAGAATGTTTTATCATAGCAATGGAAAGGAAATTAGAATAGGAGATGTAGTGAACCTTTCATTTCTATGGGTTCTACATCCGTGCATTTAAATAACTGTGTGTGAAAGTAATTTGTTAAAAATATACCACTCATCAAAGAAGCTTCTTTTTGCCACAGATGAAGACTATTAAGAGTTCTACAACAGAGAATATGTCTGAGAGATACACAGCCCTAAGTGACACATCTACAGTGGAACCTCTACACCTAAGGTTCATGAAACATAGTGGATCAGGGTGTGGAGAGAACACTAGTGCATCCCTCAACTCTTGCCAGTGAAGCTTCCTCATACAAGGGAGTGCAATACAAAGAAGGCCAAAACTGCCAAGTTTTAGAGAACGTAGACTGCAGAGTGTGGGTCCCTTGATAGGACTCTTACATTAAACCTTACCTATCCATGGCTCACAGACCATTGCAGAGGAGGGTGTGGAAAGATTGTAAGAGCCAGGGTTGGTGCATGAACATAAACAGAGACTTTCAGGCCTCTGGGAACTTGCTCACATGAATGTGCAACAAGGAAGACAGCATGTGCAAGATCCATGATGATTCAGTCAGACAGAAACCCAGCATAGAATCAGGGAAATGGATAGCAGGCCCAATCTTAGCTGAGGAACTATTGGCAACTGATTACTGTGGGGTGAGGGTGAGCTGATCTTTGAGAGAGTGGCTCTAGATAGGCTGACTAGACTCCAGTGTATGAAGTTTCACTGAGGAACATCTGGGTACAAATGCCTGACTGGATAAGCCTTAACATATAGGAAAGAATGCACAGAATCTTGTGGGGAGCCTATGGGGAAGACAGATGGGGAGGTTAAATTTGATTGAGATCTATTATATGAAATGCAGAAAAGCTCAACAAAATAAACATTAAAAAAAAGATTACCAAAACTACAATGCATAGAAAATAAGATGAATAAACTTTTTCCCAAGTTAAAAAAGTGTATCTATACTGAAGACTTACAGACTTACTAGTATTCTCTAAAACATATAGGATAAAACATTTATCTTGACTGAGGTATTATAAGTAATTTGGGGATGGCTTAAAGACTACAAGATGATGTATGTAGTTTGTACACAAATATGACACCATTTTATAAAAGGAACCTAAATATTTGTAGATTTGGGTGTCTATGATGTGTTCTGGGTCCAGTACTCCACAGACATGGAACAGTGACTATAATGAATTTTAATTTTAATTTTTTTCTATGTTTTTAATTCAAATGCATCAAAATGTTTGATCTCATTGGGCTGATGAAGTCCACTCCTGACCAGTGGGCTTTGGTGGCACTTAGGAAGTTAATAGATGAAGATGAATTGATGCTGGACAAGCCTAAGGTGATCATGGCCTTGTCACCAGCTGGCCACAGGTTATAGTCTTCTGTCTGCAAAGTCATTTTCTTCCTATTACTTTGACTCACTGAACTTTCCCAGTTTCCTGCCTGATCATCCTCTCTTCTCCGTTTCAGAACAATACCTTTGTGGAAAACTGGCTTTGACTTTTAGCATCTCAATTCATTACAAACCCTTTCTAGATTATTATAACTTTGTAGGCAAGTCCCAGCCAGGCCAATACATGTTTAAGAATCAGGGCTGCAGATTTACCTAATTAGTTAAGAACCAGGTAAAAAATGTAAAATCTAAAAGAATACATGTTACTCATTTATCTGGAGAAGAAAAAAAAAGATAAAATGTGCCCTTTTTTATAATGGTAGGGATGCTAATTAACAATCAAAAGATCCCGAATAGTCAAAACAACCCTGAGTGAAAAGAGCTACACAGGGGGGATCTCTATACCAGACTTCAAACTATACTACAAGGCTATAGTCATAAAAGCCTGGTTCTGGTACAAAAACAGACCTGTTGACCAATGGAACAAAACCGAAGATCCAAATCTGAGCACATACAATTTCAGCCATCTTATATTTGACAAGGGGGCCAAGAAGCCACAATGGAGAAAAGACAGCATCTTCAGCAAGTGGTGTTGGCAAAACTGGATCACCACTTGTAGAAGAATGAAATTAAACCCCTACCTCTCGCCCTGTACAAAAGTCAACTCCAGATGGATCAAAGACCTCAACGTGAAACCCCAAACTCTGAAGGTGATAGAAGAAAAAGTTGGCAGCAGACTACAAGACATAGGCGTAGGAAAAGACTTCCTAAATCAGACAGCAGCTGCACAAGAATTAAGGTCGACAATTGACAAATGGGACCTCATCAAACTCAAAAGCTTCTGTACATCAAAAGAAACAATCAAGGAAGTGAAGAGAAATCCCACAGAGTGGGAGGAAACCTTCACTGCAGATACATCTGACAAAGCATTGATTTCCAGAATATATAAACTACTCAAAAAACAAAGAAAAAAGAAAACAAATGACCCACTCAATAGATGGAGCAAAGAACTGAACAGAGACTTCACAAGTGAGGAATTAGAGATGTCTGAGAAACACCTCAAGAACTGTTCAACATCACTAATCATTAAGGAAATGCAAATGAAAACCACTTTAAGATATCATCTTACTCCAATAAGACTGGCTAGGATCAAGAAAACAAATGATACCAAGTGCTGGAGAGGTTGTGGGGAAAGGGGAACACTCATCCACTGCTGGTGGGAATGTAAACTCGTACAGCCACTATGGAAAGCAGTGTGGAGAACCCTTGGAAGACTTGGAATGAACTTGCCACCCGACCCAGCCATACCACTCCTGGGCATGTACCCTCAAGACTTACGCCACCACAGAGATACATGCACGGCCATGTTTATTGCAGCTCTCTTCACAATAGCAAGGAGCTGGAACCAACCTAAATGCCCCTCAACTGACGAGTATAGAGAAAATGTGGTACATCTACACAATGGAGTTCTATGCAGCAGTAAAGAAAGACGACATCACGAGCTTTGCAGGAAAATGGCTGGAGCTAGAGGACATCATGCTGAGTGAAGTAACACAGTCCCAGAAAAACAAACGACGAATGGTATCCCTCATCTGTGGTTGCTAGTGCCAATTACCTGGTTGTAAGTATTTCTTGTGTAGGGCCCCCTGAGCTTTTGTCCAAAGCAGTTGGGCCTAATGCATATTGGAAACAACAACAACAACAACAGAAAGGAGTGCATCAAAGAACTGACTGAAACAGTGAACTTCTGCTCAAAAACAGTCAACTTCCTCATGGATAATATTGAGAAAGACTGAGAAAGAGATGAAAAGATTGTTTGGCAGAATGCATGAGCTCTGGCAGGGTGGGCAAATGGGCGGGAACACGGGTCTAGATTTGTTAAAAATATAAATTTATTAAAAAAAATCTAAAGCTAATTTTCTGATGTCTGTGTTCTTTTTTGGAGAAAAACAAATCTAGTTAAGAAGGGGGCTGCAGAGTTCCTAAAGAGAGGCTAGTTAACGAGTGGGATGTCAATTGAGGAGATGGAAGGGGCTGGAGTTAGATGGAAGATTACCAGATAGCTAATGGAATAGTATTGACCTGGAAGAGGATCAGGCCTACCTTGTGATATTTGTGGAAAGATCTGTGGCTCTATACCAGGAAATTTCTAGTCTCTGAGTTCTCTAATGGGTACAAAGTGAAACAGAAGTAGTGAATTCTTTATTTTCAGAGACATACAAACAAGAACTGAGTGTGCATCTGTCAAATGTGTTTTGGTGGGAAGCCTTCTAGAATGTAGGAAGTGATGCATCTAATTATGAGAGTGAAGTCAATCTACCTTTTTCCAAAATGGAGGTTACAAGAGCCCATGAATTATTCTTGCAATGAGTTTAGAGGGTCATGCAGCAATCAGTCTACCATTGTTTTCTCATGAGACAGAGCAGAGGGTTTCACCATGACTACCAAGAACAGTATAAATTCTTCCTTTTATGAAATAAGTTCAGGAGCTTTCAGAAATTTCCTGCTACTCTTCCAAAATTCCTACTATTAAAAATTCATTCCATGTAAAACTCAGGCTCACTATGCAGTCCTGGGAAGATAACTACCTGACTTGATTTTAGGATTCTTATTTGCACAGGAGAAGAGGACTGAGTGGCATCTGAGATTTTCCAGAGCTCATAGCCTTGATTATATAAGCACACAGGGGTTTTAGATGCACTGAACTTGGTATGGGACAGTGTCTGAGACACAGGGGAACAAGTGAGGAGGAAGGGTCCTGCACAGGAGACAGGTAGTACTAGAGATGGTGTCTAGGGTGTTACTGATGAAGTGCAAATGGAAGTGCAATAAACTCGTTCCTCTGCAAGAGGAAAACCATTCTATTTTATAGTCATTATCTGCTGGATAGCTAATTAACTGAATGGCTTGGCCATGGTGGGTGTGTTGGTTGGTGTCAGTCATCAATTGGACAGAATCTAGAATCACCTCAGAGAGAGATCTCTGAGGGAGATACCTTCTCAGGCAGGCTTATCTGTTATGCTAAGTGATGTGGGGAGACTTATCTTGGCTGTGGGTGAGAGCACTCCCTCAGCAGGAGATCCTGGACTGTATAAAACAGAAAAAGCAAGCTGGTCTCCGCTTCCTGACTGCGGATGTGACGTGACCAGCTGCTCCAGGCTCCTGCTGCCTTGATTCCCCACTGTGGTGGACTGCACCTTGAACTAAGGGCCAGAATAAGTCCCTTTTCTGTTAAGTTGAATTTGTCAGGGTATTTCATCACAGGAACAGAAAAATAGAGGACACAGTGAATTTTGAAGTGGATACTATTGAATCTTCCCAGTGATTCAATCAACCAAAGACTGTATGTCCCAGAGCACATACATACTTTTTTTTTTTTTTTTTTTTTTTTTTTTTTTTTTTTTTTTATTAAATCTCTTTTTTATTATTTATTTTTGTATTGTGTATGATGTTTTTTGCATGAGGTCTGTGCACACCCGTGTCGTGCAATGCTGCGGAGGTCAGAAGAGGGTCTCAGATTCCCCTGGAACTGGAGTTCTCCTGGAATTGGAGTTACAGACGGTTCTTAGCCGCCATGTGGGTGCTGGGGATCGAACCCGGGTCCTCTGCAAGAGCGTCGGTGCTCTTAACCGCTAGGCTATCTCTCCAGCCCCACATACATACTTTTTTAATTGATTTATTATTGAACATTTGTACAACTCATAAAATGGTTTCTAATCAAACCTAATTCCCCCATGACCCACCCCCCCATCAGAATTCATGCATTACAATATTCATACTAAGCCTTATCCAGTGAAGCTCCCAAACCCAGATGTTCTTCTGTACAAATAGATCCTCTGGTGTCTAGTCAGCATATCTAGCCTTTCTAGGTAAAGCATGTTTTTCCTCACCCAACAGTACTCAATCTCTTAGAGTTCTCAATCCAGGGTCAGTCTCCTCTTTGAGACCTTTTCCAAGTTGGCATGGGTCCTATACCTGATGCCGACATTGCCACAAGTTCACATGTGAAAGCCTCCAGTCCTTCTCTATGTTCATGTACTATCAGACTCAAATCCAGCTTTACTCTTGGGGGACCCCCGAGTGAGAGATGCAGAGACAAATCTCGATGCAAAAGCAAGAGGTTTAATTTGTCGGCTGCACCAGGGTTCGCCTGTACAGCGGGGGTGGGGGTGTGTGGGGGGTGGGGGCACGGAACCCTGAACAATCCCAGTACTCAGTTTTTATACATTTTGAGCAGAGCAGGTTACAGCAACAGCAACGAGTCATTTCTTCATTGGTCACCCGAAGTGACCTTTACACAGATTGGTTATTTCTGGAAATGGGGAAACACTTAGCATGTTGGTGTGTAGGAGCCCTGGGAGCCAGGCCCTTGGGGTGGCACCTTACTGGAACTGCAACCAACTGTGGTTTCCTGTTATTTCGATAACCTGTTATTTGTTAACCTATTATTCTCTAACCTAGGGAGGGGCTGCTATTAGCCAAGCTAGGGAGGGATTGTTATTTTGCAAGGTAGAGTTGTTTATCAAGATGGAAAATTCCGCTGGCCTCCTTCTGTCCCTTCAGTACCAGCCCTGGCTCTTACAGTCTTTCTGCCCCCTCTTCTACAGTGACCCCTGAGCCATGAGTGGTTAAGCTTTAATGTAGGAGCCCCATCCAGGGATACACACTCTGGGGGCTCCCATTCTTTGAAGCTTGACTAGTTGTGGTCTTCTGTTTACATCATATTCGATTGTGTAAAGAAGATTTACCAGTGAGAATTGAGGGGTACACTTGTTTTCTCCCTGCCCCTCATTCCACATGTACAGGTTCAACTGTAGATGTGTCTCCTAGGAATGGGGATCTTTTAGATGTATATTTTCTGTGTCAGACCAGCTGTGGGCCTCCCTCTGTTGCAAAGGTTAGTTTCTTTGATGAGTGGAACACAATATTCTTATCTGTAAATATAAGATTCTGTATTTAGCATATGATAAGAATTTTAATTTGTCTAGAGATACGACACCGATGGGATTTTCTTTAGGTTCTATGTCCTCTCCAGCCCTGTGCATTTGTCTGAGTGTACAGTGGCTCTCATAGGTTCACTTCTATTGAGAGAGTTCTAAGTCCAATTAGATAGGTTGACCATCCCCCAGACAACAGTGCTTCTACTGCACCACTAGAGGTAGCTTGCTGGGCAGCTTATCATGGTGTTTAGAGTTTGGCACTGGGTTGTATCATTAATTGATTTTCTCTCATAGCAGTGTGCGCATTGTCTAGCATTATGAGTGCTTAACTTCAGACAGAAAACTAGCAGGTCAGTTCCTGTTCCATTAATCTAAGTCCTATCCCTGAAGCATGTCCTGTTCTGAACAGTAGGGTCTTATTTTCTATTTCTGATAGATAATCAAGAGCTTTGGGGATAGCCTGCTTTGTTCTGAAAGTCATTTGGTTCACTTTTACCAGCCATTCAAAGGGAGGTATCGTGTCTTGCATTGTGTTTCCTGCCACACAGCCCCCTGGTTACACCATTAGTGACCTAATGTTTAAACAGTGTATGTGATGTGGTACATCTACACATAGAGTACTATTCAGCAGTGAGAAAAGATGAAAATTTCAGGTAAATGGATGGAACTATAGAATGTTATTCTAAGTAAAGTAGCACAAAGACAGAAACCAGGTGTTGTATGTTCTCCCTCATTTATGGATTGTGCACCAATACCCTTCCATGAGTATATATCCTGATATAACACCAGGAGTGAAGAAATTGGAAAGAATACATGGAGATAAAGGAAAAGAAAAATCCCCAAAGGGGGTGACAGTAAGGAACAGACGTTACTGGGGGGGGGGAGGTGCAGAGGGTGGGAGTATTGAGTTGGGAGGGGAGGAGGGGGAGACAAATGGGGGACATGGTGGGAGATGAGGGAGGTCAGCAGAAGGGAAGGGTGGATGATGATGGGGGTAGTGGGGCAGGGGGAGGAAGGAGGGCATGGGAAAGGAAGAAGAAGGAATAGAGATGATTGTACCTTGGGAGGCTAGGGAAGCCATAGTGTGCTATGATGCCCTCGAGACCCGGTGATAGATACTTTTGTAATTGACTTTTGCGCCTTCTTCTCCATGATTCTGGTTGGGGTTCATAGTATGGTCTAGGCACTTAAAGTCTGTAAATCAAGACTAAGAAAAAGTCAGTAATTTAGAAGATGTGCCAGGCAAGTTTACAAATGCCAAAGGCAGGAAACAGCATAGGAACTAGAAAGCAAGGCACAGATTTCTGCCTTTCTCTAGTGTCATATGGCTCCATACTTATTTTTTCAAATCACACATCTCTCTATGAATCTTGTAAGTGATTAGGATATGAATGGCTAGCCACCCGATTCAGGTACACACGACCTCTAAACTCAAGCACTAGTACCATCTGACTCAATTTAGTGTCTCTTAGTAAAAAATGTCAAGAGAATATCAGTTGGTTGCATTGAGACTATTGGCTTAGGCAAGCATCCACAGATCCAATCACCTTAGCTCACAGACATATAGTTTCATGATGCAGGACTGTAAGAATGACACATCAATCCAGTAGGGCAAGTTGAGTGTGGCAGGAGAATTGACTCAGACTGTTCTTTGCACACAACTTTGATCACGCTCTTCTCTCTGCCTGAAATAATCTCTCCCCACCAGCAAACTTCCATTTACTCCCGAAAGCCCCTTGTGAATAATATGCTCTTTTAAAGTTATACTCCTCGGGCTGGAGAGATGGCCTATCGGTTGAGAGCACCGACCGCTCTTACAGAGGATCCGGGTTTGATCTCCAGCACCCACATGGCGGCTGAGAACCGTCTGTAACTCCAATTCCAGGAGAACTCCAGTTCTGGGGGAATCTGACGCCCTCTTCTGACATCCGCGGCATTGCACGACACGGGTGCACAGACCTGCATGCAGACAGTACATTCATACACATAAATAAAAAAAATTAAAAAAAGGTTATACTCCTCAAGGCAGAATCATTCACTCTCTCCTGACTATTTCTTTATGCTTTAGTGAAATAGTCACCCATTTATTCTTTCATGCATTTCATTCATGTTTACCAAATATAAGCCAAGGACTAAACTAGATGAGATAAGGTATCGTGACCTCCAAGAGCTCAGAATCTTGGTAGAAAAATGAATGATTTGGAACACTTCGAGAGTGTCTTCCAAACAGCGGGTGCCTGTCCCAAGCTTTATTGCAACACTGCCAGGAAGGCTGTCTGTCATTTATGTGTAAACCTGACCAACTGACTTTTTCTCTATTGATAAAATAAATGTTCATAAAGTACAACTGAGTTCAATATCCAAGACATGGTACCCACCAATAGAATGCACAAAGAAATGTGGTTTATACACACAGTGGGGTATTGCACAGCCATGAAAAAGAAAGAGAATCCTATCACATGCTATAGTATGCATAGACTTCAAGGCTGACATTCTAAATGAAATAAGCTAATGGCAAAAAAACGGTCTGATTTAACTCATATGCACTATCCAAAGTAGTCAACACTATAGAAGCAGGAAGTAGAAAGATGACTGTCAGATGCTGGGATGTAGGAAGATAAATTAGTGTGGAAGACAGAAAGTTCTAGACATTTTCTAGTCAACAGTGAATATATATTAAGTATGACATATAACACTTTGGAACTGTGCACTTAAGATGCTAAATTTAATGTTTTATGCTTTTTACAAATAAAAACTAAAGAAAAAAAATGCTGCTTTGAATAGCCTTTATCACTGGACTATTCAGCAATAAAATTTCCAAGTGCTAATTTCCAAACAAAAGAGGGAAACAGACAAGGGAGAGAGTTAATTCATGTAAACTGTTTAGAACAGCACTAGCATTAAGAGTTATTAAGAATTTGTTATTACTAGACTACTAATTAAACATACCAAGGTAAGTGATATTGTGAGTTGAGGGGAGGCCTGATGACACACCACAGTGTCCCGGTGGTGAGGTCATGGCAGGATGACCCTGGCTCTGTGGGTGTGGCTGATTTAAGCACTCAAATATGCAGCTACTCTGCTTTGAGGGACTGTCATCGACATGGCTCTGATTTTTAACTCTCTGAACTGGCTTTCCTTGTGGGCAGTGTTTATATCAGTCTTGTTCATCATTGCAGATTTTATGTCTTGTGCCAGAATAAACACCTACTGAACCAGTCAATTTTGATGATGTCCCAGAGCTCTGAGCCACTAATGGCCACTTCCCCGGTGGACAGCAGAGCTGCAGTCAAAACAGATCTGAGCCAGGTGTGGTGGATCATACCAATAATATCAACCCTCGTGAGGCTGAGGCTGGAGTTCAGGGACAACCCTGCCTCAAATGGATAAGCAAGCAAGCACCACCTTCCCTCTACCCCGCAAACACTCAAAATGAACAAACAAGTGAACAAACTCAAACCAGCTCTGACCAGCTGCAAACTCTGTAGTCCCAGCTGGCCTGGAAGTCACTATGTGAGTCACAGAGATCTGCCTGCCTCTGCCTCCTGAGGGCTGGGAATAAAGGCACACCACCATCCCTGGCTGCAAACATTGCAATGTTCCAATCTACCCTCTGGCTTAAACTCTTTGAACCCTCTGCACTGATTAACCAGGTGGGTAACTCTTCCATTCCAGAAAGAAATTGCATTTGAGCGAAGCACTCCTAAACCAGTTGGAGGTCAGTGGTTCCATCCCAGCCTGTCCTTCCTCCTGGCTCTGTAGACCAGGTGTGCTGGTGCAGCTCTGCAGGCTCCTGTAGCTTGATCTGTATACACTGGGCGGTTGAGTACCTGGGGAGAGTGACTGGGGCCAAAGCGGCACTGTGTGGGAAGCCCTAGTCAGCAGCTGGACTCGGGCTTCCTGAGCATGTAGTTTCTGTTGTAGAGAAGGGGCAAAAACAGCGACAGTCAGGGCATGGAATGGACCCCCCAAATTAGCTGGCACGAACTGCTGTGTTCAGACTATGTCAAAGCTGGGGGGGACATTAGACCAATGAGATGCAGAAGCTCCACCCCTTTCTTCCTTTGCAGGAGACCTCCTCTTTTGTCACACAGTGGGAAAAGGGCACCCCTGCCCTGCAGAAAGCCCTGTAGGAATCTTATTTGCAAACATCCTGCTCTAACTGGGAGACTCCTCAAGCTGCTTCACTGTTGGGCATAGTCCTGTGGTTTGTAACAGCTCATCAATCGCCCCATGATGCTGGAAGTGTCAGTGCTCTGCCTGACAGAGTGAACTGGATTGATAGTGGGGATGAAGACAAGCCATCTTGCTTCAGGGTCCTGATGAAACTTCAGCACTGTCAGCAATGCTTCTAAGGAGCAACCTGTATCCTGCTCCTGGGACAAGGACTGCTCACATGCTTGGCATCCTTCTGGGCACACTGTCAACCCCATCTAAGGACCAGGCACTGTCTGAGGTATTTCATTTAATCTTAATGATGATGTTGTGGATTAAGTAGTCTTATTTCCATTGTAGGCTTAGAACAACTAATGGGACTCAAAGGCTAAAACAAATAAGAAGTAGTATATTGTAGTGGTACAGTGACCCAGAAAGAGATATTTCTCTAAAGCAGGGTTCTGAACAAAGAAAAAAAATGCAGCTTTTATACATTTTTGCTTTCATGTCTCAGACAGCAGTAAAAAGTATTGATTGGTGTTGGGGCTGGAGAGATGGCTCAGTGGTTAAGAGCCCTGACTGTTCTTACAGAAGATTCAAGTTTGAATCTCAACTCTCAAGTGGTGGTGGCTAACAACCACCCAAAGCTCCAGTTCCAGAGGATCTGACACCCTCTCTGTCTCCTGTGGGCACTGCATGATGTAGGTGCATGGTGTAGGTATATGACATGGGTATACTTGCATACTTGAATGAAATACATGTATACACATAAAATAAAGATGAAGCAAAACATTTGAATGGCGTTTTGAAAACACTGTATGAGGAAATGAAATGGCTGATGTGCTGGGGGAGGGGGAGACCTTGAGGACTTGAACAGGAGATATGCAGTACATGCACACACAGGTATCATTCACATTTATGCTGTTAGAGTCCCATTTTATAGAAACAATAGGTAGTGCCTCAGTGATGTCAGGGGCCCTCACCCAGGTTGCAGTTCTGGTCAGTATAAAGCTGGTGTTGTAAACCAGCTCAATGGAAAACAGCTTCAAAGCTGTTCCTCAATACCAGACTGCCCTTTCAAAAGACTGAAAGCAACCTTCATCACAGCAGCCCAAAGCACCTATTATCAAGGAAATCGAGGCTGGAAGAGGTTAGGTTACTCAAGTCACAGATTAAAACCTCAATTATTCATTTGTTTTGTAGGTAATAAGTCCCTCATGTCCTCTGGTATGGGGTTTTATAACCCTGGTGAGACATACATGTTCTCACCTTCATGCTGAGGGGGTTGTTTGTGTGGCACTTCCAACAGAGCAGGGTAAGGAGACCAACAAAGTTCAACTTGGTGAACCAAGGAGTTTTATTGGAGTTCTTTATAGGAGTTAAGAGTGAAGGGTTACTTAAAGGAACAGAAATGGCTCCAAGACAGCTTCATGACCAGAACCTACCCCAGCCTCAGCGACAGTGACGGCTCAGGATACAGCTCGAGAGGCTGGAACGTGTCCTTTCTGGTGGCTCAGTTGGCCTGGTACTCTTCTAGGCAGATCAGCTTGTCCAGGAGTGTCTCAGCAGTCTCAGGAAGGGAGGGGCCTATGGAACCTAGTGAATTTTACTGACTATTTACTTCCTGAGTTTGATGAGCTTCCCTGCAGGATGGAATGTTTATCTACCTCTCAGAACATTCTGCTGTTTACCCAGCTTCCCTCCAAATGGAAGGTTTTATTTCAGAGGAAATTGTTATAGAACGAGCTCCCTCAACATTGGCACACAATAAAGAATTGTGCTGTAGAAGTGACATAAGGAAAAAGTACCTGGTGTTTGAAATTAGAACAAAGGAGGTTCTCAAGACAGTCAGGAAGGAGAAAGCAGGCTCACAGAATGGATGTCTGCTTCCTTCTCAAACTCTTGCAGTAAAAACCTAGCCACCAGTGAAGTGGAACTTAGATGAACACTTGGGGTGCTTTGGTTTATGTAAGGTTGTGAGTGTGGGGTCCTCAACATGGGATTAGCCTCTTTATAAGAAGAGGAAGAGAGAACTGAGCTATGTTTCTATGTGAGGACACTGAGAGAAGGCAGCCTGTACAAGGTAGGAATCAACGCTGCCTGGACCTTGACTTTTTTTTTCTTGGCATTTTTTTATTTGTTTATTTTTAAGGGATTCTACAATATAATAACACAGTTGTTTGCAGATAACATTGATGTTACTCAGTTTGCCATACAATTAGGTAATTGGTGCATTTTACAAGTATTCTATGTCCAAATTTTGAACAACCCAAGGTTCCCATAGTCCAGTTGGAGAAGCTTGTATGCACAGGCATGTTGATCAATTAGGAGTCCAGACTATATTCCTGTAGTCTCATGATTCACCCCTATCTCTCTGCAGCCCTTACAATCTACCACATCTCCTCTTCTGTGATTTATTCCCTGGGCTTTGGGAAAGGAGCACAAGTGGGTGAGAAGAAAACAGTCTACTTTCTTTGGAGTTGTCATTTTGGACTCTAGTCTGTTGAGGTTGTTTCCCTTCATGGGTTGACAGCTTTTGCAGTGATACCCTTTTTAGTCATACTAACAAAGCACAAGTTATTGGATGTACAGGCATTTAAGCAGTACTAATTATTATGTCAAGCTAAGCTGTGAGCATAGACACAGATGCTTGGATGGTATGCTAATCCACAAACTGTGGTTTCTCTATAAAGGGTGACAAGTTCTTATTGTGGCTTATAACATCTCCTAACCACTAGAGGACATAAGCTTGTGGCATCCACTGTGAGTTA
>VZQC01000265.1:4013754-4183703 GCA_009823505.1 Rhizomys pruinosus
TTGGCTATTAGCTCTCTCCTTGGAGGAATAACTCACAGTGGATGCCACAAGCTTATGTCCTCTAGTGGTTAGGAGATGTTATAAGCCACAATAAGAACTTGTCACCCTTTATAGAGAAACCACAGTTTGTGGATTAGCATACCATCCAAGCATCTGTGTCTATGCTCACAGCTTAGCTTGACATAATAATTAGTACTGCTTAAATGCCTGTACATCCAATAACTTGTGCTTTGTTAGTATGACTAAAAAGGGTATCACTGGAAAAGCTGTCAACCCATGAAGGGAAACAACCTCAACAGACTAGAGTCCAAAATGACAACTCCAAAGAAAGTAGACTGTTTTCTTCTCACCCACTTGTACCCCTTTCCCAAAGCCCAGGGAACAAACTGCGGAAGAGGAGGTGTGGTAGAATGTAAGGGCTGCGTAGAGATAGGGGTGAATCATGAGTTTACAGGAATGTAGTCTGGACTCCTAATTGATCAACATGCCTGTGCATACAAGCTTCTCCAACTGGACTATGGGAACCTTGGATTGTTCAAAAATTGGACATAGATATTTGCAAAATGCACCAATTACCTAATTGTATGATAAACTGAGTAACATCAATGTTATCTACAAACAACTGTGTCATTATATTGTAGAATCCCTTAAAAATAAACAACAAAATAAAAGAAAATAAAAAAAAAGAATCAGTCCAGGGGAAGATATTTGCAGCGGGGGAAAGTGATAAACATATAGCCATGAGCTGAAATGGTTTTGGACATTAAGTCAATTTCTGAGGGAAGCAGCACCTTTGAGTTATCTGAGGGTCACATCGCTTTCACGGTTCTCAGTACAATTTTACCAGTAAGAATTATGTCTCAGTATGGAATCTGCTAGTTTCAGATAAATAAAATCCCTTTGCAGAGAAGAGACAATGGACTAGAGAGAGAGAGTTTTCTAGGGATTTTTCTTTTGCTACTTTGTATTTGGCTAATTCTAGCCCCTTCCTCTGATAAGTGAGACAACAGCCTCAGAGGAGGGAAGTGAGATGCTCAGGGACCAACCTATCTAGTGGCAGGCTGAGTTGACAACCCTGACATGCCCATCAAGAAATCAGAAATGGCTCTAGGTGTTTCAGATAAGCAATAGCTTAATAAAGCATATTCATGCAGTTAGAATGATTGGGAACACTGGAGAAGAAGAGGTCAGGCAAAGCTGCTGATGGTTTTTCTGCTAGCTGTCAAACACTTTGGGGCTGTAGGAAACTGCCACCAATGATTATGTTTGCCTGTCATATTTGAAGCTTGTGACTTGTGAGAGAATTCCTGGGGATTTCTGTAGACACTCATCTGCTGAGGTCCATGCATATCTCTAGTTGATTTAGAGACACAGTAATAGGAACTTTATCTTTGCTTTTCTTAACCTTTATTGACAAAAGGTGTAGACATAAGCCTGGGGTAAACCATGCTGGCAAAGGCAACTCCCAGGATTCAAATCCTTGTGAAAGAGGGAGAACTTAGGAGTGTAAGTGGTGCTAAACTGACGGCAGACTTCCTTGCATAACAAGGCCACTGAGTTCTCTCTACACACCCAGATCATCTTCTCTATGTTCATTAGGTTTTCATTCCTGCAACATATACGTTTGGGAATCAGCTGATAAAGATGAAAAGTTTACTTGAATTCAGTTTTGGAGGTTTCAGTCCCTAGTTGGTTCTTGCTGTGTGATGGACTTTTCCTGGGACATGCACACACTTCTATTCACCTCTCTAAGGGAACTTAGGACAGACCAAAGTAATGATCACACCAAAATCCAACTTGGTAAACCAATGAGTTTTTTTTTGAGGGGATCACTAATAGAAATTATTTAGGAGTTATTTATTTATTGAGGGGTTATTTATTATTGAGGGGTTATTTACAGGAGCAGGGATGACTGAAAAACCCACTCCACTGTGAGTGATGCCTGGAGAAAGTTGCCACCATGCAGTTCCCTATGCAATTTGCAGGCAGTTGGACAGGCTGGAGACATTTGCTGCTGTCTCTAGCTAGGCTGGTCAGAGTCCCCTCCCCTAGCAGTTGCTTACTCTTTCTAGTAAAGCTGGGGCGAGTCTTTGAGAATCTAACGAGTTTCTATGTGCTGAGGCACATGACCTTTTGCCTTCCTCTGGATACTCTTGTGCCTTCCTTCCACTCCTCTCAAAATGGAACGTTTCAATTTGGAGAAAGCTGTCACATGGTAGTTGGCTGGCCCTGATACTCAGGACTTGTGAGATGGTATCTCATGAGTGTGTGTGTGTGAAACCATTCACCTCACAGATAGGATTTACAATCAGCTTCCAGGGCATGTCTCCAGTGCCCTAAAACCTTCCAGTAATCCTTATCTCCAAAGTGTCTTCCATTTACCAGTAGCAGTGTGGAGGATCAAGCCATCAACACATGGGCCTTTGGGCAATACTCCAGATACAAATGAGAGGGTTAGCCTTCTTGGTTTTTCTTTTCATGAAACAGAGTTGGAGTTTATGCAGAGATTTTCATATCAATTTTAAGCACTAACGTTAAGAGAAAGGCACTCCAAAAATGTAAGAAACACCGAAGAGCATGGGTGTAGGCTTCTGAAAGAAGAGTTGCCTTTTGTTTGCAAGTGTATGCATGAATGGCATGTGCATGTGTCTATGCATGTTTGCATGGGTGTGGCACATGTATATATACATATGTGTGTATGAGTGTGCATGTACAGATGTTGATGTCAGGTGTCTCCTTCAAGTGCTCCTTCACCTCATATATTGAGACAGGGTCTCTCACTTGAACTAGAGTATGCTGATTTGGCTAGTTAGCTTGCTCCAGGGATTGTCTGCCTTTGCCACCTGAGCACTGGAATTAAAGACTGCCATCATCACATCCACTTGACATCTACCTGGGTGCTGGGGATCTGAACTCTGTCCCTTACTCTCGTGTGGTTGGGTAGTGTTTTGTGTCCTGGGCCAGCTCCACATCCCCCAGAGCACCATCCTTGTGGTCTTCCTTCTAACATTTCTACTTCCCTACTTTGAGAAGATATGGCGAGGGACTTGGATGGCACTGAATGTTGAAGCTTAGAGTTGATGGGATGCAGTTTGGCTTGAACAGCAGCATGCATTTGGTGGTAGAAGACCTTTCTAGATCTTTGAAAATAAGAAAAATATGTATTAAAGGAAATCTGAGCACATTTGCATCTCAAGAAAAAAATATCAAATATATGAGCAGAAAATAGGCCAAGACATACTAATGGGTCAAGGCACAGATAATAGTTTTGGCTAATGTACATTCTAGTTCTGTCTCTGCTCTTTAATCTTTATCAAGTACTGAACATCTGACAAATCTCTGTGTCTCAGTATCAGGAGTAATGTAAGTTATAATCTCATAGTATTCTTATGACAAGTATATGGAATAATGCACCCACATTGCATAACATATAAAATCATAAGCATGTCATATTGGTCCCAATATAATTATTTTAGATTATTATTCATAACAAGAAGTGCCAATGACATCAATAGTTAGAGCTTAGTTTTGCAAAGGTCAAAATTAAATCTAGATTGTTCAAGCAGAAACGGATCAAATGCAGTGTATTAAATGGCTTTCATGAGCATTAGAGAGGCTGAGAAACTGACTGTTGGGTGAGCTCTTGGGGGCTCACCTTACAAAACTGGGTCACCCCAGGAGGTACTGGCCCTTTTCTGATCTGAATGCCTCTGAACTGCCAAGCTGCTGTTTCAAAACCGTATGCATTTCCAAAAGTAAGAGGTCAGAAGGACTAAGAAGGGGCCTGCTAAACTGGGAAGGTTTCCACAAAAATACTGGCTTGTGACATATGCTAACCCTATACAGTCAAGAAACCAGAAAACAAAGATCAGAACTATTAAGAATGATGCCTGTGTGAGGAGAAGCAGCAGAAATGGCCTCTGTCTGCTCCACTTCTGTCTTTCAAACTCAGACAAGTGCATCTGACCCAGATGATGCATAAGGCCTGCTCTATGCACAGTCTGGACAGTGCTGTATTTAGGAAAGACACTCCCAGAGGAAGCTGAGTGCCATTCTCTCTGTCAGTCACCAAGAATTCTTCTCTGGGGACACAGCTCTGGCCACACTTTCCCACCATTGCTTCCTTTAATCCCCAGGAGCAAGTGTGTAGTACCTATCTATGAACTTGGTTCAGCTCCTTTGGGTTGGGCCCACTCCCACGGAGGATTCATTCAGCCATTCTAGTCTTCAGACCCTGCTTCTGCACCAGTCGGCATTCAGTTGTTCAGGTATTATGGAGTAGAACTTTCTTCTTCAGAGGTAAGCTTTCTGCAAGCCCACTTGCACAGATAGACAAGTCATCTGCTCTAAACACCTTTATCACCAAAGAACCTCACATTTTGACCTCTAAGTGCTAATTCTGGTTCAGGGAAATTGATTGCAGACTCAGCCAAGGGATAGTGGGTGTTAGATATTGACTTATTAGATTTCAATTACATGTTAGAGCTTGAGCATATGATTAACAAAAATAAAACAAATGTCAAATAGAGAATAGTCAGACTCAGAGACGAATACATACAAAATTTCTCTGCTTGAGAGATACAAAGGAAAACTTTCAGTTAGTAAATTATAAAACAAGTTGATCTTCAGTGCGTGTACTATTGCAAGTTAAAGACGCTGCTTGGTGGGTATATACACCAATTGATTTGGGAAAAGAAAATGTATATTCTAAATCCAAACCATATAGTTTGGTACAGTAATCCCATATCTAAAATCTTCTATAGGGAAAGATCAGTCACATATTTCAGTACCATTTATTTCAGTGAACAAATAAAATTGCCCCAAAGCCTCAAAATAGGTCACTTATAGGGATGGAGATGGCTCAGTGATAAAGAACACTGGCAGCTCTTGCAGAGGACCTGGGTTCTATTCCCAACACCCACATGGAGGACCAAGGTTCAATTCTCAGGACCCACATGGTGGCTAACAACCAACTGTAACTCCAGTTCCAGGGTATCTGATATCGTCTTTTGACTTCCATGGCCATTGCATGACATGGGTCCACATTCATATACATCCAGACAATGTACTCATACATGTAAAAGACAAATATTAAAAATAGGTTGCTTATTAAACTGCAGTACATAGAATATTATGGTGCCATTAAAATGTATGTGTTCTTCAACATAGTGCTTGAAACACTTGCTAGAGCAATAAGGCAAGAAAAGGATATTAAAGGAGTACTAATTGGAAAAGAGGAAGTCAAACTATCCCTATTTGCTGATGATATGATTGTTTACTTAAGGGATGCAAAAAACTCCACCAGAAAACTCCTAGAAACGATTAACAGCTTCAGCAAAGTGGCAGGATACAAAATTAACCTTAGAAAATCAATGGCCTTTCTTTACACCAACAACAAGCAACTGGAGAAAGAATTCAAAGAGACCTTCCCACTCACAATAGCCTCAAAAACAATAAGATACCTAGGAACAAACCTAACCAAAGATACCAAAGACATCTACAACAAAAATTTTAAACCCTTAAAGAAAGAAATTGAAGAAGACCTCAGAAGATGGAAAAACCTCCCATGCTCATGGATTGGGAAAATTAACATTGTAAAAATGTCCATTTTACCAAAACTCTTGTATAGATTTAATGCAATCCCAATCAAAATCCCCAAGAGTTTCTTCACAGGCTTGGAAACAAAAGTTCTTAAATTCATTTGGAAAAACAAAAGACCCCGAATAGCTAAATCAATCCTGAGTGAAAAGATCTACACAGGAGGGATCTCTATACCAGATTTTAAACTATACTACAGGGCTATAGTCATAAAAACAGCCTGGTACTGGCACAAAAACAGACCTGTTGACCAATGGAACAAAACCGAAGATCTAAATCTGAGCACATACAATTTCAGCCATCTCATATTTGACAAGGGGGCCAAGAAACCACAATGGAGAAAAGACAGCATCTTCAGCAAGTGGTGTTGGCAAAACTGGATCACCACTTGTAGAAGAATGAAATTAAACCCCTACCTCTCACCCTGTACAAAAGTCAACTCCAGATGGATTAAAGACCTCAACGTGAAACCCCAAACTCTGAAGGTGATAGAAGAAAAAGTTGGCAGCAGACTACAAGACATAGGCGTAGGAAAAGACTTCCTAAATCAGACAGCAGCTGCACAAGAATTAAGGTCGACAATTGACAAATGGGACCTCATTAAACTCAAAAGCTTCTGTACATCAAAAGAAACAATCAAGGAAGTGAAGAGAAATCCCGCCGAATGGGAGGAAACCTTCACTGCAGATACATCTGACAAAGCATTGATTTCCAGAATATATAAACTACTCAAAAAACAAAGAAAAAAGAAAACAAATGACCCGCTCAATAGATGGAGCAAAGAACTGAACAGAGACTTCACAAGCGAGGAATTAGAGATGTCTGAGAAACACCTCAAGAACTGCTCAACATCACTAATCATTAAGGAAATGCAAATGAAAACCACTTTAAGATATCATCTTACTCCAATAAGACTGGCTAGGATCAAGAAAACAAATGATACCAAGTGCTGGAGAGGTTGTGGGGAAAGGGGAACACTCATCCACTGCTGGTGGGAATGTAAACTTGTACAGCCACTATGGAAAGCAGTGTGGAGAACCCTTGGAAGACTTGGAATGAACTTGCCACCCGACCCAGCCATACCACTCCTGGGCATGTACCCTCAAGACTTACGCCACCACAGAGATACATGCACGGCCATGTTTAGTGCAGCTCTCTTCACAATAGCAAGGAGCTGGAACCAACCTAAATGCCCCTCAACTGACGAATGGATAGAGAAAATGTGGTACATCTACACAATGGAATTCTATGCAGCAGTAAAGAAAGACGACATCACGAGCTTTGCAGGAAAATGGCTGGAGCTAGAGGACATCATGCTGAGTGAAGTAACACAGTCCCAGAAAAACAAACGATGCATGGTATCACTCATCTGTGGATGCTAGTGCCAATTACCCAGTTGTAAGTATTTCTTGTGTAGGGCCCCCTGAGCTTTTGTACAAAGCAGTTGGGCATAATGCATTTTGGAAACAACAAAAACAACAGAAAATACTGCATCAAAGAACTGACTGAAACAGTGAACTTCTGCTCAAAACAGTCAACTTCCCCATGGAAAATATTGAGAAAGACTAAGAGATAGAAAGCATGTTTGGCAGAATGCACGAGCTCTGGTGGGGTGGGGGAATGAGCGGGAACATGGGTCTAGATTTGTTGAAAATAAATACATAAATTTATGTGAAAAAAATAAAATAAAATAAAATAAAATGTATGTGTATATTTTAGCTTACCTGGAAATCTAGCATAATATGGAACAAAGAATATTATAAGGCAGAATAAATTAATTCCATAAAGTATGTATATAGAGATATTTACATATGTGTCTATACAGCTATATAATACAAGCACATATAGATATAGATGTGTGAAAATGCAGTAATGCCCTGAGATTACTATTTTTGACCTTAAGTGCAGGCCTTGGGCTAAAGGGATAGAAAAATGAAATGTACTTATGTTTTTGAGTTTGGTGCATTGCTTTTTTTCTATTTTCTACTCTGTTTCTTATTTTTGGTCAAATTATAGACCAGAAGAATAGACATTCTTATCTTGATGTACTCTTGATGGCTCTTTTATAACCTGAAATTATGACTATTTTTTCACTTATTATACAAACAATGTTAGTTTAACATTAACAAAAATGAAAACCTTCCCTGACAATCCTGCTCACTTAAAAAGTCATCTTTCTTTTATCTTTGTTCCTTGCCTGTTATAATCCATATGCATGTAGTATTTGTTTCCATAACAATGTCCTTCATGATGTTCTTTTATAATACACACACAATATTCTGATTTTCTTTCTTTAGTTTATCCTCATAGTCAAAGAATCTTCCTTGTTATGTTAGGGTCCATTCGCCTGCCTGGGTTTGGGTCCTTTGGACTCTTCACTTTAGCCCTAGGAAGCACTAGGAGGTGTGGACACTGGCAATGTAACAATAACTACAATAACTGCTGGTGGCCAGGGCCTGCTGCTGGAAGAGAGAAAGAGAGAGAGAGAGAGAGAGAGAGAGAGAGAAGAGAGAAATGAAATTTTCTGGCTTGAACATGGTTCCCTGTGTCAAGATTGTGAACATGGTCGTGCTGGATAGCTTTAGTGTCAACTTGACACACCTGGGATGAGGGAGCCTCAATTGGGGAATTGGCTCCATTGGAATGGCCTGGGGTCACATATGTGGAATAGTCTTGATTGTTGAGTAATGTGAGAGGGCCCAGTCCACTATGGGTGTTGCCACCCTGGGCAGGTTGTTGTGTGCTGTATAAGAGGGGAGGCTGGGCATGGGCCAGGGGAGCAAGCCAGTGAACAACATTCCTCCATGGCCTGTGCTTCAGCTCCTGCCTCCAGGTTCCTGTTCTGAGTTCCTGCCTTGGGTTCCCTGAGTGATGAACTACGACCTAGATGTGAGCTCAATAAACACTTTCCTCCCCAAGTTGGTGTCGGTCAGAGTGTTTGGTCACAGCAATTGAAGAGAAACTAGAACAATGGCTTTGCATTTCATGAGAGAGCTCTGAAGAGTGACAAGGGATCAAGTTAATTATCGGAGCTCCTATATTTTTGACCACGTGCTCAGTATTAGGGTGATGCTCCCTGAAGCTCTCCTAAGAGCCCAGAACAGTAGAGTATAGGGCTAAGAAAATAGATTTTGGCATCTGTCTAGTAGTCCTCATCTGCTGAGAAAAGAAGCTTCTAGCATCCACATATGAGAGATACCATTTGTCGTTTGTTTTTCTGGGACTGTGTTACTTCACTTAACATATGTCTTCTAGCTCCATCCATTTACCTGCAAAGTTCATGATGTTGTCTTTGATGAAGGGTAAAAGCTACATTTGTCTGTGGGGAAAGGATAAGTATTTTGAATAAAGTTACAAATGATACTGGTTTAGGAAAATGGCAGTAGCGGGTTCTCCTCTGATAAGTGACTATGGGTTTCACAGCCCCGGTTGGTATATCTACAAGCAAGCTCTAGACCTTGGGTTCGGGAAACGTGGAAGGAAGATGGGCCAGAAAGACTTAAGACCCAGTGACCAGGATGTCTGTTGTAAGATATATCTTCTAGACATGATAGCAAAGTTGCGTCCATGAAGTTCACAACATGGTTGCCTAAACCAGACATACATAATGACAACAGCAGTTGATATAACAACCTTGAAAATGGGGATGTCACAATCCCCCCCCCAGATAAAGAGCTGCAATCAATGCCTGCCAAGAAAGGGTGACCCAGTCTTCTCCAAAGATCCCAAATAATCATCACCCCTAAAGATATGTGCATGACAGCAAGAGCAACACTAAATGGGTTCAGTAAGGTGTGCACCTGTGTGTGTGTGTGTGTGTGTGTGTGTGTGTAGAATAATAGTTATAGAAGAAGTCATGAACTTGAGAGGGAGTGGGAGGGGGATGACATGGGAGGAGCTGGAAGAGGGGAGGAGGGCTGGAAATGATGACAATACAGTACTCATGTTTGAAAATCTCAAAAAATAATTTAAATAAAAAGGAAAGGAGATTTGGGTACTAGGCTATCTCTCTCTGCTGCAGGAGTATGGCTTACTTAGATCATGACTCCTTGCTGCAACTGTGATTTAGCTGTAAAAGTGGTATAATGAAGGTTTCTTCCTACCTCTTAGGGTTGTTGTAAAGGTCAATAGAGCACTCAGAACTATGGTGAAACTCAGCCAGTGCTTGATTTATGTTACTCTATTGCCATTATTGCTACTCAAGGATGAGTGTTGGTACCCTCACTTTATACAAGGTGCATCTCAGAAAGTATGACCAACTCAAGTTTTCAAAGATGGTGAATTGAGTGTTCATTGCCAATAGAATATAGGTGTTAGTGCCTTAGCTGCACTTTTCAACCAAGAGAAGAAAATCCCATTTTTCAATGATTGCTTAGTTAACACAGATAGTTGATCTTGCCTACTTCCTACCCACTAGTTCTCATACTAGGCTGGATATTTGAATCCTTCAGGAAGGGTCTTGGTCTTAGAAACCTTCACTATACAGACTCATTGAATGTCAATTAAATTAGCATCTCTGGGTATGTCATGGTCTGATATAAATATATTCTCCAAAGACTCATGTTACTGCTTGGTTTGCTAGATGATGGATTTTAAGGGGTGATTAGATAGATCATGAAGCTTCTTTTCTTGGCAGTGGATTAATTAATTGATCAAATTCATTGCTAGATGGACTATAAGGATTTTGGGCTTGGAAGATGTAGCTCACCGGTGTCTGTCCCTTTGAAAATTATATCTCATCACCACTCTTTATATATTTCTTCTGCTTGGCTCTCATGAAGTGAAGAGCCAGGCCCCTCTGCCATGAAGTTCTTCTGCCTTGCCATATGCCAGACCCAGAAACAGAGCAAATTGTCCATGGACTAATCTTTGAAGATGAACTAAAATAAACCCATCCTTAAGGGAATCACCTCAGATATTCTCTCACAGCATCATCAAGTGGCTAAGACAGAATTTTAACTTCCTCAGGGGAATTTAGTATGAAGGCAAGTCTGAGGAGTTTCACTCCAAATGCCCAGGTCAGTCATCGACCAGAAGGTGGCCAGGGTCAGAGAAGAGTTCAAACCCTTAGCTTAAAGTGAGCAATGACGTTCCAATGACTGGTTAATTGCATTTTATATAGATTTTTGCTTTGATATGAACATTATGTATTGATTGTACACATTGACATTGTTCAAAAGCAACACATAAACTTCTCCTTGATAAAGGAAATAACATTTTGTGTTCTCTGTACAGTAGGTTATTATTTTTTTTTAGTTTTGGGAATTTCATAATGAGTATTGTATTTGCATTATCTTCTTCCCTCCCAGTCCCCTCCAGCTCCATGTTCTTCCATTCCTGCTCAATTTCTTGTTCTTTTCTTTGTTATTATTATTAAATATGCATAGGTATACACACACTCAAGCACACACACATGCACTGAGTCCATTTAGTGGTGCTCGTGCCCACCCATGTTTACAGCCGTCCATTTGGGATTACATAATCTCTCAGAGAACTAGTTCCTGGAAAAAACTGATTTTCTGTCCCTCAGCATCCATTGATTGCCTGTAGTTCTTCGTCTTGAGGTGGGATCCTATGACATTTCCCCTGACCACCTTGGCATAACTGGCTTTGTCATTATGCAGATCTTACTAGACTCCCACACTGTGGAGATTACATTGGTGCAGCTTCACTGTCAGGCCCAGAATGCATTAACTACCAGCAGGTGTCTTGTTCTCCTGGCTCTAATATTCTTTCTACCTCCTCTTCTGTGATGTTCCCTGAGCCCTGCATGTACAGGTTGCATTGTAGGTGTGTCACTTATGGCTGGACACCTCATAGTGACTTGCTCTTTGCATTTGAGAAGATATGGAACTCTGTAATAGTCTCCATCTGTTGCAAAGAGAAGCATCTTTGATGAGTGGTGAGAGGCACACTCGTCTGTAACTATAAGGATACATATTTAGAATATAATAAAAAATTACATTGTTTTAGGGAAGTGACAGAAGGAGATTTTTCTCTAGGATCTATAGCCTCTCTAGTCATGTGTACTGGCTGTGTTTACAGTACCACACATGATTTACCTCCCACTGAGTGGGCCTTAAGTCCAATTAGACAGTTGTTGATTACCCCTCCCCCCAAGATAAAAGTATAATTACTGCATAAACAGACTTAGTTTTCAGGATGGTTGCTGTTATGGTTCATAGACTTTAGAGCTGGCTAGGAGCAGTGATTGGGTTTCTCCCCTGGCAGCTTGCCCAGTATCTTCTGATAGTATGAGAGCTGGTCTTCAGAGAGGAGGCTTCCAGGTCAGTTCCAACTCAGTTGCTTCAAGTTCTACATCCAAAGTATGTTCTTTCTTCAGCTATAGGTTCAACTTCTAGAAGGCAATCAAGGGCTGTGACAGTAACATGTAATTTTTAAAAATATCATTTCTGAGTCAGAGTCACCTCATTTAGTATAACAGTTTATAGTTCTGCCCATTTACCTGCAAATTGCAGAATTTTATTTTTCTTTGCTTCTAAGCAGAATTCTATAGTGTAAATGTACATTTTCGTTATCCATTTTTTTGGTCGAGGGACATTTAGGTTCTTTCTGTTTTCCTAGGATTGTAGAAAGAGCACCAACCAGGATGCTTGAGCAAATAGCTGTGTAGTAGGATACTGAATCATTTGGGTATATGTCAAGGAGTGGTATAGCTGTATCATATGGTAGGTCTATTAGTTATTAAAGACTTCTTCATGTTGATTTCTACAGCAGCTGTACTAGTTTGTAATCCCACCAGCAGTGAATGAACATTCCCTTTCCAAACATCGTTGCCAGCATTTGGTGTCATTTGTTTCCATGATCTTAGTTATTCTGACTGGTGTAAGAAGAAATCTTAAAGTAGTCTTAATTTGAGTTTTCATAATTGCTAAGGATGTGGAGCACTTTAACTTTTTATAAAATTTTATATGTATAAGTGTATTGCCTGCATGTATGTTAGTTCACCCAGGTAATGCAGTGCTCGCAGAGGTCAGAAGAGGGCGTTGGATCACCTGGAACTGGATTTATGGACAGTTGTTAGCTGCCATGTGGGTGCTTAGTTTGGTCTGCAGGCATTTTATTGAGAATGATTGCATCTATGTTCATTAAGGATACTGGCCCATTTATTTTGTTGTGTCTTTATATGGTTTTAGAAATGGAGCACTGTCTTTGTAGAAGGATTTTGGGAGCACTCCCTCTGTTTTAAGGAATTTAAGCAATATTGGTTGTAGTTCTTTAAGGTATGGTTGAAGTCTGCTATAAATTCAGCTGGACCTGGACTCTCTGTAGTTGGGAGTCTTTGTTCAATCTATTTGTTGTGGCTCTGTTTAAGTTGATCCCTTCTTGCTTTGACTTGGGTGGTTTGATTTAATGTAGAAAGCCATCCATTTATTTCAGATTTTCTAAGTTAACAGAGTGTAGGTTTTTAAAGTAACCCCTTATAATGTTCTGGATTGCTTATTATCTGTTTTAATGTTTCCCTTTTCACCTGTGATTTTGTTGATTTGGTTTTGCCCCTTTTTTCTTTTGTTTATCTGGGCTAAGGCTTTGTCTATTATGTTTATCTTTTCAAAGAACCAGCTCTTAGGTTTATTGATTCTTTGCATTGTTTTATTTGTTTCTATTTCATTGATTTCTCCTCTCATTTTTAGCATTTCATCTCATCTGCTGCATCTGGGTTTGGTTTGTTCTTATTTTCCCAAATTTGTGAGTTGTGTTGTTAAGTCATTTATTTGTGCTCTTTCTGATGTTTTTAATGTAGGCATTTAGCACTGTAACCCTCCCTTAGGATGGCTTTTAATGTGTCGCAGAGGTTTTGCTGTGTGTGCTTTCATTTTCATTTAGTTCTTGGAATATTTTTATGTCTTAATTTCTTCTTTGACCCACTCATCATTCAGGAGTGTTTTGTTTTTTATCTTCATGAGTTGCTCTATTTACTAGAGCCTCTTTATTTGCACTGTGGTATGACAGAGTGCATTGGATATTTCATTTTCTGTATTTTTGAGCTTTGTTTTGTGCCCCACTCCGTGGTCTATTTTAGAGAAATTTTCATGCACTGCTGAGTAGAATGTCCATTTTTTTTGGTGCTTGGTTGGAGGATTCTCTAGATCTCAGTTAGATCCATTTGATGTATAATATTATTTAATTTAGATGTTTCTCTGGTTATTCTTTGTCCAGATGACCTGCCTATTCTATAAAATGGGGTTTTAAGTCAACTACTCTTATTGAACTGGGGTTAATTTGTGTTATAAAGTGAAGTAGTATTCTCTTTTAGTTTTTCAAATTTTAATCTTATTTATCATTTGTATGTGTATGAGTATATTGCCTGCATGTATGTAAGTGCTCATCCAATATCCTCTTCTCACTTCTTACAGAAGTGAGAAGAGGATATTGGATTCCTTTGGAACTGGATTTACTGATGTTTCTTAGCCACCATGTGAGTGCTGGGAATTGGAACCATGTCTTCTGCAAGAACAGCCAGTGCTTTTAACTGCTGAGCCATCTCTCCAGTCCTAGTAATGTTTTACTTTAATTGAGTGTTTCAGAGTTTGGTGCATATGTGTTACTGATTATCAAGACTTCTTGGTTCATTGTTCCCTTGATTAGAATGAAGTGACCTTTATCTTTCCTGCTTAATTTTGGCTTAAAGTATATTTTTCTCAGACATTAGAAGAGCAGCTCCTACTGGTTTCTTACTGTCATTTGCTTGGAATCTTTTCCCATTCTTTCACTTTAAGATGATGCTTGTCCTTGAAGATGAGTTGCTTGAAGATAACAAAAAGATGGATTTTTATTCTTTTTAAATTTTTATTTATTTTTTATGTGTATGTACTGTGTGCATGCTGGTTTGTGCACCCGTGTCCTGCAATGCCGCGGAGGTCAGAAGAGGGTGTCGGATTCCCCTGGAGCTGGAGTTAAAGACGGTTCTCAGCTGCCATGTGGGTGCTGGGGATAGAATCTGGGTCCTCTGCAAGAGCAGTCGGTGCTCTTAACCACTAGGCCATCTCTCCAGCCCCAGATTTTTAGTCTTAATCCGTTTATCTAGCTCATTAACTTTTCATTGCAGAACTGATGCCATTGCTGTTTAAAGTTATTATTGAAAAATGTGTATTGGTCACTGTCATTTTTTTTTTTCTGTGTTCTTAGTCTTATTTTGTTTTTATGTAATTATTACATTTTTTCTTTCTGTTTTCGAGACAAGGTGTCTTACTGGGACCTGGGGCTAGCTGATTGGACTAGACTGGCTGGCCATAGAGTTGCAACATCCTCCTGTCTTCCCAGAGTTGTATTCTAAGTGCTTATCACCATATAAGGCCTCTAGTCCTGGTGGCTTAGAATTTCACCATTATGGCCTCAGTTACTTAAATTCCTGTCTCCAAATACAGTTACATTGGGGATTAGAACTTCAACATATGAATTTTGGAGGGATACGATTCTTTTCATACAGAAATATGTATAGATCACTATTAAAAAAACCCAGACAAATCCTGGGAACTTAACCTGTTATGTATTAAAAGCATATTCTGTATTTTTTTTTACTGCCTCTGGCCTGGTATTTTCTCAACTGCTGTGTCATAAAACACAGTAGGTAACAAGATCAGAGGTTTTACAGATTTTGAGCCCCTTGTGGGCAGGGCAGTTTGAAACAGATGAGGTTCAAGAGGAATATGACAGTAATAAGGCAAACAAGAAAAATGTTGCTCCCACAAACCTCAGTGTGCCATTGAGCATCACCACAGCTGCCACCTCTGATGTTGCAATGGTGTCCACCTGTTACCTTGCAGAGATGTGAAGGCAGCCTTTGTGCAAACACCCTTCTTTTATTTCAGCCTCTAGAGATGGGAGAGTGACTAAAATTGGATGAAAGACTTGATACCCCTGACTTCACCTTGTCTGAATTGCTGCCTCAACCTTTGAGTTGGACTCTAGTCAACTCTCCATGTAGACAAGGTAATCATTTGAGAAATGTTTTGTCTAAGATTGTATTACAGGGTGAATGTGGCCTCTTACCTGTTGTAGTGGGTATATGTTTCTTCTATGCTAGCCGGGGATGCTTTCTTGGCAACTCAAGTGCTGAGAGCCTTTTCAGCCCTGTCATACAATAGGTTGCTTATGAAAGGTAATGTTGGCTGTAACCCAGAGTTGAGTGCCCATTCACCCACTTCACACAAGGCCAGAATGCTTACACAATGGGGAAGAACACATCTTTTGAAACCATGTCTGTGACCAATGGGAAATTACCAAACGTTAGCCCGGTATTCCCCAAATCATTAAAAACTTGCCCTCTTTGTCTAGCTGACAGTAATTATGTAACCCTCTGGAGCAGTGCATTCTTTCTTTGACTGGAAATGAATCTGGCCATCTTGTGCTCTGTTTAGTAAGGGAGTTAGCTTTGTCTTTCTCTTCTTTGTGTGTAGCTTGGTCTCATTGCTACTGTTTCCATGCCACAACATCCTTCCCTCCAGAGTCAGTAGCATTACTTTAAAGTTTTCCACCCTTTCTATAAGTTGCTTATATTTTTTGAATGAGAAAATAGGTACAAGAAGTGGATTATATGACCCAAATCACAGCCTCAGTGACATAAGCAGATTTAGAACCCAAATCCCTTATATTTATCTCTCTATCCACTAACTTCACCCATACTTATACATGAGTGCATTTTTTTGAAAATGTTTCATTTAATTTTCCTAGAAATCTTTTTTAAAGTAAAATATTTTATTGGTGTTTTGTGTGTTTCATACATCATTTCTCAGTCCAATTTAGGCACACCCCCTTTTCCATGCTCCCCCACTCCACCCCAGTTCATGTAATCTGCCAAACATGTCTCGTATCTTTTTCTCAGTCTTTTTAAAGTTTTTCTTTGCAGAGGTTTATTGTTTGGGCAGAAGTTAACTGTTTCAGTCAGTTTTTGATCCAGTCTTTTTGTTATTGTTGTTCCCTCCAATTTATATTGCTCCAAAGTATGTCTATATATACATCACATATATACCAAAAATATGACCTTTGACAATAAACTGTGTGCTAATTCCAAAATGTATTGAGGAGTTCACATTTCCTTTAATTTTATATAACTGTAATATATGAATATATACCCTCCATACATATACCACAATTACAAAGTCTGAAAATAAGTGGTCAGTTAATTCTAGAGCCTGTTAAGGAATTCACATTATAACATCATAGTCACCTTCAAATAAAAGAAATATAACATTCACTTTTCTCAGCTTGCCTTTCAACTAGGGATTTGGTGCTAGCATCCACAAATAAGGGATACCATTCATTGTTTGTTTTTCTGGGACTGTGTTACCTCACTTCACATAATATCTTCTAGTTCCATCCATTTACCTGCAAAGTTCATGATGTCATCTTTTTTTTTTTACTGCTGAATAGAATTCCATTGTGTAGATGTACCACATTTTCTCTATCCACTTTTCAGTTGAGGGACACTTGTGTTGCTTCCAGCTCTTTGCTATGGTGAAGAGAGTTGCAATAAACATAGATGTGCATGTATCTTTGTAGTAGAATGAGTTTTGTGGGTATACACCCAGGAGTGGTATGCCTGGGTCAGGTCGTAGGTTCATTTTGAGTCTTTTCAGAGTTCTCTGCACAGCTTTCCATAGTGGTTGTATGAGTTTACATTCCCACCAGCAGTTGATGAGTGTTCCCCTTTCCCCATAATCTCTCCAGCTTTTGGTATCCTTTGTTTTCTGGATAATAGCTAGTCTTACTAGAGTAAGATGAAATCTTAAGTCGGTTTTAATTTGCATATCCTTAGTTATTAGTGATGTTGAACACTTTTCAAAGATGTTTCTCAGCCATCTTTACTTCTTCATTTGTGAAGTCTCTGTTCAGCTCCTTACTCCATCTTTTGAGTAGGTCATTTGTTTTCTTCCTCCTTTGTTTTTTGAGTAGTTAATACACTTTGGATGTTAATGCTTTATATCATATGTATCACTGGAGAAGGTTTCCTCCCACTCTGTGGGTTTTCTGTTCACTTCTTTGTTTCTTTTGCTGTACAGAAGCTCTTGAGTTTAATAAGGTCCCATTCATCAATTGTTGACTTTATTGTTTGCGCAGCTGCTGTCTGATTTAGAAAGTCTTTTCCTATGCCTATGTCTTGTAAATTACTACCAATGTTTTCTTCTACCATTTTCAGAGTTTTGGGTTTCACACTGAGGTGTTTGATCCATTTGGAGTTGACTTTTGTACACAGCAAGAGGTAGGGGTTTAGTTTTATTCTTCTACAAGTGGTGATCTAGTTATGCCAACACCATTTGCCGAAGATGCTGTCTTTCTGCCATTGAGTCTTCTTGGCCCCTTTGTTGAATATGAGGTGGCTAAAATTGGATGTGCTTAGGTTTGGATCTTCAATTTTGTTCCATTGATCTACAGGCCTGTTTTTTTGCCAATACCAGGCTGTTTTTAACTATAGCCCTGTAATGTTGTTTGAAGTCTGGTATGGCAACTCCCCCCCTGTATTGCTCTTTTTGCTCAGGGTTGCTTTGGCTATCCAGGGTCTTTCGTTTCACCATATAAACTTTAGGATTTTTTTCTAGGTCTGTGATGAAGCTCATGGAGATTCTAATTGGGATTGCATTGAATCTGTATAATACTTTGGGTAGAATGGTCATTTTTACTATATTGATTCTTCCAATCCATGAGCATGGGAAGTTTTTCCATCTTCTAGTATCTTCCTCAATATCCTTCTTGAGGGATTTAAATTTCTTTGTAGAGATTTCTGGTGTGTTTGGTCAGGTTTGTTCCTAGATAATTTAGTTTTTTAGAGGCTAAAAAACTAAATTATCTAGGAAATTTATATATAAATTTATATATAAATGACTTAACACTGCAAATAAAACCAGCAACAAATGAATCATGAACCCAGAAGGCAGAAAGAAATAACAAAAATCAGAGCAAAAATCAATGAAATAGTAGAAACAAAGAAAACAATACAAAAAAAAAATCAACGAATCCAAGAGCTGGTTCTTTGAAAGGATAAACAAGATAGAGAGACCTCTATCTCAATTGACTAAAAGAATGAAAGGGCAACTCCAGATCAACCGAATTAGAGATGAAAAGGGAAACATCACAACAGATACTGAAAAGATTCAGACAATCTTATGGGAATATGTCAAAAACCTATACCCTGCTAAATTTGAAAACCCAAGAGTTTTCTTGTATTCCTTCTCCAATTGCTTATTATTGGCATAAAGAAAGGTTACTGATTTTTCTCAGTTAATTTTGTATCCTACCACTTTACTGAAGCTGATGATGGTTTCTAGAAGTTTTTGGTGTCCCTTAGGTAAACTATCATGTCATTTGCAAAAAGGGATAGTTTGACTTCTTTTCCAATTAGTACTTCTCTGATTTCCTTTTCTTGTCTTATTGCTCTTGAGAGCATTTCAAGTACTATATTGAAGAGGAGTGGGGTAGGGGGCAGCCTTGCCAGGTTCCTGACTTTAAGGGGAATACTTCTAGTTTTTCCCCATTTAGGATAATGCTGGCTGTGGATTTATTGTATATGGCTTTAATTGTGTTGAGAAATGTTCCCTCCAGTCCAATTGTCTCCAGGACTTTAAATATGAAGGCATGCTGAATTTTGTCGAAGGCCCTTTCTGCATTGATTGAGATGACTGTGTGGTTTTTGTTTTTCAGTCCATTTATATATTTTATGATGTTTACTGATTTACATATGTTGAACTATCCCTGCATCTATGGTATAAATCCAGTTTGGTCATGGTGGATTTTTGATATGTTCCTGTATGTGGTTTGCAAGTATATTGTTGAGAATTTTTGCAACTATGTTCATTAGTGAAATGGGTCTATAGTTTTCTTTTTTGGTTCTTTGCCTGGTTTGGGTATTATAGTGATGTTGGATTCATAGATGGAATTTGGGAGATTTCCTTCTATTTCTATCCTCTTGAATAATTTGAGTAGTAGTGGCAGTAGGTCTTCTTTAAATGTCTTATAGAATTCTGCAGTGACTCCATCTGGACCTGAGTTTTTTTTTTTTTTTTTAGTTGGGAGGTTTTTTATTACAGTTTCATTTTCCTCCTTTAATATGGGTCTATTTAAGTGTCAATCTCTTCTTGGTTAAGTCTTGGTGGATTCCATGATGTCAGGTATTCATCCATTTCTCTTAGGTTTTCAAATTTAGCAGGGTATAGGTTTTTGACATATTCCCATAAGATTGTCTGAATCTTTTCAGTAGCTGTTGTGATGTTTCCCTTTTCATCTCTAATTTGGTTGATTTGGAGTTGCCCTTTCTTTCTTTTAGTCAATTGAGATAGAGATCTTTCTATCTTGTTTATCCTTTCAAAGAACCAGCTCTTGGATTTGTTGATTTTTTTTTTTGTATTGTTTTCTTTGTTTCTACTATTTCATTGATTTTTGCTCTGATTTTTGTTATTTCTTTCTGCCTTCTGGGTTCATGATTCATTTGTTGCTGGTTTTATTTGCAGTGTTAAGTCATTTATTTATGCCCTTTCTATTTTCTTAACGTAGGCACTTAGGGTATGAATTTCCCTCTCAGGACTGTTTTTAAGGTTTCCCATAGGTTTTGCTGTATTGTATCATCCCTTTCATTTAGTACCAGGAATGCTTTTATTTCTTTCTTTATTTTTCCTTTGACACACTAGTTATTTAGTAGTGTGTTGTTTAGTCTGTATGTGTTCTTCTTCTAGCTAGTAAGGCTCTTTCTGGTGTTGATATTAAGCTTTATTGCACTGTGATCTGATAAGATGCATGAAATTATTTCAATTTTTTTTGTATTTGATGAGGTTTTCTCTGGGTCCCAGTATATGGTTGATTTTGGAGAATGTTCCATGGGGTGTTGGATAGAAAATATATTCTTTGGTGTTTGGGTGGAATATTCAGTAAATGACTCTTAAGTCCACTTGGTGTATCATGTTGTTCAGTTCAGATATTTCTCTGTTTATTCTTTGTCCAGATGACCTGTCCAATGGGCTTAGTGGGGTATCCCACTATTATTGTGCTGGGATTGATCTGTGTCTAGAAGTCCTTCTGGATTGTGTTTATGAATTTTGGTGCTCCAGTGTTTGGTGCATATATATTTATGATTGTGAGATCTTCATGATTGATTGATCCTTTGATAAGGATGTGGTGACCCTCTACATCTCTTCTGGTTAGTTTTACTTCTAATTATATTTTATCTGATATTAAAATAACAACTCCTGCTTGCTTTTTGGTGCCATTTGCTTGAAATATTTTTCCCATCCTTTCACCTTAAGATGGTGTCTGTCCTTGAAGGTGAGGTGTGTTTCTTGTAGACAGCAGAAAGATGGATTCAGTTTCTTAATCCATTCTCCCAGTCTGTGTCTCTTGATTGGGGAATTTAGACCATTAATATTTAGAGTTAATATTGAGAGATGTATATTGCTTCCCTTCAGTTTATTTTCTGTTTGCTTTTTTGGTCTGTTTGTATTTCTGTGTTCATACCTTCATTAATTACTCTCTCTTGCCACTTAGGGATAGCTGCTCCTTTCCTCTGTCCTCTGATGAGTATTTTCTGGAGGGTTGGATTTCTGGACATGTATTCTTTTATCTTGTTTATGTCATGGAATATTTTTCTTTCTCCTTTGATTAACATTTTTCTGGGTTGAGTAACCTGGGTTGCCATCTGTAGTCACTTAGTACTGGAAATACTTTGGTCCAAGCTCTTCTGGCTTTCATCGTTTGCATTGCAAAGTCAGCTGTAATTCTGATAGGTTTTCCTTTATATGTAACTTGTTTTTCTCTTGTGGCTTTCAGTATTCTGTCTTTGTTTTGAGAATCTAGAGTTTTGATTATGATATGGCATGGGGAGTTTCTTTTGTGATCTTGTCTATTTGGTGTTCTATGTACTTCTTGTATTTGTATGGGTGCATATTTTTTCAATTTGGGGAAATTTTCTTCTATAATTCTGTTGAAGATCCGGTCCATTGTCCTGGGATTCTTCTCCTTCCTCTATACCTATGATGTGGATGTTTGGTCTCTTCATGGTGTCCCACATTTCCTGATTATTCCACTCCTTTGGTTTTTTTTTTTTCAATTTTTTTAGTCTTTGCTTCAGTTTTTCCATGTTATATTCTATAGTTGATATTCTACTTTCTGCTTCATCCATTCTGTTACTGAGGCTTTCTCTTGCCCTTTCCTGTTGACTGGATGATTGTTTGATTTCCTTTTTCAGTTCAGCTAGAGAATCCTTTAGCATTTCCATGTCCTTTCAGAGTTGACCATTCTCTCCTTTTAGTTTTTTTGATTTCCTTTTTCATTTCAGCTTGAGATTTTTTTCAGCATTTCATTTCCATTTTCTTCCGGAGTTGGGGAGTTGGTCATTCTCTCCCTTTAGGTCATTGATTTATTTGAGTATATCTATGATTGTTCTTGTAAGATCTGTGTCCTGGGTTACCACCAGCGAGATCTCATTGTTGGAGTCCTCTATAAGTCTGATAGAGTTTGGTGGAGATTTCTTATTTGCTTTTCCCATGTTGTTGATTTTTCTTTGTGCTTTTGGCATGTGGGTTTGATTTGTTTTGCTTGTAATCTGATATGAAATTCATGTGTTTCTTCCTTGTAATGTAGCCCTGTTCCTTTAGTTTGAGTAGGGGGAGGTGATTTGGACTTTGGGCCAGCCACCTGGCTGCTGCCTTAGTGTCCCTGAAGTCTCGAGCTCTCAATGGTGTGGACTTGCTATTATCTAGCCTGCCACAGAAGTGGGAGGCAGATGACTACCTCCTCAGTGTCCTTGAAGAACCGGGCTCCCAGTGGTGTGGGCTCCTTCTTACTGGGCTTGCAGCGGAAGCTGAGGTGCAGCTGGCTGCTGCCTCAGTGTCCCTGAAGACTTGAGCTCCCAGCCTGTGGGCATATTCCTATTTGGCCCTGCCTGAGCAGAAGCCGATGTGTTCTCCTATAAATCTTTTTAAAGAATGAGTGAGAGACGCAAATGGTAGGTGTTCTGTTAACTCCTATTAATTGCCACTTATTGATTGGAGCTTACTTTGTTTCAAATTAGGTCTGCAACGTTATAAGATTCTGATCTGTGGATACGCACCATCCAGAGGAAGTGACAGACCCATATATAGGAAAGGACGACACAGAATAAAAATTGCTGACCACAGACCAAGTCTTCAAGCAGAGCACTGGCTCTGGATGTGATAGGGTGAGGAAGGTTAATGAGATGGTGAATGACCCCTATATTTTATTTTAGACAAAGGTGACATCTGTTGGAAAGATCGTACATAGGCAAAAAGATGGTAAGAGCCAGAAGGGCTAGATAACTACAAAAGTGTATTTTCAGGACACATCAGGGCTGTTGCACATACGAACTCACAGCTGATGTGACAGCATGCCCAAGGCCTGAGAAAGACCAAAACAGACAAAGTTCATTCATAGAGGTGGGGGAAAGACCACACAGTCCCACTCCTAGCTGAGGAACTATTGGCAAGTGATGGCTGCTGGGAGAGGAAGAATAAGTTTTCAAAGATGCAGCTCCTGAGAGGGTCCCCATGCTCTAGTGATGATCCTATAGCCTTACACATACTGGCAGTGTGGAGTGGGCTCAGGAGGTAAAAAGAAGACATGCAGCTCAGAGAGAATAGTGTGAGATACATGGGGAAGCAATTGGAATAGAGAAAATGAGAGGGTGGGCCTGATTAAAACACATCGAATGCTTTTTATGTGTATGAGTGTATTGCCCGTAGGTATACAAATGCACTCATGTCATGCAATGCCCTGGAAAGTCAGAAGAGGACATCGGATCCCCTAGAATTGGAGTTATAGAGTTAACTGTCATGTAGGTGCTGGGAACTGAACCAGAGTCCTTTGCAAGAGTGGCCAATACTCTTAACCATTGAGACATCAGAGAAGAGTGACGGTGGCAGGCAGGTATTATTGGGAGGAGAGTATGGATAATGGGGCCTCGAGACTGGGGAAGGAGTAGGGAGGTTAGATTTGAGGAAAATGCAGAGATGAATGGATCTTTGGGGGCTAGGGAACCCAGAGGGAAGTGTGATGCCCCCAAAACTCCCTGAGAAGTGCACATACAGTCTGAACATTAGTGCATATGTATACCTGGAAGCTGTGTGGCAACAAACACAGTGCCAGACAGATGAGACCTCCCTTTGAATGGTTTGTGAGAGTGGTCCAAGAGACTCCCAAAATAACACAGGCTGTTGCTAAAGCTCTTGCTTATCTCCCAGACCCTAATGCTGAAGGTAAGGCATACCTTAGATACAGGAATTGGAGCACTGGAGCAAGACCTGAACTGGAAGCCTTGTACCTGGAGTTTAGCTCTTATAATGCTACATGATAATATGCATGCTGCTAAAGGAGAAAATCGGTCAATGATCCAACCCAGCCCTAGAACCCAATAACCATAATGGCCAGCATAGCAAACTACCTCTGTTGGTGCAGTAGTGGCAGTGTTATCTGCGGGTAACCAACAGCTATTGGTGGAACCATTTGTGGAAGGATCACTGCTTGGCTGAGTTCCAGTGACCAGAATTGTCTGTTGGAAGTCCGTTCCCCAGCTGACCTTGTTTTTTGATATTTCCTTTTATTATATTAATTCTTGTTTTTCTAACCTGCTTAACTTTTGGCTTTTTAACAACTAGGGCACCTGCTTCTGGCTTAAGGAATGGAACTGGCACTTAGGCCTTTTCTAGAAATGAGTCCTTTGTGATAAATAATGGCACTGTATATACAATTCAATAGTGTGATACAGTAGCAATTAAGAATTCTACAGAAACTGTGTCATGCACAGATTGCCCAAGTAAAGAAAGGAATTCTAATGATCTTATTGGGAAAATATAAACTAAAAAGAGGATTGTAGGGCAAAGTGAAACTAAGTCCTATGAGGCCTCAGATTCTAGTAACCTTATTCAAAGATTAGTAGCCTTTAGGAAAACACCTCAGCAGGATGTGTAAAGGGAGAAACCGAGGAAAACAAAGACCAGAATAAAAACAAGATATGAATCAAAACCATATCAGCCATCAAATGGCTTACAGGTTGAGCAAACAAAGAACTAAAGTAAGAAAAATACAGCTCTCTATTGTTAAAGCTTTAAAGCTCACTTTTTATACTGCCTAGCACCTACATAACCACAAGGCATAAAGAACAAAGTCCTTAGAGTTAAAAGTTAATATTAACTTGGCCTTGCTGCAAAATTGCTAAATTGCTTAGTGGCTGTGCCATTATTGTTTTACTTTTATGATGTCTCAGCTGAGTGGTTGTACTATTTTAATTGTTTTACTCTTTTTTGATGTTAAGATTGATTGCAGGTGTGAATGTTCTGAAAAATATTTATGACAAAGTTGGGCTATTTTTTCATTGTTAGCTTAGTCTTGCATAACTTGTATTAGTCTTAGGGTATATAAAAATAAGCATCAGGGTCTGAGGGGTAGAGAAGCAAAGAGAGAGAATTCACAGAGTGGCAAACCCGAAAAGCCCTCTGCACAGAAGCAAAGAAGACTGATGCTCTCTGTAACCCTCAGAGCAGGAAAAGCGATTCCTGTGTCTTGTCTGATTGATTTCCTCCCCTCCTTTGTGACCCACTTCAGTACCTGAACCTGGAGCTGGAATCCAGCAAGCTATCTAATAGCACTTAAGGCTCTCACAATGAGAGTGAACTCATGAGTGATACTGTAGACTCAGCCAAATACACATGGCCAGAGAGGACATAAATCCTATGGAAAACTCTATCTCTGTCACATTTCTAGAAAAATGAAATTTCAGCACCTAAAAGGTAAGTTTCATTAGGACTCATTATAAATAGTTGTTACAAGTAGGATCCACAGAGGGGTTCGATGTTTATAGCAATCTGAAGCTTTTCTTCCTTTCAATGTTCAGACAGGTCAACCTTTCAGTTGGCACTTTCTGGTACATCCTACTCGATGCAAAGCTGTATCTTTTCTTTCTCAGCCATTAAGTTGGTGACATTTTGTCTTGTTGGAACCCACAAATCTTTTCCCGTAGTTAGTTTTAAGATTTGAATTGCAAGGTTTTTGACAAAAAGGTTTCATGTCTATCTGTATCCCCCCCCCCTTTTTTAACCCATGAGTCTCCAGAAGACAGTTGTATTATACATAACTATAGGGTGGAGACAAGGCACAGATTTCATCAAATTCACCCATGTTGTTTTGGGTGACTATATATGATTAACTTGGGAAGCAAACTTAATTTTTACATTAAATCATCTTAAAGAGAATGCTACAAGGTGATACTGTACAACAGAGAAATTATAGAGAACATTTGTATGTGTCAATCCCAAAGTTATTGCTCTACATATTTTATGTAAAACAAATGTGGACAACAGCGAATTATATCTCCATTTAACTCAGATGCATTACCATTTTTATCAGATTCTGTAAACCAATGTTGTTTAATATACACATGTTTACTTTTACTAAGTTCTAAAACACCATGTGTCCTGCAGACAGTGTCTAGGCGAAACTGGGTACTTGCTGAACTCACGTCAATTAAATATGCCTTAATCGAATATACACCCTTGTCCCTCTCCCACCCATCCCCCCTTCCCAATTCACCATTTCAGTCCATTTTCTGATGCAGTCTTTCTGTTGTTGTTCTTTTACTATGCATCCCTCTCCATGAGAAATATTTATATCTGGGTTGTTGGTACTAGCATCCACATATGAGGGACACCATTTGTCGTTTGTTTTTCTGGGACTGTGTTACTTCACTTAACATAATGTCTTCCAGCTCCATCCATTTACCTGCAAANGGGAAAAATGTAATTCAAGGATTAACATATCATCCAAACATATGTGTCTATACCAAAGTAACCTACCATAACTATTAGTGCTGTTTAAATACCTATATATCTAATTGCTTGTGCTTCATTAGTAGGATCGAAAGGTTATTCCTGGACAAACTGTCAGCCCATGAAAGGAAACAGCCAGAATTGACGAGAGTCCAAGACAACAGCTCCAGAGAGAGTGGACTGTTTTGCTTCTCATCCACCTGTGCCCCTTTTCTAAGCCTAGGGAACAATCTGCGGAAGAGGGGGCGTGGTAGAATGTAAGGGCTGTGATTGGGGTGAATGGTGAAACTACAGCAATGTAGTCTGGACACTCATTTGATCAACTTGATTGAACATACAACCCCTCAACCCCCGCTGGATGGTGGGGCTGTGGGGGTTTGGGCTCAACAGCCTGCAAATTGGTTTCATATGAAGGTTGCTTGTGTTCATGGATTATCACTTATAGCTAAAAAATGAAAAAAAAAACTGAGAGAAAGATGCAGGACAGTTATGGCAGAATGCATGATCTGGGATGGGGTGGGTGTGGGGGGAAGGGAAAGGGAAATATGGCTGAACTGAATTGGAAAATGATGTATGAAATGCACAAAGCATCAATAAAAAAAAGAAAAATGAAATTTCTTACCATATGGGTCCTTATATTTACAGACAATAAGCATACCATATACCATTCATCAAAGAAGTTTCCTCTAGCAACAGATGGAGGCTACTACAGAATCCCACAACTGGTCAGACACAGAGAATAAATGTCTGAGAGGTGCCTAGTACTAGGTGACACATCTACCGTCGAACTTCTACACCTAAGACTCATAGAAGATAGCAGAATGAGGGGTAGAGAGAAAATTAATGTATCCCTCAACTCTCACCAGTGAAGCTTCTTTATATAACAGAGTGTGATGCCCACAGAAAGCCACAACTGGACAAGTTTTAAATAAGAGACTACAGAATGTGTGTCCCTGGACAGGACTCCTATATTAAAGCTTACACACCCATGGCTCAGGGACCATTATGGAAGAGGGGGCAAAAGGATTGTAAGAGCTGGGGCTGGCTCATGAACATAGGGAAACAGAAGCTTTCAGGACACTGGAAACTTGCACATGTGAACTTGTGGCAATGGTGGCATTGAGCACAGGACCTACACCAACTCAATCAGACAAGGGCCCAGAGTGGAGGGAAAGAAATGGAAGGCAGGCCAGTGCTAGACTGAGAACTAATGGAGACTGATTACTACTGGGTGAGGGAGAGTAGACCTTACTTACAAGATAGATAGGCTGACTAGACTCCAGTGGATGAATTTGCACTGAAGGCATCCAGGTAGAAATGCTTGACTGGATAGGACTTAACATGTATGGCAGATTTCATGAGGTCTGGTGGTGGGTTGGGGAGCATGGATGGGGGAGGGGGCCTAACTTTGATTAAGAACTGTTGAATGAAATGTATAAAAGCTCAATAAAAATTAAAAAAGGATGAATTAAAAAAACCCTCACATTGTATACATGTACAAAATTCTTACCTGATACTAAAGGATATAGGTGAAGACCCAGAAGGGAAGAAGGTGTTCTGCATGAGAAGGATAAACATGTAAGGGTCAGATACAGCTGGGGCTTTTCCCAGGCATAGGCAGGGCCCTAGGATCTAAGCAGATCTCCCTGATATGTCCTGCAGATGATGTGGATCCCAAATGCTGATTTTATTAAATATCATGTGTAGTAATAACACTGGCAACAACGTTATCTCTGCAGTCCATATTTGTAGGTCTATTTCTCACATTCTTGCCCCTTTTATCCTCTTAAAGAAATTTTATGGGCCATTTTTTTCAGCTGATTTAAATGAGGCAAGAATAGAACAAAATGCTTTCCAGAAAGATTCTCCAACTGAAATTCTAAAGGCAGACGTGGAATTGCTTGTGTGTTTTTATAAGAACTACAGCTCGTGTGATACATGTAAAATTGAATTGATCAAACACCCATGTTTCAATGCCGTGAAATGATTGGAATGCATGTCAGGAAAGCAATCATACACAGGGAGACATGCCATGCATTGATTTATAAGTCTGTTCAATTCTGACAAGTTTGAGGGAGTTGTGTTTCTACGTCAGGTCAGACTGACCAGCTAATCCCTCTGCAGCCCGAGTGCAGGGAGGAATAAAGGACATTGTAATACAGTTGCTGCAACATATTTTCCTGTTTCTCTGCTTTCAGCATATCCTTTTGCAAAAAAATGAAAGATGAATACTCAAACTTAGAAGAATCAACAGATGCCATGGATATTTTTAAACCAATTACTGAGGCATCCCTACAGAAGTAGGCATATGAAATATAGAAGTTTCTGTACCAAATTTGATTTATTTCTGAGATCATCCCTTCAACACAGCTCTGGCTACATTCTGATCTATGCAGATCAAGCCATGAGCAATCAGGGCTTTCCTGGTTGTTAGCAACTCTGCAGATAATGTAAGAGGCTTGTCATCGGTGGTGCCTTCAAGAATAATGGCCATAGAGCACCACGCTGAGTTGGAAGCAAGACGGACTCTGGTTAGATTGTCCTTACTGGCTAACCACATGAAAATCCAGTTCCTGCTTTGTCTTCCGGTTTTCACTCAGGACAGGTATCATTGGGAATTAGACACACTGGGACGTGGAATCCATGTAAAGAGTGCCGATCTGAATCTTTGTAATTCATCCTCAGTGTAGAATTGTATTCTGAAAACCTCACTGCTTATAGCAGGCGGAATGTCTGTGTGACAGAAGTGTCAGAAATAGTATGTACAGGTTCTAAGTCATTAATGCACAATCATCGAGCTCCTAATTTGTGCTAGACATCAGGGATGCTATTGTGAAAAGGTAGGCACAATCACTGTCTTCAAGTAACTGAAAGGAAAGGAGAGCAGTCAAGAATGGTGATGTTGTGAAGATTTATTGTTTCTTCTCCACTCCCTGTTCTGCTATGTTCCATGAGCCTTAGGTGTAGAGGTTCCACTGTAGATAGGTCACCTAGGGCTGGGCATGTCTCAGACATATATTCTCTGTGTGTGACCAGTTGTGGAACTCTGTAATAACTTCCATGTGTTGGAAAAAGAAATTTCTTTGGTGAGTAGTATATGGTACACTTTTCTGTAAATATAAGGATCCATATTTAGCATATGGTAAGGAATTTCCATATATGCTGCATGAGGTCTGGTGGGGGTGGTAGGTGGGGCTTGGATGGGGGAGGGAGTATAAATTTGATTAAAAACTATGGTATGAAATGCACAAAACCTTGATAAAATATTGAAAAAACTTAAGGCCTCCAAAACCCCCATTTCTTTAAAAATTATTGTTTTCTTTTTTCTGTTTAGTTCAATAATCCTGAATGTCTGGTCCTTGAGCCAGAAGTTGAGGTCACATCTGGGAGGCCTGGGAATTTGCTGGCATGCCTAGTCTGAGATTCCACCTACAACTTGCTGATTCAGAAACTCTAGATGTAGGACCCAGCAATTGATTCCCTGATTTTCAATTGTGAACCACTTCTTAACCCAATAAAGTAGAAACACATAGCAGCTGAATCAGGTCAAAGAAAAACATTAGCGTGGAGAAACGAAAATGGTCAGGAATCATCATAGTACAGTCTTTGTGTTAAACTATGTTGTAAAAATGTGGTCCTGAAGCCAAAGCAGCCTGTTGCCTTAGTTACTTTTCTGTTGCTGTGATAAAATATTCTGACCAAAGGAAATTAACAAAAGAGTTTATTTGAGTTTAGGGTTCCTGTGCTAGATAGCTTTAGTGTCAACTTGACACACCTGGGTTGAGGGAGCCTCAGTTGGGGAATGGACTGCATTGGACTGGTCTGTGACCATATTTGTGGGGTATTTTCTTGATTGTCGAGTGGTGTGGGAGGGCCTAGCCCACTGTGAGTGGTGCCACCCCTGAGCAGGTTGAGCATGGCCCATGGGAGAAAGGTAGTAAGCAGCATTCCTCCATGGCCTGTGCTTCACCTCCTGTTTCAGGGTTCTGGTCCTGATTTCCTACCTTGGGCTCCCCCAGTGACCTGGGAGATGTAAGATGAATAAACCCTTTCCTCCCCAAGTTGGTATTGGTCAGAATGTTTTGTCACAGCAATTGAAAGGAAACAGAAGAGTTTCAGAGGAATTAAGAGTCTGTCATGCTGGGGAGACCTGCTGTCAGTGGGTGAAGAGGAAGCACTCACATCTTCAAGCAGGCACAGGAAGCAGAGACCACAGGGTTTAAGCCCTCTCATACCTGCCAGTGAAGCACCGCCTCTAGCGAGGCCACGCCTCCTAAGAACTCCCCCAGCAATACCATACAGTGGGGACAGAAGGTCCAAATACTTGGAGCCTGTGGGGGAAGTTCTCATTCAAACCACCACACCTGTTCACCTTTCCCCCACATCCAGAACACAAGGTCTGCTTGTGGAGAGAGTTACCTTTTCCCTCACGTGACTCCCGTTATGTCAGCACACAGCCTTGCTGAGCTAACCCATAGCTGTGCAGCAACTTTCACCTCTTCTTGTCCACCCGGACGAAGATGGGAGCAGACGGGCTCATCCCAGAAGAGAAAGTGGAAAGATGTTCTTGTATGCTTAGGCAGTGTGGAGAGCTACACCCTGGATTAAATGGTCACTTAAAATTTTTTTCATGTCGGGCATGGTGGCCCACCTCTTTAATCCCAGCACTTGGGAGGCAGAGGTCAGAGGCAGGCAGATCTCTGTGAGTTCAAGGCCAGCCTGGTCTACATAGGGAGCTCCAGGCCAGCTGAGACTAAAGGGAGACCCTGTCTCAAAAAAGCATTTTTTTGCAATTTAATATGAGCAATTATATACATTCATGGGGTACAGTTTGTTGTTGTTGTTGTTTTTGTTGTTGTTGTTTTGTTTTTTGTGTTTTTTTTTTTTTTTTGGTATTTTTGAGACAGGGTCTCCCTTTAGTCCCAACTGGCCTGGAACTCTGTATAGAGGCTGGCCTTGAACTCACAGAGATCTGCCTGCCTCTGACTCCCAAGTGCTGGGATTAAAGGCATGTGCCACCATGCCTGGCCAGTTTGATAGTTTTACACACATATTTATATTGAGTAATTCAGAGCAATTAACACTTGCATCTTCTTAACATTTCTTCATATTTGGAGTCTTTGGGATCCACTTCTAGAGCTTCAACTGTATACTAGGCTGTTGTAAAACTACAGTTACCTTATCATGCTGCTGAACGGCACTATTCTCTTGATACTTCTCAACTTCTAGTAATGACTCTTCTATATTCACATGGAGTTTGTTACATACAAAAGTATATATACCATATCTATCTTTCTGGGTCTTGTTTATTTCTTTTAATGTAATTAAATTCTACCCATTTTTATGATAATGACATCCTTTCATTCTTTTAAATAGCTGAAGAGTAGTCCATGTCTATGTTTGTGCATGTATGTGTATATACCGCATTGTCTATATTGTTTCATCTATGATGGGAACTTACCTAGGTTAATTCTGAATGTTGGACATTGTGAGAAGCATTGCAATAAATTTGGGAAAACCATGTCAGATGACAAAGATTTGTCTTTGGTGTGTTGATTTGATTTCCCTTGGACATATACCTGCAAGTGTGATAGCTTGACCAAATGGTCATTTTAATTTCAAATTTTGATGACCTCCATACTGTTCTTCATAATAGAAATGCTAATTTATATTCCTCTCAGCAGGCTGTAAAACTTTTCTTCACATTCTTGCTAGCATTTATATTTTCTGCTTTGTTTTTGATGAAGAGTATCTCCATATGGGTCACACTGGCTTTGAACTTGGGATCTTCCTGCATCAGCCTCCTGAGTGATAAGATTACAGGTGTGTACCATCATACATGTCTAACATTTATCTTTTTATTTTTAATAATAATCATTTTAATTGGAGTAAGATAACATCTCATTTATTCTAGTTAGCTTTTCCATTGCTATGACAAACCATTCTAACCAAAAGTGACTTTGAGAGGAAAGGGTTTATTTCATCTTCATGCTTACAGACCAAAGGGAAGCTAAGACATTGAGAAATGCTTACTGGCTTACTTAGCCACTTTTCTTACAAAGCCGCAGCCCATTTGTGCAGGGATGGTACTGCCCACAGTGGACTGGGCCCTCCCACATCAACTACCAATTAAGAAAATGCTTTGCCAACTTAGTTACAGGGCAGTCTGATCTCAGAAATTCTTCAGGTAAAGATCCCTCTTCTCCCGTCACTGTACTTTGTGTCCAGTTGGGAAACCCCAGCACATCACTGTAGCTTTTTTTGCATTTTTCTGATGCCTAGTGGTATTGCTCATTAAAAAGATATTTGCTACATCTTATATGGTGGCTTGTAACACATTAGCCTCATCCTCAAAATATGGATGGGACTCAGGTTCTTACCAATTACCTACTATTTCTTCTACTGTATGGAGGAGGAAGAGCAGAAATCTCATCCTCTTTGGAAAGAGATATGGGAACACCATGACTTCTCACCCTAAACCAGGAAACATAGATGTTACAAAGTGCATGCATATGTGTGTGTGTGTGTGTGTGTGTGTGTGTGTAAATGTTGATTGATCTGACAGTACTATTCCCCACTAATTTTATTTATTTATTTATTTATTTATTTATTTATTTATTTATTTATTTACAGAGATCCACTTGCCCCTGCCTCCTGCGTGCTGGGATTAAAGGTGTAAACCACCACACCCTTTAATTTTTGCTCTTCATTACTTCTCTTTATTTTGCTGTCTTTGTTTTCTGACTTCCTGTCTTATAACTTTTTTTCTCTTAAACCATTGCCCTTTGCCAGGCTGCTGTTATTGATTTAGTCTAGTGTAATGTTGAAAAGTTTGGGTTGGGTTCACTGGTAAGGATACTTTCAGCCAAGTCTAACTTCTTGAGTTTGATCTTTGGATCTCACAAGGTGAAGGGAGAGAACTAATGCTGAAAAGAAAAGCATCAGACTGCTACAGGCATTAAACCCCTCTGTGGATCCTACTTGTAACAACTATTTATAATGAGTCCTAATGAAACTTACCTTCTAGGTGCTGCAAAGTTTTAATATGAGAGATTTTCTTACCTCTCCTCATAGAACAAGGAGGAATATGATGATGATGAGGTCGTTCTCTAACTGTAAATTGGAGCCAACTGTTATAGAGGTAATCTCTTATAAAACCGGGAAAACTGCCTTCTTTAATTGACTAATAGACATAGGACTGTGAAAAGGATTATTCTCTATTCAGAACCAAATAGAATACTAAAGTCTCCTTAAGCTGTGCACTTAAGCAAAATATATTAATACAGGAGAGCTCTGATATCAGCAATGGATTATTCTACCAAGGAGATGTTGGCCAGGGGATCCAAGCCCCCCCCCAAAAGGTAAAGGCTTCTTGCCTGTAAACTGGGATACTTGCAACAAGAGAGGCAATAAGGCCCTGTTGTTGAAGACCTGATGTAAGCATTGGAAAGATGTATTGAGACAGCACTTGCAAGTGTACAGTTGGTTTCTATAATGCCAGAGAGTGCTACCAAAAAGCAAATATAGGTCTCCCTTGAGTCAAGCAAGACTCCTCCGTCAGCACCAGCTACACCTCACCTGCCTGGAAATACTGTGCAGCAGTGGCAGCCATATGTCTGTATATCCCAAATCTAGTTGGCTATTAGCTCTCTCCTTGGAGAAATAACCCATGGCTGATGCCACAAGCTTACATCTTCTAGTGGTTAGGAGATGTTATAAGCTACAGTAAGGCCCTGTCATATTTTACAGAAAAAATGTAATTCATGGTTTAACATACCATCCAAATATCTGTGTCTATACCAAAGTAACCTACCATAACAATTAGTACTGTTTAAATACCTATATATCTAATTGCCTGTGCTTCATTAGTAGGACTGAAAGGTTATTCCTGGACAAACTGTCAGCCCATGAAAGGAAACAGCCAGAATTGACCAGAATCCAAAATGACAGCTCCAGAGAAAGTAAACTGTTTTGCTTCTTGTCCACCCATGTCCCTTTTCTAAGCCTGGGAACAACCTGCAGAAGAGGGGGCATGGTAGAATGTAAGGGCTGTGATTGGGGTGAATGGTGAAACTATAGCATTATAGACTGGACACTTATTTGATCAACTTGATTGAACATACAAGCCCCCCAGCTGGATGGTGGGACCCTTTGGCTGTGTGGGTTTAGGCACAAACTGCTTGCAAATTGATTTTACATGAAGGATGCTCGTACTCACAAATTATTACTTATTGTTAAAAAATTAAAAAAAATTAAAAAAGTAATAGAAAAAAAGAAAAAATAAGAAATGCTATGTGAAATGTGCTCAATAAAAAAAGAAATCTTGGAAAAAAAAAAGAGATGGGTAAAATGCTTGAGCAGAAAAGGAATCTTTCAAACCTGTAAAATATAGTTAAGTTTCATCTTCTAGGGTCAAAAGAGCAAGAGGCTTTACTTTTTTCCAGAAATTCTTCACAGAAAAGCTACTTTGCAAGGTCTGGAGTGCTGGAGGCAGCAAGCCAAAGGCACTTGTGCTTTTACCTTGGGAGAGAAGAGGAGGCTGTTTTTGTTTCAGGAAATGAGTATCTGTGCTTGTGAGCGCCCTGCTGGGTCATTTTCTCTCAGGAAGTGTTTCTTTTTTTCTTCCTCAGAGGCCATGGAAGGTAGAAATTTGTCCTACAGGAAAATCAAGATGTGGAAATAGGCTGTGCCTGGCCTGCTCTTCATAGCAGGTGACAAGCTCAGTTGGGGGAAAACCTCTGCAGAGTACCTAAAATGTGCCAGCGACAGGCTAGACCCCAAAGGCCTCCTTTTCAAACCATAAAAACCTCTACTTCATTTGCAATGTAAATGCAAATGAAGTAGAGGGTTTCATGTGAGGAAACAAGTAAAGTGGTCTGTTTAGCTTCTGAAGCCCGGACTTCTTGTCTTCTCAAGGTCTATATTGGTTTCCCAGAGCATGGAGCCAAGAATCATGTCCAAACATGCCCAGTATTGATTTTTGTTTCCATTCTTCCTAAACTAAATTTCTTCATGTCTTTGTTACCATGAGTTGTTGGCTCAGTGTATTAGACACTTTTCTGTTGCTGTGATAAACCACCATGAACAAGGGAACTTATAAAGGAAGAGTTTATTTGAGCTTACAATTGATGGTTCCAGGGAATCAGAGTCCATTGTGGCAGGAGGCATGGTGGCCCAGGCTGGAGCAGCAAGCTGAGGTTCACATCTCACAATGAGCACTGTTGAGAGAGAGAGAGAGACTGGAGACACAAGGCTCGTTAAACTCACTAAGCCTGCCCCCAATAACATACTTCCTCCAGAACGGCCACACCTTCTAAGACCTCCAAGAACAGTGCCACCAACTGGAGACAAAATGTCTAAATACTAAAGCCTATGGGGACACTATCATTCAAACCACCACAGCTCAGCATTATGTGTCTTAGCTGATATAAGGAAACAGAGTTAAAGTATGACTACAAAGAAACTGTCTGTCTGACATCCAGATTTTTATCTTGTGGCAAGTCATAACTCATAATTAGTGGTACTATTACCACATTTCTCAAATTTCTTTAGAAACCGATATTTAGTTCGTGTGCTCCATCAAATGCCTCATTCCATTAAGATTAAAAGTTCTCTTTAATGTTTGTATTTTAAAGATTATACTAATATATGCTTCTTTAGGGTAATTTTCATGAAATGAAAATTGAAAGATGAAAGTTCTATAAATTCCTTTTAATCACCACAGTAACACCTGCCATTTCCATTTTCAAGTTTTAGAATTAAACCCTATTAGAATTAACCAAAACATTCAAATTCTGATTCCTTCATGTATATGTGGCGGCTATAGACAAGTTCTACAGCTTATTGGAGTTTCAATATTTTGGTCTTCCTATGGTTACCATAAAAGGATCTGAAATATTGCATGGGAAATACCCAGCACTGATCCAGATTGCTTTATTAAATAATAACCCTCAATACTGGCACTCAGACTTAGGGATCTGTATTGGTTGATGTTAAACATCATTAGTAGAGTGGGATTGAATGAAAGGTTCATGCCTGAAGCCCACAGGCAAGGCACTGTATGATAATGTCCTCAACTGATGCCACAAGGTGGACTCTATGCCCAGAGAAATCTACTGACTTTCCATTTGGGGATATTTTGTTCATTTGTTTAAGACAGGGTCCCGCCATGTAGACTGTGAACTTGTGATCCTCTTGCCTCACTCTCCTGAGTGCTAGGATTATAGGTATGTACCAGCATACTGGTTTATTGGTAGGGTTTCAGTGTGTAAAACTGAAATCAGTTGAACAGTAGCAAAGCACTGTGGGGGTGGGAACCTTTTCTCCTTTGTTTGCTGAAGGTACCTGTAGTATTTTTTGCAGTGGCTGTCCCAAAGTGAGTCCTCAGTGTTTACCTGCTACTCAGCAGTTACAAGTGCCCCTGAGTAAGCAAGTAGTTAGGCCCTCAGCGATCTCCTAAAGGGATCACAGTACTCCAATGTGACACTTTCCATTCACTTAGTCACTCTTAAAATATTTATCACATAGCGACCATGTTAGCATCTCCTCATCCCCCTGTGTAGGGCAGAGGTGAACTGGGCATGGATTCTTCCCTCAGGTTGTGTTGAAGTAATAACAGAAAAGCCATGTTACAAATTCCTTTGTTCCAAGGGAGAAATAATCAGCACTGGTAAAGGTGTCTAGACAGCATTATGGGAGTTCTCAGGAGGGGAGACACAACTTTTAACTGGTGCAATCAGAGTGGTAATAACATTGGCTCAGACCTTTAATAGTTACCTATATACTTTGATTTTGTTCACTGAATTGTGGAAAATAATTAGCTATTGAGCATATAAGTGAGTTCAATAAATATGCAGACACCACACACACACACACACACACACACATGCGCACACACATACGCACACACATACGCACACACGCACTCACAGTGTAACTGGTAGCTGACTTGATCAGCTGTCTAACTTAACCAGCTAGTTGATTCCATCAAAACAATCAGTCTTGTTTGGGTGCCAGTGTTCCAGGGTACACTTCAGTGGCAAATGAGGAATTAGCCTGGCTCAGCGTCTTGTCTCCACTCTCCATACTGAGAGTTCTTACTTCAACAATTCATTAAAACCTGGCATCTGTGCCAAGCTCTCCCTTGCTTCCTTCCCCTCTCTCCTTCATTAAAGCAGAGCTATTATGCAATCCTATTTCTCTGCCCAGGGCTCATTCTAAAAATGTCCTTCTGCAAATGCTGCTGTTGCTGCTGAATGGCAACCGGAGGCAGCGGGGGAGGCAGCAGCCAGCAGGAGTGCCTCTCCTGAGTCCAGTTTGGCAAATGTTCTGTCTGGGACATGCGGTGGTCACTCCCAGCCTCAAACATAAGGTAGAGAAGTGACCACAAAAGGAGGAAAAAGGAAGCAGGTTAAAGGAGAGTTATGTGCCAGCCTGAATGTGTGTCCATCAAATCATGGGACATTTAAAACTACCAAGAAGCTTTGCTCTGCTGTGGTCTAACAGACTCACGGCACAGATTAAACGAGGCTCCTGCGAAGTAGCCTGGCTTGCTCAAAAGCATGCAGCTGGCGGGGAGAATGCCCAGGCCAGTTCTTTCTCCTCAGTCCTTTTCTGTGTACCCGTGTCCACACTCCTTAGTGAAGAGGTGGGAGATGAGCAGTGTGCTTACAGGCAGGACATTGCCTGTTTTCTGACCGAGTGACCAGGTACATAGTGTCCAGAGGCTGGAGGTAAGTGTCATGGCGATAGGGAAGGACCTGTGAGGAGGTTGTTTATGAAGAAAGGGTGCCAAGGGTGAGGGAAGCAGAAGGAGGTGGTGGAGTAGTTGAGTGGTACAGAGGGAATTTGGAGGAGAACACTGGCTCAGTGGGAGTGGCTGACACTTCGAGCTCCCCTGACTTGAACCGTTTTCCAAACTAATCATTGGTATTTACCAAACGAAACCAAATGGAACATCCCACCTACCTTTGCCTTTCCCCCATACTGTGACTCACAAAGACTCTAAGCCTCCCAGTTCTCCTAGAAACCCAAACCTTGCATACCGAATGGTCTGGTAGTGGCTAGATCCCTCATCTGGCCTGTATATGAGGCCTGGTTAAGCAAGGACTCTTAGTCCTCTTTACTGTGCTCTCTGCATGTTCTTCCTCCTTCTCAGGCCCACTCCCCACCTTGTTTTCCTGTCTTGGCTCTGGCACTGAAGCTCCCTGAACTTTGCAGTCAAGATTTTGAGATCTGGACTTTTTTTCTGGGAAGGCTTTCTGTGTTTCTTGGTCTGAATAGTGGAGAGTATGGAGTAAAAGGCACAGGTTTGGGTGGATAAAAGATGACAAACTACACATAGCTAGGCTTTATAACATCATAAGCATTTCGAGAGAATCGTACAGAAGGGAAAGCAAAGAACTTTTTTTAATTTTTGGTTTTTCTTTTTTTTGCATTCCTTTGATCTTATATTACTCTAAAATATACATACATAACCTTCATCTGCATACCAAAACGTCCTAACTCTGAAAATAAATGGTAGCTTAGTTCAAGAACCTGTGAGAGGATTCAGAATATAAGAGCACAGTTGTTTTCAGATCACAGTAACATTGCTCAGTTTACCTTACAACTAGATAATTGGCACTAGTATCCACAGATGAGGGATACCGCTCATTGTTTTTCTGGGACTGTGTTACTTCACTTAGCACAGTATCTTCTAGCTCCATCCATTTACCCACAAAGTTCATGATGTCATCTTTCTTTACCACTACATAGAATCCCATTCTGTAGATGTACCACATTTTCTCTATCCACTCGTCAGTTGAGGGGCACTTGGGTTGGTTCCAGCTCTTTGCTGTTGTGAAGAGAGCTGCAACAAACATGGTTGTGCATGTATCTCTGTGGTAAGATGAGTCTTGTGGGTACATGCCCAGGAGTGGTATGGCTGGGTCAGGTGGCAAGCTCATTTTGAGTCTTTCAAGAGTTCTCCACACTGCTTTCCATAGTGGTTGTACGAGTTTATATTCCCACCAGTAGTGGATGAGTGTTTCCCTTTCCCCACAACCTTTCCAGCACTTGGTATCATTTGTTTTCTTGATCCTAGCCAGTCTTATTGGAGTGAGATGATATCTTAATGTGGTTTTAATTTTCATTTCCTTAATTATTAGCGATGTTGAACACTTTAAAAATTATTTTTATTTATTTTTGTATGTGTATGAATGTACTGTCTGCATGCAGGTCTCTGCACCCGTGTCATGCAATGGTCAGAAGAGGGCGTCAGTTTCCCCTGGAACTGGAGTCAAAGATGGTTCTCAGCCACCATGTGGGTGCTGGGGATTGAACCCGGGTCCTCTGCAAGAGCAGTTGGCACTCTTAACCACTAGGCCATCTCTCCAGCCCCTAACACCTTTTAAGATGTTTCTCAGCCATCTCTAATTCCTCACTTGTGAAGTCTCTGTTCAGCTCTTTGCTCCATCTTTTGAGTGGGTCATTTGTTTTCTTTTTTCTTTGTTTTTTTTTTTTTTAAGTAGTTTATATATTCTGGAAATCAATTCTTTGTCAGATGTATCTGTGGTGAACATTTCCTCCCACTCTGTGGGGTTTCTCTTCATTTCCTTGATTGTTTCTTTTGATGTACAGAAGCTTTTAAGTTTAATGAGGTCCCATATGTCAATTGTTGATCTTATTTCTTGCACACCTGCTGTCTGATTTAGGAAGTCTTTTCCTACACCTATGTCTTGTAGGCTGCTGCCAACTTTTTCTTCTATCACCTTCAGAGTTTGGGGTTTCATGTTGAGGTCTTTGATCCATCTGGAGTTGATTTTTGTATAGGGTGAGAGGTAGAGGTTTAACTTTATTATTCTACAAGCAGTGATCCAGTTTTGCCAACACCACTTGCTGAAGATGCTGTCTTTCCTCCATTGTGTCTTCTTGGCCCCCTTGTCAAATATGAGGTGGCTGAAATTGTATGTGCTCAAGTTTGGACCTTCAGTTTTGTTCCATTGGTCAACAGGTCTGTTTTTGTGCCAGTTCCAATATACTATAGTACTGTAGTATAGTTTGAAGTCTGGTATAGAGATTCCCCACCCTGTATTGCTCTGCATTTTTTTTTTTTTTTTATGGGGAGAGGGTACCTCGTCAAGTCAGGGTAGTCATGAATATTGTTTACATCTGGTTATTTTGTGTTTATTTCTCATGGTGCAGCTGCATCAGAGCAATGATGTGGAAATAGGACTGGATGGATCAAGGAAGACTGAGGCCTAGGCATCATGTAAATTCAGTCTGGATTTCTATCCATAGCAGATGCTGACAATCCATCATGACCACATTTTCTGGCGAATTCAAATGTATCCTCAAATTTCTTCTCAATTTTCTGCCAATAAAGCAAATTCTAATGCAGAGTAGAGATTGTATACAAGACAAAAATCCATTTACTCTGGCTAACCTCAAACAGAAACAAACAGAAAATAGCAGGAGGCTAGGAAACCTGTATCACAAAATTTGGCAAACTAGTTGAGACCTTGAAATCATACCTCATATTTGCCCCACACTGACTCTATGTGGCTGTTACCACCCAAGCACACACCCAGAAAAGCAACTCAGATGGATCTTGAAACCTGTTTCAAGAAACTTGAAGTTGTGTAGAGAAAAATGTGTTCTTTTTCCTAATCACCGAAGGGTTGATTTCCAGTTCTTGATTAACTACTCTTTTCTATCATTGATAGAATGATAGAAGTCTCCACCCCAGGGGAGATTTTTACCTCACTACAAATTTGTGTTGATTGCCGGGTGTGCTGGAAAGCTTTAGTGTCAACTTGACACACCTGGGTTGAGGGAGCCTCAATTGGGGAACTGGCTCCATTGGATTGGCCTGTGGCCACATCTGTGGAGTATTGTCTTGATTGTTGAGCAATGTGGGAGGGCCCAGCCCAATATGGGTGGTGCCACCCTGGGCAGGTTGTTGTGTACTATATAAGAGGGCAGGCTGGGCATGGGCCAGGGGAGCAAGCCAGTAAACAGCATTCTTCCATGGCCTGTGCTTCAGCTCTTGCCTCGAGGTTCCTGCCCTGAGTTCCTGCCCTGAGTTTCATCCTTGGGCTCCCTAAGTGATGAACTGTGACCCAGGAGATGTAAGCTGAAAAAACCCTTTCCTCCCCAAGTTGGTGTTGGTCAGAGTGTTTTGTCACAGCAATGGAAAACAAACTAGAACACCGGGCTTCAGAAAAAAAGACAGAAAACGGGATTATGAAAGGCATCTGAATAAAACAGACTTCTTGGATCCCTCTTGTTTTTTAAGACTTATTTTTTTTAAATTTTTTTTTATTAATTTTTATTTATTTCTGTATGTGTATGAATGTACTGTCTGCATGCAAGTCTGTGCACCCGTGTCGTGCAATGCCGCGGAGGTCAGAAGAAGGCCTCGGATTCCCCTGGAACTGGAGTTCTCCTGGAATTGGAGTTTCAGACGGTTCTCGGCTGCCATGTGGGTGCTGGGGATCGAACCCGGGTCCTCTGTAAGAGCAGTCGGCTCTCTTAACCGCTAGGCCATCTCTCCAGCCCCAAGACGTATTTTTTAAAGTAGAGTGTGTGTGTGTGTGTGTGTGTATGCTCAAATGTTTGTTTTTGTGAGTGTGGGCATCCTTATGCCACTTCACATCCATGCGGGTCAGAGGATAGCCTGGGGTATCGATCCTCCCCTTCTACTTGGTTTGAGAGGTTTCTTTTCTTTTTTTTTTTTTTTTTTTTTTGCTTTTTTTTTTTTTCATCACTGCATGTGTCAGGTCAGCTGGCCTTCCAGGTTCCAGAGAGTCTTTTTTTTTTGTGTGTGTGGGGGGCTCTTTTTGAGATATGGACTGCCTCTAGCCCCAGCTGGCCTGGAACTCACTATGTAGACCAGGCTGGCCTTGAACTCACAGAGATCATCCGGCCTTTGCCCCTGAGTGAACTGCCACACCTGCCTCAGAGATTCTTTTTTTTAATTTTTAATTAATTAATTATTTATTTTTTAAATTTTATTTATCTATTTTCTATGTGTATGAGGGTACTGTCTGCATGTAGGTTGGTGCACCCGTGTTGTGCAATGCCGCAGAAGTTAGAAGAGGGCATCAGATTTCCCTGGAACTGGAGTTGAAAACGGTTCTTAGCCACCATGTGGGTGCTGGGAATTGAACCTAGGTCCTCTGCAAGACCAGTCGGTGCTCTTAACCATTGAGGCATCTTTCCAGCCCCACATCTGGCTTTTAAATTTTTAAAAATTCTATTTATTTATTATGTGTATGAATGTACTGTCTGCATATAGGTCTCTGCACCCGTGTCACGCAATGCCTCAGAGGTCAGAAGAGAGCGTCAGATTCCCCTAGAATTTTAGTTACAGATGGTTCTCAGCTGCCATGTGGGTGCTGGGGATCGAACCCGGGTCCTCTGCAAAATTTTATTGAGTTTTTGTGCATTTCATAGACTAGATCTTTATCAAATTTAGGCTCCCCCCAATACACACCCTTTATAGCTCTTCCCCCACTGGAAGAGCCTAAATTTAATTTGATCAAAAAAAGACCTAATCTAATTTGATCAAAATTAAATTTGATCAGGCATTCTGTCATATATGTTAAGTCCCATCTTGTTAGGTATTTCTACCCAGATGTTCCTCCCTGCAAGTTCATCCACTGAAAGTCTAGTCAGCCTATTTAGAGTCACTCCCTTGAAGAAGACCTACTCTCCCTCACCCCCCAAAAAAGATGTGTGTGTATATGTGTGTGTGTGTGTGTGTGTGTGCGTGTGTGTGTGTGTGTGTGTGTGTGTGTGTGTGATGTGTGAGTGCCCATGAAGACCATAAAATGTCATTGTGGTCCCCAGGTCACAGGTGTTTGTGAGCCACCTCTGTGGGTGCCAGCACCCAAGCCCGAGTCTTTTCAAAGAGCATCAAGTACTCATAACTGCTGATGCATCTCTTCAGCCCCTTACTCTCTCCTCTGTGGTGACTTACTCTTCCTGTGTTCAGGGCCCTCTTCTAATCCTTTGCATTAAATTCATTTGGCTCATCACAGCAATCCACATGGTTGTGTTTTTACACAAAGGGAGACTGAAAGGCTGAGATATACTATAACTCACCACAGCCTGCATAGCAATCAAAGTCCTAAATGGGCTTAGAATCAAGTGTGTCTCCTAGCTACACTGTTTGCAGTAGTTCAGGAATAATAGAACCCCCTGAATATTACAACTCATATTTGGGGATTACATGGCCACAATCAACAAATCTTGAGTTTTTAGACAAGAACTGAGGAGAAATAATTGCACATTAATAAATACTTTATTCCCAGGGTCACATGAAGTACTGTTACATGTGATTTCTATCATTTCTTTCTCCAACTCTCACTAATATTTCTCTCTCACATGTGATCCTCCAGGGGGTAAATGGACTCTTCCATATCCCCATAGCTAGATAGTAGTGGGGTTAGAATTCATAGCCTATTCATTGTTCCTTCAGATTCAGAGTATTTCTATTCCACTTTAGGAAATTAAAAATCATTCTTTTATAAAGAAGAAAAATGAAGTTATCTTGGAAATTTAGAGCTCTGGTGCTTTGCCATTAGAAAGACTTCTCTGACGATGCTAGACTTGTGGAGAAGGAGCGTCGTATCTTAAAGGCCCTAGACCTGGGGGAAGCTAGTGGGCCGCAAACGGGCTTTCTAAGAGGCCAATAATTACCATGATTCTGAACTACTTTCTATAGTCCATGATGTAGGAAAATGTTTAACTAGAGGGCAGCTAAACATCCCAGTCCAATATAACTTATACTTATGAGAGAAGAAATCACAGTGTATGAACCCAAACTCAAGATGCTTCTTCATCCTCAGTTGCTTTCTCCAACCAAGATCAGTATTTTCCATCTATTTTATCAGGAGGTAATAGTTTATTTGGGGTTCTGAAATCCTGTTGCTGTCAGGGCCACAGACCAATAGTTTATTAGGAGGGAGCAAAAGTGGTGTTTGGGGAGAGAGAACATACTCCTGCATCCATCCCGAATCACTGGGTTTTAGCCATCTCTCTCCTTCAGGAGAGTCTCTGATTCCTGTCTGTAGGATCTAAATATTTTCCACCTTGCCATTATGATTGTTGAGGGACCACCTAACTCCTAATCTCCTGTTTTTAGTATAAGTAAAACTTGCTTAGCATTAGGAATGGAGAGATGGCTCATCAGATAAGAGTACTGGCTGTTCTTGCAGACAACCTAGGTTTGAATCCCAGGACCTACATGGCAGCTAACAACTGTCTGTAACTCCAGTTCCAAGGGATCCAATGCCCTCTTTTGTCTTCTGTGGTAATTGCATGATATGGGTACTCTTTCACACATGCAGGCATAACACTCATACACATAAAATAATAAATGAATAAATAATTGCTTAGCACAAAATGAGACATCTATATCACAATCTCTGTCCACTAAGGCTCAAGGATCCACATGGAAGAGGGAGGGGGAGAATGTAAGAGCCACAAGTTTGGGAAGACTCTTGGGAAGCAGTGTTTTACTGTCACAAGACTGTTATACACATGAACTCACAGTGGCTGTCTGTGGTGCCTACATAAGACTTGCATAAGACCAAGCCGTGCAGAATTCCAACATGGATGGGGGAGGGGAAAATAAAGCTCTCCCCCTAGCTCAGGAGCTACTGGCCTTTGACGGCTGCTGGGAGAGACTGGGACAGGTTTGTTCAGGGGTATAGCCCATGGGAGGTTGCCCCCATAACCTATTCCCTAAAAGAAGATAGAATTGAAAATAAAATCAGTAGCTCAGAGCTAATATAGTAACCACTAATCCAATCAATGGGTTACAAAAGTTGGGACAGCAAACTATCTCAATCAGTTGAGTAGTGGCACTTTTATCTTGGGGTCAATCAACAGCTATCTAATTGGACTTAAAACCCATTCAATGGGAGGGAACTCATGTGGTACTGTAAACAAAGCCAAATACACATGGCTGGAGAAGTAATAGATCCCAGGGAAAAACCCACATCTGTCACATCTCTAGACAAATGTAATTTATTACTATATGATAAATATGTATCCTTGTATTTACAGACACATGTACCTATCATCACTCATCAAAGACATTTCTTATTGCCACAGATGTAGACTATTACAAATTTCCACAACTGGTCAACACTCATAATAAATGTCTATGAAATGCACACTCCAAATTGAAACATATACCCTGGAACTTCTACACCTAAGGCTCATGGAACATATCAGAAGAGGGGATAGAAAGATGCATCTTTCAATTCTCACCAGTGAAGCTGTGGAGGACAATTAATATAGAAGGCCACACCTGGCTAAAGTATAGAGAACAAAACTGCAGAGTTCCTGTCCCTAGCTAGAACTTCTATATTAAACCTCATGCACCCAGGGTTCAAAGACCATTGCAGAAGAAGGGGTAGAAAGATTGTAGGAGCCAGGGTTAGTGCATGATCACAAGGAAACAGTTTTCCAGGCTTCTGGGACCTTGCTCATATGAACCTACAGAGATGGTGACAGCATGCACAAGACCCACGCAAAATCAATCAGAAAGCAATCTAGCATAGAACTTGGGAAACGGGCAGGTGGCCACAAGTTTATCTGAAGAACTATTGGCAGCTGTTCATTGCTGGGTAAGAGAGAGTTGATCTTCTTTAAGGGAGTGATGCTAGACAGGCTGACCAGGCTCCAGTGGATGAACTCACACTGAGGGACATCTGGGGACACAAAGTTGACTCCACAGGGCTTTAAATGTATGACAGAATGCATGAAGTCTTGTAGCAGGCTATGGAAGTTGGGTACAGATGGGGAAGGGGAGTGAAACATGATTAAGATGTATGAAATGGACAAAATTAAACAAAATATATATTGAAAAAATTAGGAGCTTACATCCTCTACAGGTTAGGAGATGTTAAAAGCCACAGTAAGACCCTGTCATATTTAACAGGGGGGAAAATGTAATTCATGGATTAACATATCATCCAAACATATGTGTCTTTGCCAAAGTAACCTACCATAATTATTAGTGCTGCTTAAATACCTATATATCTAATTGCTTGTGCTTCATTAGTAGGATCGAAAGGTTACCCCTGGACAAACTGTCAGCCCATGAAAGGAAACAGCCAGAATTGACCAGAGTCCAAGTCAACAGCTCCAGAGAGAGTGGACTGTTTTACTTCTCATCCACCTGTGCCCCTTTTCTAAGCCTAGGGAACAAACTGCAGAAGAGGGGCATCGGTAAAAGAATGTAAGGGCTGTTATTGGTGTGAATGGTGAAACTACAGCAATTGTCTACACTCATATCAAAACCTTGATTGAACAAACAACCTGTCACCCCCCCCACCTGGTATGGTGGGCTGTGGGGGTTTGGGCACAACAGCCTGCAGGATGGTTTACACGAAGGATGCTATTACTCATGGATTATCAACTATATAGCTAAAAAATGAAAAAAAAAAAATGGAGAAAGATGCAGGACAGTTATGGCAGAATGCATGATCTGGGATGGGGTGGGGGAGGGGGGGAAGGGAAAGGGAAATATGCCTGATCTGAATTGGAAAATGATGTATGAAATGCACAAAGCATCAATAAAAATTTAAAAAAATAAATAAAAATAAAAATTAAAAAAAAAAGTCTAATCGAAAAAAAAAGAAAAAATTAGGACATGAAGTTGGGAGGAAGATGTGATGGTGGGGTCTGAGCAGAGTTTCAGGGGTGGATGTGATCAAAGCACATTGTATATATGTATGAAATTTATAATTAAAATGTTGAATTTTTTATTTCTCTGACTTCCCCTGAATTTATTGCTATGAATTACTTAAAGTTTCTAGTTTACAAATAGTGGTATTTGAGAGAAAGAAACTGTAGAGATCATATAAGTCTTTATTTTCCAGGTATCCATCCATCCATCCATCCATATCCAATCTTAACTTTGATTTTGTCTCTCTTCCCTATGAAAGCTGCTGTAACAATAAAAAGTGAAATATACATACATGGAAGAAGTTTGGCCTTTTTGAAGAACATAAAAGAGATTAAAAGAGATCAATATGCTTGGCAGTAAGGAGAGAGAGAGAGAGAGAGAGAGAGAGAGAGAGAGAGAGAGAGAGAGATTCTGAATTTTAATTGAACAACATGGAACATCAATTACAGCATTCTAAGCAGAAAGATGCTCTGAGCTACTGATTTTATTTTAAATTCTACCTTCTTGTAGAAAATGGGTCACAGGGGCAAGTGTATTAGCAGAGGGGCTCTTCAGGAAGGCATTGCAGCAATTCAGGCATGGTGATCACCTTCAGGACATAATTTATGAGCAGTGCCAACAGGGCTTGTTGATCGCCCAGAGGTGAATGGGGAAGGACAAAGAGAAATGTCAGATGTTTGGCTTGAGTTACAGAATAACTGCTGATGCCATTGCCCAAGACAGGGGAGAGCTGAGGTTTGGGAAAGTGTAGAATTTAAAGTCTTTCCAGCTTTAACTGTCCTTGACCCCAGGAGAAGGCAAAAGCAAGTGCAGTGTACCCAGCATTTTGGACCAAGCATCTTCAGTGAGCAGCTGTAGTCATCACAGGAACAAGGTCTGTGTGTACAAGAGGCTTGGTGAGGGCTCTGGAGTGAGGCTCTTGGCCAAGCTTGAGCTGTTCCACTAATCCAGCATCAGCAGGAGCAGGAACATGCCACCTCTCTGAGACCTGGAAGTCTGCTCTAGAACCATGTCTCTTTAAAACTATGCCTTTTACTGTTGAAGAGCACAGAGGGACTAATTAGGGAATGTCATCACAAGGCACCTTTAGTGCCTCAGAAAAACCTGTGCTGAGCCCACTTCTACTTTAATCACTTCAGTTTATTCAATGGTATCATATTTTCACATATTTCACATACCTCTTGGTTCCTGCTATGACCCATAAGGACTAGATTCAACTGTCTAATTGAAAAAAAAAAAAACCACTTAGCCACAGAGCAAATAGAATTAAGGGCCAGCAATATGGATCAATGGGTAAAAGCTCTTGCTACCAAGCTTTGCAATCTAAGTTTGATCCCTGGAACCCACATGGTCAACAGAAATAATCTACTCCTCCAAGTTGTCCTCTGACTTCGAATATTCTTGACACATGTGTACTATACACACACATACACACACAAATATACTAAGTAAATAAAGTGTAAAAATGAAATTTAATATATACTTAAATGAAGGCTTATAAGAAAGAAAAATGAAGGGGATGAGGTACTTTCTCTTTTTTGAGGGGTGAAGGGGAGGAGGCAGTAAGTATTGTTAGTTGAAGGAAGGTTTACTATCTAATTTAAAAATTTTGAAGACACAAATATTATTGAACATTTTTGATAGCAAATATAATGGGAGAAATGCTACTTATCACAATACGGTTGACATTTCCAAGTCCTGGATGGGTGTTTTTCTCTTTTATCTACTTTTCTTTTCTTTTTTTTTTTTTTTTTGAGAAAGCGTATTCCTACTTCGGAACCCACTTCAGATGCTAGAGCAGACATGTTTCAGGGCCAGTTTATTTTTTCTGGGAGGTAAGACAGATTTAGGATTCTCAGGCATTTACCACTTTACCCTCTATGATCATGACTGCTGGAAGTTAGGCTGACATCTGGCCAGGAAGAATTAACCCAATTAAAAATAATTCTCTTTTTTTCCTGAGAATTAGAATCAAGGAGGCACAGAGACTGTCACCAATGGTTATGGATGTGAGAGTTATTTAGAGGCAGAGCTCGCATAGACTGAAACCACGCGTGATGTCAACTGCTTCTATGATAGAGATCAGGAGCAAGCAAATAATTTACTCAAGTATACTTGCTGAATGTCTAAATTCTGAAAATTGGCCCCTTAAGTATCAACATTAACCCCTGCACAGTATGTATTCTTACCCTATAGGAACCTTAGTAGTCAAAAGTTATACATCCAGGGGGACGGTGATATGGCTCAGCAGGTCTAAGCACTTGCCATGAAAGCTGGCTACATGGTTTACTTCTCAGAGACCATGTAAAGTTGAAAGAAGAGAGCTACCACCACAACCTTGTCCTCTGACCTCCACATAAGTGCTGCGGCTTGTGTGCACCCTCAGCCCTGCCACAGCCACGTTTTCCTCCTGGTATGCTGGAATCAACTGACAAAGAAAGAAGTTACAGTGAGCAGGGCATTAGATTCAGACTACCAGGAAAAATTGGATTGTTTCTGCACAACGGACTAAAGGAGGATCATGTATGGTATGCAGGAGAGCCTTTAGGGCATCTCTTTAGTGTTACCATGTCCTGCGATTAAGGTCAGTGGGAAACTACAACTCGGTCTAAACAAGATGATAAAATACCCAGGCCTGTCATGAAGGCAAGGACCACCTCTGCAAGACTAGCTGAGGAGACACAGGCTTAGTAGAAGTTAGTTGTAAATACCAGCTATGGCCATATAAACACTTACAGGAGTGAGGGTTGTAACTGGCATGAGTTTTTCTGTCCTATTTAAATTTTTTCATTATTTTTCATTATGTGCCTGTCTACAATCAAACAGGATCATATTCATCCCACCTCCAACTCCCCTCATATTCCCCTCCTAATTTCATGTCTCTTTTGAATAATCCACTAGTCTAGTTAGTGCTGTCCATATGTAAATGGGGAGGGGACCACCCGCTAGAGTACGCCAACCCTACCAGCAGCCACAACTGTCACTGTCAGCATCATTTGCCTCATCTACACCAGAATTTTGTCTGGCTTGATCTTGTGTAGGTCTTGTGCAAGTAACCACAACTGCTGTGAGTTCATGACTGTCACATCAATGTCACATCCAGAAGACAGTATTTCATAGCATCCCTCCCCCATCCTCCATCTCTACATCACTCCCCTTCCACAATGGTCCCCATTGTGGAAGGGGAGTGTTGATGGAAGAGATCTTATTTAGAGCTGTTCTCTTGTTCTCATTACTTTGACCCAGTTATGCTTCTCTCCCTTGACTGCTGTCTGATGAAAAAAGAAGCTTCTTTAGATCAGGATGGAGGGCAATCCAGGTTTATAGGCATAAACAAACATTTAGGAGGCAATTAGACAGCATACTCCTTTAGAAAACTGACAGTAACGGCTTCTACCCTGGAGCCTGAGACTTCCCCAGTTAGGCTTTTGATAAGAATTACAGCACCTGACATATAATTATCTCCTGTTAATCAGACCTCAAATCCAATCAGAAATCATTTAGTCATCCCATAATAGTTTTTCTACTATTGCAGCAGTGGGCACATCTTTCTGACAGGTTGATGTTACAGCATGTAGGGTCTAGTGCTGGGTAGGACTGTTGATGTGCTTTCTCTCCCAGTAGCCTACATAGTGCCTCCTGGCACTATGAAACTAGCCAGTTGGGAAGAAGTTTTCCAGTTGGTTTCAATGTGTGTGTGTGTATAAGTTAAAGCCTGTAGAGTCAAATTGTGCTCCCAAATGCCCTTTGGTGTGGGTCAGTCCACTGGACCCTGCTCAACATATCAAGAGTCTCACTCTTAATGCAGCTGATCCTGAGTTTTTTATGCCCTACAGCCAAAGTTATGGTGTCTTCAGCAATAAGGTCTTAGCATGTAATTATGGTGGGTAACCAAAGGAAATGGTAATTACCCGTGTTGTTTTAGAGACTTCTAGGGCCTCCCTGACCATGAACTCATAAGGCAGTGTCCCATGCCTTGTACTGGAATTAAAAAAATAGTTTCTCCATGCACACATAGACAAACATTAGGCAGATGTTTGTGTTTTCACTGTGTATTTACTATGTAATATACTTGTTTCGGATATTAGTAGTTAAGTGCTATAAGTCTACACTATCATGTTTCAGTTATAGGATTCTAAAAGATTTATTATTCCTCAACAGGGTCTGCCATAAGTTCTTGGGGGTATAGTGCATTTTTGGTTGTGCATGGGATGGTTATGTGATGCTAGGCAGAATTATAACCTTGTTATTGTCCTCATTTAGAAATTAAGGATGACAAAAGGAAATGCTGTTAGTTGTCAAGTTGGTTGGTGATAGTTATTCTTTGTTATCTGTAGACAATCCCCCAGGCCTGCTAGGGAATTTCGGGGTCCAACTGTGAAGGAATGGGGATGAGAGGCACAGAGTCAAGACACAGACCCTGGGAATGCAGACAGAGGGTGAGCTGTTGCAGACTCGTTTATTGGGGGCAGGGTAAGGGGTAATGTACTGTTCCTATTCACATTCCCACTCTCCTCTTCAAGACTTGTGATTGTCCCAGGTCTGCAATGCTGCTTGTATGGTCTCACCTGCCTATGGCAGGTTAGGTTGATGAGGGACAAACTCTGCGCATGCATAAGTCTCAGCATACTGGCTACTACATTTCCACCCTTTGTATTTAATTTTGCGTGAGGAGCGGTCCAGTGGGAGCTCGGGTGCTATGCCCGAACCTTGTTGACCCCACCTCTGGCATTCGAACATTTGACTGCATCTGTCTTAGGTTGCCCTGGTTTTGCAGGGTCTTACCCATCTTTGACTGGCCAGCCACCGAGGGAAGAGGTCAGGAGTGGTACCACGGCAGGGAGACACAAGCTCATTCCTGTGAATTGTGGATGGATGAGAGCCAGATGCACCTCATTGGGAGGGGTGTGTGCAGAGTCCCTATTGACCATTGTTGAGAGGACCTGGGCCATTGTTTTGTTGACCTGGCATTGGTGGTGGGCAAAGTGAAACAGACACCTGAAGAGAAAAAGGCAGAGAAAGGCCAGGAGGTAGAGGACCCCCAGGTGACCAGTGTAGCAGGGTCAGAAATGGACTTTAGCTTAGACCACACCTGAGAAACAAAGCTAGTATCGAAGGCTATGACCTTAGGGTGCGTAGAGTTAAGGGAGACAATTTGAGAACCAAGGGTCAAAGTGTAGTTAACAAACTGTTGTGACCAGGGGCCTTTAATAATGTCACCAAGTTCACAATGTAGATGTGTAATACTGAAGACTTCGTAGGGGGTTAGGCAGAATGAGGAAAACCTGGGGTCACCATTCATCTCTCCCTCTCATTATGTGGCCTTTGAATCCTTGAGGGAAGTTCACAGGAGTGAACCACAGTTGGTGTCTCCAAGATTTAGGAATGATCTCTGCTGGGGGGGGTTGTATTGGGTCCTTAGCACCATGATTTTACTGGTCAATAAATCTGACAAGTGAGTAAAAGATGTATGAGCCACAAGTCAGCGCAACCAGAAGGATAAGACTACTGGCAGATCCAGGAAATCCTCAGCTCTCAGCTGAGAAAGAAACTGGCTCTTTGGGGAGGGGGTCTTGACCCTAAACTGCCTAGCCAATTTTTAGCTCCTACTTTTATCACATTACCCTCTGAGGAGGGTACCCCAATTGCCAAGAGGGAATTGAGGCGCCGACTGCTCTGACTTCTTCCATGCTGAAAAGGGGCATAGGAGGTGGCGACTGGGGCACCCCTGCTCAGTGGATCTATCTAAAAGACCCCAGAAAGTATTGTTACAGAGAGAACAAAATCTTTGACTAGTACCTGTGAAGGTGAGAGTAGCTAGGTACATTCTTTAGGCAGGGAACCAAGAGAGGAACAGGGTGAATTAAATGTCCAACTTAAAAGTCCATTGGAATCTCTCAATGAGGGGTTCCAAAGCATCCATTATTGGGCTTCTCCTTTTGTTCATTTGTCCATAGGGTCTGGACTCAACATCTGCTTTCCAGGAAATTTCAATAGTAACAGTGTGAGTTTTCCCTTAGGTAGTTGCTTAAATAGAGAAAAGAAACTTTATTATTTGGTAACAACAAATCTCATATGACTTTAAATAACTTAAAATCTAGTGTTTAGAGGCACAATCTCTCAGACTTTAAAGGAAATATAATGATTATGTATCTTTTGGTATACTTTCCTCTTGGTCCATACAGTTAGCCCAGATTAACCAACTTTTGTTTTCAGCCAAATTGGTATGGGCATTATATATGGTGGTTATCCATCCAGAAAGGCTAAGTTACACCAGCCTAACACCTTTAATTACTGTATAATATTCTAGATAAGGCTTGGACAAAAGTTCAAGCAGCCTTGTATAATACTGACTGGAGGAGGGACTTAAAACCATGTGTTAAGCAGGCATAACCCACAAGATTGAATTAAAAAATTTCAGGCTTATTTTAAATGTAAGATTGTTCAGTACAATTACTACAAATGGGAATGATCTTTTTCTTTTTCAGACCCTTTATCCTGATTTATAGTTTTCTCAGAAAGACAGGAGTTGTAACACATACCAGAAGACAGGAAATAAACTGATAAGGATTACCCAAGTTCATCCAGACTGTCTTCTTTTGGACTGCATGCAGTTGGTTCAGGAAGATAGAATCTAGCTTTTTGAGCCAAATTATCTGGTTAGGTTAAAGGAAAGAGCACTAGCAACTCTTGCAAGAAACATAAAGTACATTTTTCAGTAGCCATAGGTAACCCACCACTTGCCTGTGCCCATTTAATCCACACCTGTAACAGGGAGTCAGGTTCAAGCCAGGAGAGGACTGAAAATTAACAACTCTGTATATTCACAATCCTATTCAGGCCACTAGTAAACTAGCTTGAGTGTTTAGACTAATTTAATTTAATACAGGTATCTTATCCTTTTACTAAACCTTGAAGTGCCATGTGATATGCATATAAAGCTTGGACAAAAACCAAACACTCTTAAACAAACCTTGACTAGATATACATTTTGATTTTTAAACTAGTTGACTGAAACTTACAAATTTAAGCTTATTTATATAGTGTCCCTTTTACCTGTCACAACAAACTTCCTTAGACTTTTATCACTTGCATAGACTTTTTTCATCATCTTCACGTAAATCCTTACTAAAAATATCCTTTTAACATTTTTTTTCATTTTTTATATCCTTTTTTGATACCATGAGACATAACATTCATAAACAGATTAACCCTTAATTGTGCAGATTTACTAAGTTATTAACATTTATTTCCTGTGTAACGAGATGGGACAGTTATCTCAAATACAATAGTTTGAAAAAATCACAGATATGCTCAACAAAAATTGAGCTCTTAGTTTCAAACATCTCAGAACTAAACACCCTCTATATCCACCCAGGCAACCTGCCACTTGCTTTATGGCAGGGATGCAAATGGTCAATGACAAACAGCTTCACACAGCACTGTTTTAAAACTTTCCTTCTGGGCCAAAGACTATGTCTATGAGGATTCAAGTAGCCTTGTCAGGCCTCCAACAGCAGATTGCAAAGAGCCTCAAGTCTGCCCTTCCTTCCCAGACACAATGTCAGACACATATAAAATCTGTCATTTTGGAATATGGAAGAATATTTTAAATACTTTTAAGGCATTTATTTATTAAAACGTTCTGTGCCAAGATTTCACATTAGCTTAAAATTCAATTCAGTCTTTACATGTCTCTGAGGTTGCCACCTCAATGCCACACAAAAAAATACCTTCTCCATCAGTCAGTGTGACCAGCATCCACATGGAGAGCCCTGTGGTCAGCCTTTGTTCTCCTGGTGGGCCAAACAGATGTTAACACTCATCTCCTACAAGGTAACAGGTCCTAACTCAAACTCAATGGAAAAGGAGTGAAACTTCTGCAAAGTGCTCTTTTAAGAAGAGGTACTTTTTGCTTATGAAAAGAAACCAGTGAATCTTCTAAGAATAATAAAAAGGGAATGTTTAACAGTTTTAGCTCACATGACAGTTTACTTGTGAATCAACTCGATATCAAGTAAATCATTAGCTTCAGATGCAAGCCTATTCAGTTAAACAGCTCCATAAAACAAATGTTTAGTTTCAAACCCAAAATTTCAGTACCTTGATGAAAACTCTAAATTACAGATGAAAATTTAAAATCAGAGTAAAATATGACTCTTAAGTTTATAACAGTCAATATAACAACATTTTAAACATCACAGGAGGTCACCTTCTCAGATAAGCCTCCTGGAGTCTGGATCTAGAGTCTAGTGTGGGGCTCTTGAGCCCCTACTGTATGGCCTGTCACAGCCATTGGTCTCTGATTTGTACAAAAAGTATTAGGAAAATCAAGTAGAAACTTTGGCTGTGCTAGGATTGAAGGTATGCTAGGGCTGTGGAACTTCCAGGAGTAGCCAGACCAGCAGGACACCAGTTCAAACCCAGGGAGGTATGTTTGCTTCCTAAAAGGAAGAAGGGGGTGGGGGGAACAGATAGGAAACACAATAAAGCCCATTAGCTACCCCTGGAGGGGTAGCTCTCCCACCCTGGAGGCAAGAAACAGGGCTGGCCCAGGCCATTCTGGTATCAGTTCTCCATCCAAACCAGACCAAGATATCCACAAGCTGTTGTCTCCCTAGTGCTGGAAGAGAGTTTGGAAAAAAAAATTTTTAGAGTACCCATTATACCACTAAAATATTTATATTTCTGATTAGGCATGTCAGAATAAGATTTTACTAAGAATGAGGGCTTGAGGAACTTACACCCTCCCAATATGTTCTTATCCATAAGCTGAACTGAGGTTCCATCGTTTAAAAAGACTCAAACATACACATTCAAAACATCAGCAGCCTAGGGGAAGAGGGCTGCTCTATCATCTTAAAGTGATCACAATATTTTTTTTTCTTTTTTGAGACAGGGTCTCCCTGTAGCTCTAGCTGTCCTGGAGACACAGGCTGGCTTTGAACTTGCTAAGATCTGCCTGCCTCTGCCTCCAAAGTGCTAGGACTAAAGGTGTGCACCGCCACGCCCAGCTATGAGACTAAAAGCATGGAATGAAGTACAGTTTTCATGAGTTTGATTCACCCAGTTCTCTGAGACTAACTCTTCCTCGACACAAACACACTGTCTGCCAGCCAGATCAGCAAGGAGGGCACAGACCCAGAGAGGTCCCTTTTTCTCCCATGAGGAAGAAGGGAGGGAGGGAAACAGGCTCAAAAATTCTTGCAGAAACATAACAGAGCCCAAAAGCTGTATAATTGCCCCTGGAAGCCATGCAGCACCCCAACTGATCCAGGTGCCAGACTCCAAAATGGGTCTCTAGCACGTTGGCACTCCCGAGAACTCAGGAATTCCCCAAGCTCTAAAGACCTTCTCCCAAGCCAGACCAGGATTCCTAACTGCTGATGCAAATTTTACTAGCTAGTAAGAGGCAGATCATCTTTGGTCCTTTGAGATAGCAGCTGGGTGGAGGAAACTCAGTAATGCAGACCAGATGGGCTGACTTTGAGCTCACAGAGAACTGCCTGCCTCAGCCTCCTAAGGACTGGGATTAAAGGTGTGCTCCACCACACCCAGTCCAAGAATTCATTCCCAGTCCCAAAGGCTAGTTAATATTAAATCAGGGATACATCCACTCAGGAGAATCTAGCTTGCAGAAGTCTCAAAAAAATAGGTAATTCCAAAGCAAGCAAGTTATCTCACACAATCCATTTTGAAAGCAGACACAAACCAAATTTTAGGCCTTTAAATACATTTTTAAATATCAATTTTTAAAGTTTGCACGTGCATATCTAATCTAACAAGCCAAAATGAATGATTCTCTGCACTTTAAAGGACTGAAGCTTGAAGTGGCCACTTTGTTTGACAGAACCAACATGAGACAATTATAATTACCGACTTACAAGCACACATAAAATCTTAGACGCACACTTAGAAACACAAGACATAGTCAGATGAAGAGAGGAAACACTACACACATGGATCCTATGCCCTGCTGGTCCTGGAACCAAAAATCCAGACCCCTTACCCGGATTCCAAATTGCTGAGGTGAACCCCATGTTCACACTTTACCAGTGGAGAGTTAGGGCGTCCCCCATCTCTGTGCTCAAGGAGCAATACTGCATCCAGTTTCTCCTACCGTGAGCCCCAGACCAGAAACTTAAGTTTAAACAAAACCAAAATGAAAGTAAAAAAAAAAAGAAATGAGCTCTTTCTTACCCAAAAGACACAGCCAGCTGAATGAGATGTCTCTAGTCCTTCTGGTGGGAGAGAGCTTCCTGGGCCCCCCTTCAAGGGTATATTGGTGGGGGGTCGGCAGCTGAAGGGAGTTTGGGGGGGTTGGGATGTGGGGAACCTTCCTCGTCCAGGTGAAAGTCAGGGACACAGGGCAGGGCCAACTTCTGGTTGTTCTTGTGGCAGGCTGAGTTATGCTCAAGCAGAACATCCTCCGCCGAGGAGCCCTTAAGGCTTGCAATTATGGCAAGGAGGGGCAATGTCATATGAATCCAAGTCCTGAGATTTCACTTTAAAGCCACGTGTCTGGAGGAGAGCCTAAAGTGCAGCCGTCTGTGGCTCTCGAACGTGGGGAGGGATGCTCCCCATGAGGGCAGGAAATGGGAAGGGAGGAGAGGGATCTGTGTGGGGGTGGGACTGGCACTCACTCTATGCATGGCCAAAAGAGCAAAGAACACAGAAGGGGGGCCTATTCACCGATCAGGGGGTCAAAAAACCACATTGGGCGCCAAATGTAGACAATCCCCCATGCCTGCTGGGGAATTTTGGGGGTGACTGTGAAGGAATGGAGGTGAGAGGTGCAGAGTCAAGACACAGACCTTGGGAGTTGGGTGAATGCAGACAAAGGGTGAGCTGTCTATTGGGGGCAGGGTAAGGGGTTATGTACTGTTCACATTCCCGCTCTCCTCTTCTCGCCTTGTGATTGGCCCAGGTCTGCAATGCTGTTTGTATGGTCTCACCTGCCTAGGGCAGGCTAGGTTGATGAGGGACAAGCTCTGCTCATGAGTAATTCTCAGCATCCTGGCTACTACAGTTATCAGTTTTATAGGATGTGGAATGAACTAGGAAATATGCTTCTGGTTTGGTCTGGGAGGGTATTTCTTGGAAGGATTAACTACAGATGAAGACCTGCCCCTGAACAGAGCAGCATCTCCCAGTGAAGGCTCATGTCTGAGGGAAAAGCAGGTTTTGTCTGTCTGTCCTGCTCTTTCCCAGTCAATACATCTCTCTTGCTGCTACTTCTGCTACCACCCCTCACTGACATTGGAGCCCAGTTCCTTCAGCTTTCCAACATGGATGGAAGATCAGTGTCTCTTCAGGAATCCTCTAGGCCTTCAGTACCAGACTGGGCTCGCTGAAGCATCCAGCCTCAGGGACCAAGCAACTACTGGTTCTCAGCCTTTGGACTATGCAGACAGGTGTTTGTTGCACTACCCAGCCTGAACTGTCTGTGTGAGCCAACCATTCCAACCTCACAAATCCCCTTTGTAATACATACTTATTATATCTCTGTTTTTCCAGAGAATCTTGACTAACACAGCACCTAATTACAGGACCTAATATCTCCTTAGTAGTCTGAGCATACAACCACATCCAAGGGATACCATTCTCATAGCCCCAGGGAAAGGACATGACACTTATATTCAGGACAACTAAAAACCTTTACAATTTAGCAAATGTTTAGAGAATGCTGGGATCAACAGTTAAAAAAAAACCCATCAAAACATACGTTAATCAGTTCAATTCTCCATTTCATAGTGAGGTTACTTTTTTTGTTGTTGTTTATAACTAAAGGGCATGCAAGTAAAAACTAGATATCCAGTCTCTGAAGTGGCAAAGTATCTCTTGGTGTAATTTCTCACTAACAACTTCCTTCAGCCCTTCTATCACTTGGTGCTTCTCTAGGTAACAGTACTATAGTGAGACAGTGTGCAAACGTACTGGAGTCCAACAGACCCAAGTTTGTTGCATTGGGCATGAGCTTCCACTTCAGGAGTCCTGCTTTCTTTGACATACTTCTCCTTCTATCCTTCCAGTCTGTGATTCAGATTAAGTTCTTTAACCCACTCGTGACTGGGAAGCTGAGAGGAAGAAACAGGTCATTGCCATAGCAGTGCACTGAATCCAGCTTAGCTGAATATGGGTTTTGTTTCTGTAATATGTAAGGAGCCAGAGGGATTGCTTGATTCACGGAAGAAAAGAGACCTCACTCTCATGTCACAGAGCTGGAAGTTTATGAAATAGAGTTTTCTCACTGCCATCTTTTCTCCAGGTTGGAAGATCCAGAGAGGTAGAGGAAAACTGTGTTGGATAGAGAGAAGGCATTTACAAAACAGCTTGTTAATTTCCTAGAACACGGGATTCAAATTAGATCCAATCTTAGCCACTGACATGTAGAGAGTTGTTCGATTAACTTGGTTGTAGAGAGTTTGCCTATTAGGCATGAAACTGCACCCAAGCTTCAGAATCACAATAATAAATGATAAATAAGTACATAAATAAACATCAGACATCAACAACGAAAGCCCCAAGCAAAGAACCTAGCAAAACTGGAGCTAGAATCATGCTAAGTATGCATTTGTTGATTTTTCCTAGCAGCACTGATGTGACTGGACAGATCTATACAAGCAAGCCATCAACAGTTCCCAGGACTTTCAGTAGTGAACAGAACTAGAGAGCTCTGTTCACATTTGCTTCTAACAAAAATTAAAATTCCTGTTCACAACAGATGTTTAGTGTACAACAAATTGATCAAAGCTTATTTTCCATTATAAAATTAAAATGCATTGAACCAAAAATTATACAGAAATCATATAGAAGGTTGTGAGAGGACAAGAAAAGCAATTATTTCTATTCTCTTCCTCTCAATCTCATCTCCACCTTACCCTGAAGCAATCATATGCTGCTTTATTCCAAGTGATAGATTTTAAAGGCTTTTACATTACTGAGATTGTAATGACATACTCATTATGATTGTTACTATTATTTTTTATTGTATGCAAATGAGTGTATTGCCTACATGTATGTGTAGTGTACCCGTGCCATGCAGTGCCCACAGAGGTCAAAGTTGGGTCCTTTAGACACAGTGTTCTTTCTTTTTTTTGTTTTTTAAATAAACAACTTTATTATCAGAAATATTGTGCCTCTGAACAATACTGACATTAATTATGTCCCATAGAACAAGGAGAAATATGATGATGATGAGGTCATTCTCCAACTGTAAATTGGAGCCAACTGTTATAGAGCTAATCTCTTATAAAACCTATAAAACTGCCTTCTTTAATTGACTAATAGACATAGGAACTGTGAAAAGGATTATTCTCTATTCAGAACCAAATATAATACTAAAGTCTCCTTAAGCTATGCACTTAAATAAGATATATTAATACAGGAGCTCTGACATCAGCAATGGATTATTCTACCAAGGAGATGTTGGTCAGGGAATCCAAGCCCCCACAAAAGGTAAAGGCTCCTTGCCTCTAAACTGGGATACCTGAAAGAACGGAGGCAATAAGGTCCTGCTGTCAAAGACCTGATGTTAACATGGGAAAGGTGTATTGAGACCACACATGTAAGTGTACAGATGGTCTCTGGAATACTGAGAGTGTTACCGAAGGCTACTAAACCAATAAAGCAAATATGGGTCTCCTTGAGTCAAGCAAGACTCCTCCGCCAGCACCAACTACACCTTACCTGACTGGAAATACTGTGCAGCAGAGGCAGCCATATGCCTGTATATCCCAAATCTCATTGGCTATTAGCTCTCTCCTTGGAGGAATAACCCACGGCTGGTGCCATAAGCTTACAGTGTTCTTTCTATAGGGTGCTTCTGCCCCAAGCCCTGGGACTGTTCACTATCTTAAACTTCTATCTATTTAAATGAGAGTGGAGTGCTTTGAGGGAGAATGTTGTATATGTTCTTGAGCCTACAAAAGAACAGAAATGATACGGTTCTACAAGGGTAGGTGGACAAAGGTTCTTATTAAGGTCAACTGCATACTCTGATAACTCTACTCTTTTACCTGTGCTGAGTTTACGGATTTATCGGTTGTCTGCCTTTGCTTCTTGCTGGTGAGGGTTTTCATCCCATTGTGGCTGCTGCTATTCACTGACCCCAGGGTCTAGCTACTTGGTAATCAAACATGGGCTAATTTGCCAAGAGTCTTCCAGGTCTTGAGCACCATATTGGGACTACTGAGGCACCCAGGATCATGGACTGAGCAGCTACTAGGTTCTTAGCTTCCCAAGCATGCAGGTGGTCATTGCTGGACTACCCAGCCCCTATTGTGTCAGGCAATTTAATACAAACCCTGGTGTAAAAGATATTTGTTCTATTGATTCTGTTCCTCTGAATAACATGGAGGCTGACTAGGGAAGAAGGAACTATGAAATGATATATTATACAACAACCTTTTATTAGGTTGGGTTTACCTTTAATATATTTTTTTTAAATTTTACTTATTATTTCTGTATGTGTATGAATGTATTGTCTGCATGTAGGTCTGTGCACCCGTGTCGTGCAATGCCGCGGAGGTCAGAAGAGGGTCTCAGATTCCCCTGGAACTTGGAGTTCTCCTGGAATTGGAGTTTCAGATGGTTCTCGGCCGCCATGTGGTTGCTGGGGATCAAACCTGGGTCCTCTGTAAGAGCGGTTGGTGCTCTTAACTGCTAGGCCATCTCTCCAGCCCCAGGTTGGGTTTACCTTTGAATGAAAGGAATGTCCTTACCTCAGGACTTTCAAATGACATCTGGAAAGAGCTACCAGCTGAGGGAAAGAAGGAAAGGGATTACCATAGGGAAATAAAGAGAGGGCCTGTGCATCTAATCTAGGTGACATTGCCTAGTAACAAGCTAGGGATTGTAGGTCTGTGAACTGAGAAGCTCAGCAGTAGCTCGGGGCTTGCCTAGAGGTGCTAGGTTCAGTTTCCTGGGGGAGAAAAACTAGGAAGGCTTTATATGGCCAAAGTTATGCTTATTTGGGCAGTCATTCATGTGAACTCACAGCAATGATGACAGCATGCACAGGACTCATGTAAATTTAAGCTAGACACAATTCCAGAATGGAAGTGACAAGGCAGGTAAGAGGCCCCCAGCTCTAGCCGAGGAACTATTAGACCTTAGCTTCTGGGAGAGGGAGAGACAGTTTTCTTTCAGGGTGTGATAAAGCTGGATAGGTTGATCAGGGTCCCGTGGATGGACCTACATCAAAAGGCATTTGGGGACACAGGTTTGACTTGATAGATCTTAACACATATATGCACACGAAATCAGGCAGGGACTATTGAGAGGGTGTAGATCAAAACTTATTGTATGAAATTCACAACAATTCAGTAACAATGAACAAAAAAGCAGTTGGAAGAGTAAGAATGAGAATTTGGCACCAAAGAGTTTGAATGAATAGTCCTAATCTGCTATGAAGAGACAAACAACACAAAGGCCAGTAATACCAGAGCCAAGTTTAATTCATTTTATGATGGCACTTGATACCTTAGACTTTAGATGACAAGACTTTGACCCTCGGGATAAAGGAGGAAAGGCATTTTGGAAAGTTTATTTCTGTAAGCCAAGGAGAGCCAACCAGATATTGTTTTTTTTTTTTTCTTTTTTTTCTTTCTTAATATATATTTTGTACAAGATTATCAAATCTAGACCTGTGTCCCCACCCTATCCCCCCACCCCACCAGAGCTCATGTATTCCACCAAACATGCTTTTCATCTCTTTCTCAGTCTTTCTTGATGTTCTCCATGTGGAAGTTGACTGTTCTGAGCAGAAGTTCACTGTTTCAGTCAGTTCTTTGATGCAGTCCTTTCTGTTGTTGTTGTTGAGCCAACCAGATATTGTAATGCTGTCATCATGAGCAGGTGCCTCTCGTGGTATTAGACTGATATTTTACTCTTTATTTGATTGTACTTTGATCAAGTGTTCTCGAGCCTGAGTGTGGCTTTTTGAAATGCTGATGTCTAGGTCCAGTCTAAGAAGAATTAGAACCTTTGTGATGAGACTCAGACATTGGACCAGCTTTAAAGGCCCCCCCCCCCGAAGTTCTGATATGCCAACAATATTGAGTAGACTGGTCTTCATGAGGACAGGGTGTAGCATGTTATAATTAAAGTCCAAACTTTTGGATGTTGTCAGGGTTTTGAATAAACATGTTACAAAGAGCAGATCTCAAAGGCTGCCTCAGAGCAATATATCTCTGAGCTGCTCCTGCTTGCCTAAGCAAGTTGGAGAAAGTACATTTTGTCTTCCTCTAGGCATGCCATAGAAGTCAGAGCTGCTTTCCCAAAGTCATCCATACAACCCAGAGTGATTCCTCTAACCTTTCCCCTTCCTAGGAGCTCGGGAAATGGCAGCAGGCCCCAAACTTAGCCGAAGATATATTGGCAGTTGATTACTGCTAGCAGAGTGAAAGTTGATCCTCTTTAAGCGAGAGACTCCAGATAAGCTGACTAGACTCCAGTGGATGAATGTGCACTGAGGGATGTCTGGGTACACAAATGTGACTCAGTAGGCCTTAAAATAGATGACAGAATGCATGAAATATTCTGGGGGGCTATGAGGGGTACAAATGGGGAAGGGGGTATGAGCTGATTAAAATGTTTTATATGAAGCACACAAAAATTCAATAAAAATATACGTTGAAAAAATTTTGACTCATACCTAAGAGAAAGAAAGGCTGCAAGTCTGAGCACAAAGGTGAGCAAAAGGGCTGGGTTTCCCTCCTGTTTCCATTACTCCACACCCTGTTGTGCGGACACAGTTCGACTTGGCTGCTCATGCTTCATCAACCCCATCAAATTGGGATATTGTGTCTTCCATCTGAAGTTTCCAGTGCCTGAAAAAACCTTAATCACATGTTTGTTTTCTTCCTGTGACTCTCTACAGTTTGTTTCATCAGACTCTAGTATTGAGGATTCAGAAGGAAAGTTTGGACTTCCCTACACTGTGATTCTTAGTCTGCCTTAGTCTGGGTGATCCACACCATGTATCAAAAATTATTGGAGTTTAGACTTCTTAATAGGAAAAGAGAAAAAAGAATTCATGGGAGAGTGTTTGAGCCAGTCCCATGAGAGGCCAATCCTCCATTGCCTACGTGCTAAGTGACCTAAGAGTGTTGAGCGACCACAGGTGTAGTTGCTTTTCATACTAGAATGATCATGTAGTGTGATCAGCTGCCAGCAGGGCTGCTCCAACCAACCTTCAAAGTTCCTCTCAAGCATCCAGGCATCATGCTGTGTGTGTGTGTGTGTGTGTGTGTGTGTGTGTGTGTGTGTGTAGATATGCATCTACGTGAGAGCGGACACATCTGTGCCACAGTGCGCATATGGACATCAGAAGACTTCCTGAGTGTCAGTCCTTGCCTTCTGCCTTGTCTCAGACAGTGTCTCTGTTGTACATTGTTGTAAAGGCCAGGAGCTGGCTGGCGAGCTTCTGGAGATCTTCCTGTCTCCCCCTTCCATTGTTCTAAGAACACTGAGATTATCAATGTGCAAGGCTGCACCAGCTTCACATGGGTTTTGGCAATTCTAACTTGGATTCTCATGATTGTGTATCAAGTGCTATCCCCAAGAAGTCATTTCCCTAGCCCGCAAGCAAGCATCACTTTCTCTCCCTCCCTTGTCCACACTTCCTGGCTGGTGTGTGATCCCTCCACACACTCTCTGTGGTCCCCTAGTTGGCTGTGATCATAGCATTTGTCTCAAGACATGTTGTCTTTTATTTGACTGGGTGTTCTTTGCAAGGCCAGTGAGATCAATATTGCAGTATTTTACTTGTTTACTTATCTCAGTGGAATTGAACGAGCTTTGAAGTTTCATTCACACTCACAATAGCAATGCTCAAGCCATTTTTTGAGGAGAAGCATATCAAGAAAAGCCACCTTTCAGAGGGGCCACTGAGAGGTACCAAGTATACCATTCCCCATCTCTGCCCTCTCGATTATTTTCTTTTATGTCTTCTGAACCAAAGGACTTTCCTATGCAGATAGGATCAGACTTGTGACTTCCCATTAAGAAAGGTTTGACAAATTATATATGTATATATCTCCAGGGGCTGCAGATGCAGTTTAGTTGGTAAGGTGCTTGCCCATCATGCTCAGAGACCTGGATTTGATCTCCAGCACATGCTCATAATACCATCACTTGGGAAGTGGAGACAGGAGGGTTAGGGTTACCTTGAGATACACAGCAAGTTTAAGAACATCGTGGGTTACTCAAGACCCTTCACAAAAAAGCCCACAAACCAAAACACTACAACCTAATGAGAAGAAAGGTGGTTTACTGATAAATATATGTGACCAGAGACAATGGAGTGGAGAGAGTATATAAGGAGACTTGTTTTACAGTCTTTGCTAATTTCTTTGGTGTAAATATTCCCAACAGGGCTGATTTCATTATCCTATCGTCAAAGTCCTGTTTTTTCTCAGTCACAGAACAACCTGAAGCTCTGTTTCTGCATTTGAGTTTTGTTTACACCAGATTTCAGAGCAATAAAAGATTGTGGAGCAGTCATGAAAGTTCCAGAACAGAAAAATTTAAAATGAGCCAGAGGCAGGTTTTTGATGATGCCAATGAAACTTAAGCTTTGGGGTTCTTTGCTTGCATGTGTTTATTCTAAATATACATACATTTGCATAGCTAATTTTATATTCAGAATTTTATGTGTTTTTCTTAAAAAGAATGACCAAATTGTATGTCTCATATTCCATTGCTGCCCTCATGTCATTTGTTTCCTTTTTTAGAGTATCTCATATAGCCCAGGTGTATTAGTCAGGGTTCTCTAAAGAAACAGAAGCAACAGGACGAATATATAACTATATACAATTTATTGATTTGCTCACGTGACGGAGCTCAACAGTAGTGCCGAACTGGAGAGGCTGGGAATCCAGGGAACTGCTCAGTCTGCAAGGCTGGATGTCTCACTAGTCCCAATCTGGTGTGAAGGCCTGGTGGATTCCAGGAGATCTGCCAGTCTCAGTACACACCGGGATCCGAAGGGTTGATCACAGCAGCAAGACAAACTCACCAGTGAGAGAGAGACAAACCACAGAAAAAAAGGGACCAGCTCCCTCTGCTGTGGTCCTTTATACTGCCTGCCGGCAGAAGGTAACGCCCACATTTGGGGTTGGCCATCCGGGTTGAGGTGGTCCAATCCGAAGATCCTTTTCTCTTATTTGATCCTTAGACCAGTCAAGTTGACGCACAGGATTAGCCATCACACCAGGTTTGCTAAGACCTCACAGGACTACTGTCTCATGTAGCCCAGGCTTGGTAAGACCTCACGGGACTCCTGATGTTTCTGCAGTAGGCTGTGGCTTGTGCCTTGAAAGTCTTGTTCATGTGTGTGCTGCTGAGCCTGTTTGGGTTGTTGGAAGTGCTCCTTTTCTTCAGGGTGCCTTGTGAAAATGAAAGGCAAAGTCCTATGTACAGACTGGCATTTTTGTAGACCTGGGATATTTCTAGAAGCTGCCTGGATTCAGGACCATATTCTCTGTTTTTCTCAGAATGAGCTGGTCTGTCTGTCTCTGGGCACGCCATTTCTTTCCATGGCTTTCGTCCATTCTCTTCTTATGTGTGTTTGCTCAATCCTCTAGGTAGCCTCTATAACAAATTCTGTTAGGAACTTACATAATTGGCTTTCTAATTCTGCTTTTTCAGGTCTTTGCTGTAGGTTACCTCAAGGTCCACTGAGGAGCCTATGGATGGGCTCCCTTGGGTTAGATTTTCTTTTCCATCGAATCATAAGCTTATCCTGAACAAATATTTTAGTGATGTTGCTTTCTGGGCAGGGAACTGCAGATATACTGGTGGTGTGAGGCCGATGCGGCAGGCACCATGGGTGTTGAATTTAGTAAACTAAGGAAAAGCGGGGGTTTCCCATAGAACAAGGAGAAATATGACGATGATGAGGTCATTCTCCAACTGTAAATTGGAGACAACTATTATAGAGGTAATCTCTTATAAAACCGGTAAAACTGCCTTCTTTAATTGACTAATAGACATAAGAACTGTGAAAAGGATTACTCTCTGTTCAGAACCAAATATAATACTAAAGTCCTAGGGCTATGCAATCAGGCAAAGTATATTAATGCAGGAGCTCTGACATCAGCAATGGATTGTTCTACCAGGTGGATGTTGGCCAGGGGATCCAAGGCCCCACAAAAGGTAAGGGCTCCTTGCCTCTAAGTTGGGATACCTGCAGGAGGAGAGGCAATAAGACCCTGCTGCCGAAGACCAGACGTTAACATGGGAGGGATGTATTGAGACCGCACATGCAAGTGTACAGATGGCCTCTGGAATGCCAGAGAGTGTTACCAAAGGCCACTAAACCAATAAAGCAAATACGGGTCTCCCTGAGTCAAGCAAGACTCCACCGTCAGCACCAGCTACACCTCACCTGCCTGGAAATACTGTGCAGCAGAGGCAGCCATATGCCTGTATATCCCAAATCTAATTGGCTATTGTCTCTCTCCTTGGAGGAATAACCCATGGCTGATGCCACAAGCTTACATCCTCTACAGGTTAGGAGATGTCATAAGCCACAGTAAGACCCTGTCATATTTAACAGGGGGGGAAAATGTAATTCATGGATTAACATCATCCAAACATATGTGTGTATGCTAAAGTAACCTACCATAACTATTAGTGCTGCTTAAATACCTATATATCTAATTGCTTGTGCTTCATTAGTAGGATCGAAAGGTTATTCCTGAACAAACTGTCAGCCCATGAAAGGAAACAGCCAGAATTAACCAGAGTCCAAGTCAACAGCTCCAGAGAGAGTGGATTGTTTTACCTCTCATCCACCTGTGCCCCTTTTCTAAGCCTAGGGAAAAATCTGTGGAAGAGGGGGCGTGGTAGAATGTAAGGGCTGCGATTGGGGTGAATGGTGAAACTACAGCAATGTAGTCTGGACACTCATTTGATCAACTTGATTGAACAAACAACCTGTCACCCCCCACTGGATGGTGGGGCTGTAGGGGTTTGGGCACAACAGCCTGCGGATTGGTTTTGCACGAAAGATGCTTGTACTCATGGATTATCACTTATAGCTAAAAAATGAAAAAAAAAACTGAGAGAAAGATGCAGGACAGTTATGGCAGAATGCATGATCTGGGATGGGGTGGGGGGGGGGGGGAAGTGAAAGGGAAATAAGCCTGAACTGAATTGGAAAAAATGTATGGAATGCACAAAGCATCAATAAAAATTAAATTAAAAATAAATAAATAAATAAATAAAGCCTTTGATGTGTACTTGGAAAAAAAAAAAAGAAAAAGTGGGGGTTTGACAAATCCTGCACAACATATTTCTATATGGCTTAAAGGAGGACCTTGAAGGCTTGTCTCTTCTGGAACATCTTAGATTTCTTTGCAAGAATGAGGGAACTCAAGTTTGTCTCATAACTTTATTGTGTTCTACTTTTCTTTCTTGTTTTCCTGCTAATACTGTGGAGACATGACATGGACACATGAGGGTGGGATCAGAGAGAGAAGTCTTAGGGAAAACATTATGGCCAAATTCTATTATTACAACTTCACAATGGATGCAAATAAATGACTAGATGCACACACATATTCATGTTCCTCCCTTTGTAGATGAAAATCTGGTGGCCCAGAAAGGAGGAATGATCTGCCCAAGGTCATAGTCAATTAGGGAGTAAGTCAAGCTCAGGTCTCCTGACTCCTGGAGTTCTTTGGAGGTTGTGCTATGTATTTGGAAGGTAGGATGATTTTGGCAGAAAAATCTTGGCCTGGGCTATTTTCTCTTGGCAGACTCTGAGTCTTGTCTGTCAACTGGTATCTGGGACAAGTGTCTTCTTGTTCCTGCTCAGCATTGGTCTGGGCCAGCTGTGGATCCCCACTGTGAAGCAGCCATGTGGAGCAGGTGGGCTAAGCATTTTCATTTCACAGACCATTAGCTTTTGGCACAGAAACATTTCCAGTACCCCCGGCTCCCCAAGTCTTATATCACCTGTTACATTAGAGGAGGAGGCAGCTATGGTCTGGGAAATTGGATGAATAGAACCTATTACTGGAGTTGATTTTGGCTGGCAAAAACTTTCCACCCACTGCAGAGAATCTTACCCAGAGAGTCTGTGTCCTTATTAGATTTTTTTTCCTTCTCCCATAAAATCTTGATAATGCAGTGTTCTCCAAGGTCAAAAAGTCATAAGAAAATAGATGAGGACCAAGGGATAGAAAAGGATGAAGAGGAGTTCAGGGGACAGGAGAAACAGAATCTGTAAAACACAGAGATCTTGAAAAGGTAAAAGAAATGACTAGAAAGAGCAGAGAGGAAGAGGGAAACAGAACAATTAAGGGACAAGGGAAACAGGAAAAAGAGATATAAATGGAGGATACAGATGATACCATAGTGGACTTCAGAGCTTCTCACCAACTTCTGTGATGGTGTTCATGATATAAAATTCCCCAGGGTCATCAACACCAGTAATTAGAATGTTTGAGACATTTTGCCAATCAAGCATTCGGTTCCTTGCAATGAAAGACATCTAGGTTTTATTAAGTCAATAAACAGGAGCTGAAAAAGTCAGGCCAGGCATAAGACTGGCAGCAGCCATGAAGAGTGAGGCCTTGGAGAATGTGACTAGTGACTTCAAATGTGTTCAGGACTTCCACTGTGACTAAGGGTGTCTGTGATTTGATGATTTAACCAGTACCAGGAGTTAGAAACTGCAAAACGATGGATTTGGAATCAATATAATGATTCCATGGAGCTAGAGAAGCATGTGGTTCATATCTGCAGTTTGTAAGAGACATCCAAACCAGTCGTTAGCACAGCTGCATTCAAACAGAGGTGTACAGTGAAGGAAACATTCACTCCATATCTTGTCTCTAAACTTGGAAATTTGGGGCACAATTTCTACCTAATTCTGAAGATTCTGAAGATTCCTAATTGTGATAATCCGTGTGCAGGCCATCTATATGTCCATTGAATGGGTGCAGGCCATCTATATGTCCATTGAAACTGTATATCAATGTTTGTATGATTGTAAGTCTGTGAATATGATTGCCTACATGTGTGTGTGAAAGTATTCATGAATGTACATAAGTGTTTGTGTGAGTACATGTGTATGCATGTATGTATATGTTTGTGTATGTTTGTGTGTGTGTATGTGTGTATATATGCATGTATTCATGTGTGTATGATGCATGTATGTATGTGTATGTGCATGTGTGGTATTGACTGCCATCCATACAGCATCACTGTGCCTTCTTGTCTTGAATAGTTGTAGGCAGACTTTAGCAATGAGAGAAATTGGTCAAGACCTGGAGACAGTTGTTAAGAGGAGGTCATTATTTTCTGCAGTCCTGGAGGTCAGGCTTGCCGGCTTTACAACAGATTTCTGCTACCTGTTAAAAAAGAGTCTCATATTTTAATAATCTCTTGGCTGAGGGAAGTTAGGGCTGAGTTCAGAAGGACTGTTTGTAGCCCTGGGTTGAGGGAAGTATAGGCACTGAGGATGATATGAATATTACTGTGAATAAGCACTGACTGTCCCAGCTCTACTACAAAGTAATAGTAATATTCCAGATAGGCTGCTTTGCTGGGAGGCTTGCATCCGAGCCTGGATCCTCCATTTACTATGTTAACTTGGCCAATTCTTTATGCTTTCTGAGCCTCTTTTTCTATGTAAAGTGAGGACAGAAGGAGCAGTGACATGGCTCAGCAGGGAAAGGCGCTTGGTGCCTGTATTAATCACTTTTCTGTTGCTGTGATAAAACCACCATGACCAAGGCAACTTATAAAAGGAAGAGTTTATTTGAGCTTTTGATTGATGGTTCCAGAGAATCAAAGTCCATTGTGGCGGGAGGCATGGTGGCTGGGGCTGGAGCAGAAAGCAGAAGTTCACATCTTGCAATGAGTATAGGAATTCAAGAGAGAGAGAGAGAGAGAGAGAGAGAGAGAGAGAGAGAGAGAGAAAGAGAGACTAGATACTGCAAGGCTTGTTAAACTCACTAAGCCCTCCCCCAATGACACTTCCTCCAGCATGGCCACACCTTCTCAGACCTCCCAGAACAGTGCTGCCAACTGGGGACAAAATGTCTGAATACTTAAAGCCTATGGGGGACACTCTCATTCAAACCACCACATTCCACTCCCTGGCCCCCATAGGCTCATGACCATATAAAATGCAAAATGCATTTAGTCCAACCTTAAAAATCCCCATAGTCTTTATCAGTCTCAGTTCTATTCAAGTCTATAGTCAAAAGTCTCTTCTGAGACTCAGGATAATCTCCTAACTGTAAGCTCCTGTAAAATCAAAAGGCAAATTACATACTCCCAACATACAGTGGAACCAAATACACTTTCCCATTCCAAAAGGGAGGAATAGAAGCATAGCAAGGAAATGCTGGACCAAAACAAGACTGAAAACCAGCAGGGCAAACACCAACTCCAGTAGCTCCATGTGGGACTTCTGGGACTTGACTTCCAAAGGGCTTTTATGGCTCAGCTCTTCCAGCTTTGTTTGCAACATACATTTCTTCTTTAGGCTGGTACCACTCCCTGTATGCAGCTCTCCTTGGCAAATATCTCACAGCTCTGGCATCTTGAATGTCTTCTTGAGGTCTCCACTGCCAACCAGGCTTCACATTCACAGCTTCACGCAGTGGCCTATCAGGGCCTTCTTTATTCAGGGACACCGTTGCTGGACTCTGCCTGGCCTCGATGGGTCTCTGAAACCACGGAGGAAGAACTGATAACCCCTTCACTCTTGCATTTTTCATGCCTCTAAAGCCAGCAGCACGTGAATGAAACTGCTGAGTTTGGCTGCAAGTTTGGGATGGACTCTGTCCTACTTCAACCACATTTGCAACTTTTCTCTGCCCTGGACTTGTTGGAACAGAAAACCCTTTCAGTATTTTCCTTCCAAAAATTGGAGGATTATCTGGGTGTGGTCTTGCCCTGAAGGTACAATTTCTGTTGTTTACTTGTAAATCTGGAGGCCTCTCCTTAATCATTTTGATCTCACTTTTTCCATTGTTTACTTGTAAATATCTAGGCCTCTCCTTAATCACTTTAATCTTCTTATCAAAGGGAGCCTCGGCTTCACATGCCTTAGCTCCACAATTAATATTCCTAGTGCACTTTTCAGATCCAACCTGTATATTCTGTACTTCTTTCTACCCCATCTGGTCTTTTTTACTGTAGATCTGCACAATATTCACCATTAATAGCCACACCAACATTTCTACATTAGGCTGTCTTGAAATATCCTCTGCCAAAGACATTAGTCCATTGCTTTTCAACTTAGCATCAGGCAAGCATTTAGGCTCTGGGAAAACTGTGGCCAGACTCTTTGCCAAAATATCCCATTTGCTGCCTAAGTCTTTATTTTCCTCTGGAACTACATTTTTTTGCAGCAGTGCTTTCTTCCAGGCTTCTACTAGAATGGCCCCTTAAGCTCTGCTTACAGTAGTCAACAACTTTTCTAACCCAAAGTTCCAAAGTCTTCCACATTTCTCCAAACACCCACATGGTCAGGTGCTTCACAGCCAACAGCCACTCCTGGTACCAACTAACTGTATTAGGGTTCTCTAAAGAAATAGAATCAATAAAATGAATATATATCTATATACAGATTTATTGATTTGCTCACGGGATAGAGTCCAAGGAGTCCAACAATAGCTGTGCCACACTGGAGAGGCTGAGAATCCATGGAACTGCTCAGTCCACAAGGCCGGATGTCTCAGTAGGCCCAATCTGGTGCTGAAGACCCGATGGATTCCAGGAGATCTGCCTGTCTCAGTACATGCTTGGATCCAAGGAGTTGATCACAGCAGCAAGACAAACTCACCAGTGAGAGAAAAGGCAAGCCGCAGGAAAAAAAGGGATCAGGTCTCTCTGCCATGGCCTTTTATACTGCCTGTGGGCAGAAGGTAATGCCTACATTTAGGGTGGGCCATCTGTCTTGAGGTAGTCCAATCTGAAGATCTCTGTCTCATATTTGTTCATCCCTACTCCAGTCAAGTTGACACCCAGGATTAACCATCACAGTGCCCAAGCCAAATGACCTGGGATAAATCCCCAGGATCCATGTAAAGGTGGAGGGAGAGAAATGACTCCACAAAGTTGTCTTCTGATCTCCATGGGCACGAAGTGACAAACATGCACAAATACACATCATATATGAACACACAATAATAAATGAATAAATACATAAATAAGATTTTAAAACTAATTAGAATGGGATAATAGTGTCCTGTCAGGCCCCCCACACTTAGTCATCCATCAGAATCTTACTCAGCATCTGTAATGTGCCAGGTGTTTTGAAAATAAATTATAAGAACCATTCCCTTTTCCTTTGACTTGTCATAAGATGGACTTAGAGGTCAGATATATCAATGCACATATATTTATGAATTAACTGCAGTTCCTGCTGGTGGGAACTACAGATCTTCAACAAATTTTCAAATCCTATTTTTTTTTTTTTTGGAAATTGACCTTGTTCTCCTAAACCCAGAGATGAGCACACAATTCAGGGTTGATTAATGAGCAGGTCTTGTCTGGAATGAAGTGTATTGGGCATATGCAGGTGGCCCAAATGAGGCCAATCAGATGTGCTCTGTGGGGTTGCTGAGGGCACAGAGAGAAAGATGTTTCCACTGTCCTGAAAGACACCAAGGTTGCTGGGGACAGCTTTTCACAACAGGGAGAGTTGGATTGCAGAATGTTGGAAGGGAAGGTCCTCGTCTGCAGTCCTCTTGTTGCTGTAGGGAAGGAATTTACTGTAAACATATTCCTGCTTTTTATGACATTTTATTAATCAGCTGCAAGAAACCATAAGTATATTTGACTGGTAGATAAGGGAAGCATTACATTGAACTCCTCTTCTCAGAGGCAGAGTGGGGATGTGAGATAACTTTATATCTTGCTTACTCTTTTCTTTAATTTCTGCCTTCTGTGACTCATCTGCAGACATGGCATAAAATAGCCTTTCCAATGCTGTCTTTCCTGCATGAATAAATATGACTAATTCTAAAGTTGACATACCTGTTTGCTTTCAATACTAAGTAGTATTATCTCAGCTATTCTGGATTTGCAATAAAGATGATGCTTGGGTTCCTCACAGCTTTCCATGTTTTCGAATTCATTTGTTCAGATTCAGATGGGAGGAAAGTTGCAGTTGGGATTACATATCAAAAACATCCATAGAATTAAGGTATAAAGGGTAAATATAGACAACTCTATGAAGAAAAATCTCTAACAGTTTTTATACTTGAGACTCATTGCTGTATCTTAAAAGCTACCTTATCACCCATGTCAACCAGCGCATTTAAATTTTACTTTATTGATCTAAGATTGGTTTTTGTCAATAGAAACCAAACAGTATTAATATAGCTACCAGTTTTCCTATTTTGAAATAATTGCTATACACCCATACTGGGACAATTTATTAGAAGTGCAGAAATGCTTCCCCACTGTTTAAATTTGTACTTCCCTAATGATCTATGATGACGACCAATTTGTATGTCCTTTTTTTTTCTGAGATGTTTGTTTGTAATTTGTGTTCATATCTTAGTAGTTTATTTATTATTGAGTTTTGTGAGTTCTTCTATATTGGGGATAACAGTCCTTTATCTGAATGTATTGTAAAATATTTTCTTAGTCTGTGTCTTAACTTGTGTTCACAATATCTGTCTCACAGCAGAGTTTTTATTCTTTTTTATTTATTTATTTATTTTTTTATTTTTGAGACAGGGTCTCCCTTTAAGTTCTAGCTGGCCTGGAGCTCACTCTGTAGACCAGGCTGGCCTTGGAACTCACATAGTTCCACCTACCTCTGCCTCCTGAGTGCTAGGATTAAAGGCATGCTCCACCATGCCCAGCAGAGTTTTTATTATTTTATGGAAAATATACTGAGGTTTTAAATAAAAAGCCAATTGCCAAATTCAGGGTCACCTAGATTTTCTCCTGTGTTATCCTCTAGTAGTTTCATATTATTGTATTTATATTCAGGTTTGTGACCCATTTGAAGTTAATTTCTGTGAAGGATCTAAGGTTTGTTAGTGTCCAGATCATCAGCCACCACCACCACCACCACCGTCATCATGATCATGATCATGATCATCATCATCTGTTAGTGTTTAGATCCTACTGCTGCTGCTGCTGATCTCTTAGTGTACAAATGATCATCATCATCACCACCACCACCACTATCATCATCATCATCGTCGTCATCATCATCATCATCATCATCATCATCAGTTAGTGTCCAGATCATCATGACCATCTGTTAGTGTTTAGATGATTATGGTGATTATGATGATGAGCCGTTAGTGTCCAAATGATCATCATCATCACCACCACCATCATAATCTGTTAGTGTCCAGATCATCATCATCACTATAAACACCAGTACCATCAGCACCACCACCACCACCACCATCATCATCATCATCATCATCATGTTAGTGTCTAGATGATGATGATGATGATGATGTTGATGATGATGATCCGCTAGTGCCCAAATGATCATCATCATCACCACCACCATCACCATGATCATCATCACTGCCACCACTACTACCCTCACCATCATCATCAGTAGCATTATCACCATCGTCACTGCAAGCAGATGTTCAGTTGTTACAGTAGCATTTGTTCACAAGCTTTCCCCTTTTCCTTTGAAGTGCTTTTGCATAATGGGTTCCTTATTGTTTTTCTCTTATTTGTTACTTTTGAAATATCAGTCAGTCATTTATTTTCTCTCTGTTCTATTTATCTATTGTGTGTTTCTTTTTCCATGCTGTACTATCTTGATACTGTAGCTCCTTAGTAAGCTCTGGAATTGGATGATGTATTACCTCTGGCTTTGTTTCTTTCCTTCAATACCATGTTGGTTCTTTTGAGTCTTTTGTCTTTCCATGAGAACATTAGAATCAGTTTTCCAATATTCACAAAATACCTTGCTAGGAAGGTGGATTAGGGCATCATTAAATCCATGGCTCAATTTAGATTCATCTCTGAGTAATTTTTTATTATAAGCTGATACTATATTTTAAATTTCAAACTCTTATGGTTTCATTGCTTGTGTGGAGGATAATTGGAACTTTTATGTTATTCTATGTCCTACAGCTTTATGATATTTTCTTATTAGTTCTCAGTGTTTTCTGATCAATCCTTTGGAATTTTCTACATAATTGAATCATATACACACAAATATATTTTTTTGTTTTTCTCCAATGTGCATCCTTTTTCTTTTTTTATTACAGTGGTAAGTTCTCCCATTATGATCCTGGGTAGGATTAATGAGGGGCCATTGCCTAGTTATTGATCTTAGTGCCATGAATATATATATATATATATAATATATTTTTTTTTTTTTTTAAGTTAATTTTTAAAAATAAACAATGTTTTCTAGAATGTTCTTTATCCAACAGAGGAAGATTCCCTCTGTTCTTAAAACATGAGCTGTCTTTATTATGAGTAGGTAGGTATTGGGTTTTGTTAAGTGGTCTTTTTAGATGCATTGAAATAATCAGAAGATTTTTTCTTTCTTAGTCTGTAGATAGCAGAGGTTTATATTAACTTATGTTTGCATATTAAACCAGTCTTTCATACCTGGAATAAATCCTACTTGGCTGTGCTGTATCATCCTTTTAAACTATTTATAAATATATTATTAGATCTGATTTGCTAATACCTGTATTTTTGGAGACAGGGTCTCCTTCTAGCTCCAGCTGCCCTGGAAACTGATATATAATGAGATGAGCTTCAGTTTCACAGAAATCTTCATGCCTCTGTCTCCTGAGTGCTGACTTGCTGAGACCTTGTTGAAGATTTCTGTATTTATGTTTATGGGTGATAATGATCTATAGTTCCCCTTTTTATAGTTTTTTTTTTTTTTTGATTTGGTATTATTGTAATGCTGGCCTTATAAAGGAGTTATGAAGCATTCCCTTTGATTTTGTGCTCTGGAAGAAATTATGGAGAATTCTTATTATTCCCAAATAGTTTTCAAAAATATAAACTTTAGTCAGTGTGATCTGCCTCCTGCCTGTTTTCACTCTGTCCTGTAATTATAGAAAATGCCCTTCCTTTACGTTTGTTATTCATTTCCTCTAAACACTTTCTCTCCCAAATTCCTTGAGATTTTACTTAAAAAATGATGACTTCTATTGGCTGCATCATTAAATTCCCTTCTTACTTTGATCTTTAGTATTAAAACATATTTAAATAGCCTCCTTTTAAAGTTAATAAGCAAGTCTAATCAAAACCTCCTCTGCCTGCTTCTTTGACTTGTTTCTCTTCTCTCCATTACCAACTACAAGCCTTGTTACTGCATTGGAATTGAGGAACGTTGACAGCTTAACCTACTGAAAGAGTTGGATGTGTTAGCTATAAACATTTCTATTTTTCTCTGCTTTTACCATCACTCAAGCCATTCTTATCTGGATTTATATCTTTTTCCTTTTCCAATGTTTACCATTCCAAAATCACTAACAATTCCTGTAGCTAAAATTATTGATTTGTTTTAGGCCAACATTTGACCTGTCTCCTGTGTTTCTGACATTACTTTTTGTGTCTTCTCCACATCTCTATTTTAATTCTTCTCTTGATTCATTTCTTCTCTTCGACGTCCCCCTCTTCTCTGCTGTGAGTGCAATTCTTTCACTGTGTAACCTTCTCCTTGTTCTTGACTCCCAAAGTCTATTTCTCCAGCTATGCCATGCTCTGAAGACCAGATATGTTGCCTCAGTTGCTGCCTATATATATTCAGTTGCTGTTTCATTGGTACTTAAAACCAAGATATGCTTTACTGAGCATAGTGATTATGCATAAGGATTCTGGATGGATCAAATTGCTAGAGATAAACTCTGACCTCTGACTGTTTAGCCATAGGCAAATGAACAATGGTAAATGATGAAACCTATAGTGAGATTTCCACAGTTAAGAGCTCATAATACCTACCATTTTTCATTTCTTTTTTTTTTATTAAGGAACTTGCCATGCTTCCTTATCTTAATAATTACATATACAATTAGTTTTTCCTCATACTTTATCATAAGTAATGATCTTAAGGGTATATCTCATTTTCTATTATGTTCTCAAGGTTAAACATGGTTTATCTTCCATGAATCCTCATTAGCAAATACATGGATGGTGGAAAGGCTGAAAGAATAGATGAGTTTGGCTGGCAGCCATAAACACAGTAGAGAATTTAGTGAGTTGGCCCTGTTTGCAGTTGACTGCACTGTTAATGAACATGTAGCCATATTGATATATTACTGCTAAGGATTTGAATTGTTTCCACATTCCCACTAATGTAAGCGTATGGATATTAGGGGCATCTTTGTGCTGCATTCAAATACTCCTATTTTTCTCCTTTAGTATAGATCACTAGGATGAGATAATCCTTGAGCCAAGAATTTTAGACAAATTTCAAACTCTTGATACAATGTCCAAGACTTCTATTACAAGAGATTGGTCCAATTTCCCAGAGACTTGAAACTTTGGTTCTAAGGAATGGTAGTTGGCCTAGAGGAGCTATCACCACTGCCTTTAAAGGACATCCAGTTTACACCTGGACTCTGAGAATCCTTTTGTTTTTTGCTGGACTCAGTAACTCAAAAAAGACCTTAAAGCAAGAGGCATATTTTTGAAAAAGGAGGATGCTGATTTTACTGTAAAAGTTCATCAGATTTATAATTCAAGATCCTTAGAGAGGTAAAATAATAAAACAGGGCATCAGCAGCCATTCTATTGGATGGAAAAAGAGAGGTGAAACAGGTGTCATTAATTCTCTGAGGGACTTTCTCATAAAACAATAAAACCTCTAATTTACTGTCACTTAAATGTCCCAAGCATTATGTTTAGTGCTTCTTATGCATAGGACTAGTCTTTAATGCCCCCAAAGTATATACGAAGTAGGTTATTATTGCTGGCATTTTAAAGATGAACAGATATGGTGTCGCCACTGGGATTTGTGGTGGGGCCCACTTAATCCTAGGATTACCCATGGTGCAGGAAAGCACGCCACGTGTAGGCAGGTTGAGGTTCAAATGCAGAGAGAGATTTTATTCCAACGTGTCTGCTTAAATATCCATCATGACTCAATTCGTCACTACACCCCACCCCATGGGTGTGGCCAGGGAGGTACCATTGGCTTAGAACCCAACACATCAACTAAGTTTTCCCACATTTCACCCTTTTAATTTTATTTATTTTTATTTTTTTGAGAGGCAGGGGAGCCCATGGGTGAGGCTAACTACCCAAAGGAACCTGAGTTTTAAATAACCAGCTGCTCAAGCCTGTTTTGAGTGCTAGGCAGTGGGGGACAGGTCAGACCTGAAACTTTATTTTCACACTAAGGCCAATTAATATCCAAAAATCCCAACTATGAAGTAAGCTGATTGTCAAGCATAAGCAAGGGATGTAAGTAACGTTCATGTAAAACCAATTAGCAAGTATCTATGTTCATATTTTGAACAATCCAAGGTTCCCATAGTCCAATTGGAGAAGCTTGTATGCACAAGCATGTTGATCAAATAAGAGTCCAGTTTACATTGCTGTAGTCTCATCACTCTCCCCAGCCCTTACGTTCTACTATGCTTCCTCTTCCGCAATTTGTTCTCTAGGCTTTGGGAAAGGGGCACAAATGGGTGAGAAGGAAAGCAGTCTATTTTCTCTGGAGATGTCATTTTGGACTCTAGTCAGGTTGTTTCCCTTCATGGGTTGACAGCTTATCCAGGGTACCTTTTTAATCCTACTAACAAAGCACAAGCAATTAGATGTACAGGCATTTAAACAATATTATTATGGCAAGCTAAGCTGTGAGCACAGACACAGATGTTTGGATGGTATGCTAATCCACAAACTGTGGTTTCTCTATAAAAGATGACAAGTTCTTACTGTGGCTAATAACATCTCCTAACCACTAGAGGACATAAGCTTGTGGCATCAGCCATGAATTATTCCTCCAAGGAGAGAGCTAATAGCCAATTAGATTTGGGATATATCATATGGCTGCCACTGTTGAGCAAAATCTCCAGGCAGTTGAGGTGTAGCTGATACTGACGGAGGAGTCTTGCTTGACTCAAAGAGATCAATATTTTGCTTTATTGCATTAGTGGCCTTTGATAACGCTCTCTGGCATTTCAGAGGCCAACTGTACATTAGTGAGCGACATCTCAAAACATTTTTTCATGCTTACACCAGGTCTTCGACAACAGCGACTTACCACGTTTCCCCTTGCAGATATCCCATTTTTATAGGCAAAGGGCCTTTATAATTTTGGGGGCTTGGATCACCCATCCAACATCTCCTTGGCAGAATAATCCATTGCTGATATCAGAGCTCTCCTGTATTAATATATTTTGCTTAGTTACACAGCTTATAAAGACTTTACTATTATATTTGGCTCTAAATAGAGAACCATCCTTTCACAATTCCTATGTCTATCAGCCAACTAAAGAAGGTAGCTGTACCTGTTCTACAAGAAATCACCTTACTGTAACAGTTGGCTCCAATCTACGGTCAGTGAACAACTTCATTACCATGTTTCTCCTTTTCCTATAAAGGGGAGAGGTAGGAAGGTTTCTCAGCATCTGGAAGGTAAACTTCATTAGGGACCATTATAAACAGTTATCCCAAATAGAATCCAGAGAGATGCGCAGTGTCTGTGACTCAGACAATCTGAGGTTCCTCTTTAATGTCCAGATGGGTCGGTCTCTCTGCTGGCATTTCCCAGTCCATCCTGCACAGCCAAAAGTTGTATGTTTTCAGGCATTTAGGTTGGTGTTTTTACCTGTGGGAACATACAAGTCTCCTCCCATTGTTAGTTTCAAGACCTCAAAATTAAAAATTTATCAAAAGGTTTGGAATACAGAAGGAATATTATACCACCTCCCTCTTTTGTTTTTTAAATTTTTATGTTTTGACCTGTAGATGCCCAAGTTGTATTATACATACCCATAAACAGGAACCAAGGTGTAAGTTTTCATCAAATTTACCCAAATTGTTTTTCATTGACTGTATGCTACTTGGGAAGTGAACTTAAACTTAATTTCTTTAAATTGTCCTACAAGTAAAGGAAAAAATGTTACAAGGTGATGCTGTATAACACAGTAAAATATAGAGACCATTTGTGTACCTTAACCCCAAAGTTATTGTTGGAAATTCAATACAGATTACAAATAAAACAATTAACATTTTATATTCCCAATTAGTTCAAATGTATTACCATTTTAAACTGCAAACCTGGGCTGGAGAGATGGCCTAGCGGTTAAGAGTGCCGACCGCTCTTGCAGAGGACCTGGGTTCGATCCCCAGCACCCACATGGCGGCTGAGAGCCGTCTGAAACTCCAGTTCCAGGAGAGCTCCAGTTCCAGGGGAGTCCGACACTCTCTTCTGACCTCCGCGGCATTGCACATCACGGGTGCACAGACTTGCATGCAGACAATACATTCATACACATATGGAAATAAATAAAATTAAAAAAAAATAAACTGCAAACCTTACGAAGTGGATTTTAATAACTATCTTTCTCCAAGCTCTTGGCCTTCTCCAGGACTGGCATGAAAACCTGCTTTAAAGATTTTACAATATCTAGCTCTTAATAAAATTTTCTTTTACAGTTCTTATGCCCACCAGTTAATTAAAGACTGGCTAGATATGCCCCATGAGATGTAGTTACCATCATAACCATCTTGAATATTTTTTTGTTCTTTTTGTTTTTGTGGGAGCTTCTAGGAAGCTTCCTTTGTCATGAACAGGTGCAACGCAGTCCTGCTAAGGGGAGAGGGACGGACAGTGCCCACTTTGTGGACATTGTGGGGAACTGGCCTCATTTCGTAGAGGGCAGTCGGTCACTTCTGTGACGTGACCAGAGAGGTATCTTCCTACTTGGGTCCTTAGCCTGGGACAATGAGACTTGTTTACCACTCTTGGCTGTAACTTTCCACCTGCCCAAGCTCAGGACAGGAATTTTACACCAACTTCCCAGGTTGGTGGTCCGCAAAGGGAGCCTTTTTCCAAACCAACTGGTCACCCACAGGCCTCAACACTAGCTACCCACTGGTCATCTGAACAAAATGCAGGCTTAGCCTGTATGCGCGCAAAAAATTTAAAAAGAAAAATGGTGGCCAAGAATTCCACAATGATGTTAATTGGAATTCATTTTTTTTATTTTTTAAATTTTTAAATTTTTATACCTTTTATTTTTTATTCCCAAATACCCAAAAACTTATTAACACTTTAATACAATGAAAACCTGATTGCATCTTTGTTTTAGATGTTGAAAGGGCGTAACCAATAGGTGGCAGTGTAGATCCATTATTTTAAGATTTTTTTTTTTTAATAGATAACCCATAACCTTTGTTGAAATTGAATTATGTTTTGGCTGTTTAATAAAAATTTGCGTCTTGAGAAGGAAGGGCCACGTTCCAACTCAGAGGCAATGTTTTTATTGGTTTCATGACTGTTAACATTGAAATATACTTAGAACACAAGTACACACATCCATACACACGTGTGCGTGCACATACATAAAAACACACATACATACATACGTACATACATACATACTAAAGATTTGTTAGGTTGACCTGTAAGAGAAGAAAACCATCTTGTTTGATGTTCAATGAGAAACATGAAATTTTTATAATTCGTTATAGGGTTATTTTTACATAATTAGAATAAATGTCCTAGTAATGCATGAAACAGCTGAGATCCATATGCCACCTCTTAAGCCCATTTGCAACCACCTGCCTTCAATGAACTATACCTAAAGTTTACTATTCTTTCCCTATCCTGTTCCTTTTGGTTAATTACTCCTAAGCTGTCCCTCTGCTAAGCCTAACTGTTCCTATATTATTTACAAATCTAAAGATTGAGGATTCTCAAAAGTAGACAGGCCAAAATTGTTTGTAGTTTTGGACAGATCCATCATGTCTTGATATTAAGGACTTTGGAAGAATAATAACTATCCATAATCACAACAATTATAACTATAACAATTATTAATTATTAATTATCAATAATTATTATTAACCATTATTAGTCACAACAATCATTAATAATTATTATGAGTAATAATTGTCAATAATAATAGCTAACAATGAGCAATTTACCATTAGACTGAATTTCTATCAATTATTAATAATTATGTTCAATAACAATAACTATCAATAACAATTACTAATAATAATTAACAATAATCTATCATTAAACTGAATAATATGCATACTATAAACCCAGTTAAAAATTGTTAACATTGAGGGGTATAAAACATTTTCTATGAATTGAATCTATTTTGTTTATAGTCAGCTAAATAGATTTAAACCTGTAGGATTATAATGAATTAAAAGCGGGAACTCACATTCACTCACACATACACACAGCTTGAAGATGGGCTTAAAGAAACATAAAACAGTTTTATTCAAAAAATTTCTCATTTAAATTGAACAAAAATATCAATTTACATTGTTAAAGAGCCTTTTAACAATGGTCCTTAAAAAAAGACAATTTATCGGAGCAAGTTTGTTTTGTTAGAACTCCAAGGCCTGTAAATTCTGCTAGAAACCCATCTATCTTGTTTCCAAAATGCTGAAATGAAAAGGATGTTACCTAAAATCAAAACTTAGTGGGCATGATTTAGATACCATGTGCTGAGTCTGCAAGCTGGTATGCATGCACAGCAGGCAGGCTTATGGCACCAGGCCAGAGCTCAGACCACATGTGATCAAGAATTCTGTGAGAAGAGATTTTTAAGGTGAAACACATTTAAAAGGAGCAAGATAAAATTAAATCAACCATATCTAGGGTATCTGGGGGTTAAGTAAAAATATTACACTTTAAGTTAAACATGCTGAGATGGATTTGAATTACTATTAGCTAAAATAAATCCCAACCTTGGATCTACAAATAGCCGGCAGGTTTTAGGTAAGAAGAGTTATATTTAGAGAAAACCCTTAAGAAGACAAGAGAGCAGCACACTTTTATCCAAAAACAGATTTTGTATTCAAAATTTAAGAGAAAAATGGCCAAGGCTTGAAATTATTTGGAAGAGGCTGCTCTTGGAGGAGGGCAGTTCTGTGAAAGGCCTTAATTTGCAACAGAAAGAAGTGGGCTCAGGTCTAGGAGAGATACCAGGCGAAAATCTACATATGAACAAGTTAAGATTGGAACCGAACTTGAGGAGCTGGTTCCTCACAGTGTTTCTTTGGGGGGTGGACTTTAAAACCAGAAAGTTTTTCAGTCCTGTAGAATTATGAATAATTGTTTTTAAGGCCAAACATAACTGCTAAGGCTTAATATTTAATTCAGCCTTGAGGTCACTGGCTTTTATAGCCTGCAGGAGTGACCATGCCAGGAGGCACATGCCTGGAAGGCATTGGGTGCTCCCTCTGAACTAAATCAGAGGCAGGCTCTCCACATGTACAAAGCCACATGCCCTCAGACCGCTGTCCCATTCACGGAAACCAGCAGGAAAGACGGCTCCACCACAACAGATAGATATCAGGAGAGAGAGAAGGAAAAGGCAAGATTTAGGGGTATGCATACCTAAGTTGTCAGGTTTCCTTCTGCCCTACGTTTGGACGCCAATTGTAGTGTCGCCGCCGGGATTTGTGGCGGGGCCCACTTAATCCTAGGACGACCTGTGGTGCAGGAAAGCACGCCACGTGTAGGCAGGTTGAGGTTCAAATGCAGAGAGAGATTTTATTCCAACATATCTGCTTAAATATCCATCATGACTCAATTTGTCACTACACCCCACCCCATGGGTGTGGTCAGGGAGGTACCATTGCCTTAGAACCCAACCCATAAACTAAGTTTTCCCACAAACAGATGCATGAGAGATATTGAATAACTTCCCTGTGCACTCTGTTAGTGAGCAAGTTGGCATTAGATCTTTTGTTTCTGAAATGAGATGAAACCCACAGTCCAGTTCATCCACCTTAGAACACATGCAATGACAGCCACATTTATTATACTATCATAGGGTACCAAGCTGTTTATGCACAAGAGAGCAAAAACGGATATTTACTTTCTTTTTAATTTTTAATTTTTTGAGAATTTCGTACTTGAGTACAGTATTAACATCCTTTTTACCCCCTTCTTTCCCTCTACCTTTTTGGATCCCCATGTCCTCTCAATTTTGTAACCTCTTCTTTGATTATTATTGCTATATATAATGGGGAAGAGGGAGTATTTTAGGGAGGGAGAGAGTACTACACTGCTAGGAAGGAGAGATTAGTGACAATAAGGGTATCTAAAAAGCATAGGAAAATGCATTGTTTTGTAATCTTACTTAATATGTGTGTGTGTGTGTGTGTGTGTGTGTGTAGAGCTGTAGCTTAGTCAACAGAAACCTCAGTGCCAGGTACCAGAAACCTCCCTTTGAGCTGTTGGAAGGGTAGTCCAAGAGACTCCACTCCCTTTTAAATCCTCTACTTGCCTCTTCTAGTACATAGGGGACTAACTAATATGAAGACCCAATGTTTGCAATCAATGCAATGTATTTCACTGATGGATAGGGCTGCCATTCTGAAAGCCATTGTCCATCTGTACACAAGCTATTGTAGAGTGCCAGTTTGCTAGCTCTTATTAGTGTTTGGCTAAGTAGCTTCACATAGACCTGAGCATTGTGACCTCTCTGTTGTACTTTCTCCTCACCTGCAGGCACATATGAATGCATGGGAACCCAAGCTTTAAAACAGAGGTACTAAGAGGTAGAGAGGTCTGCTCAAGGCCATAGAGCTCTTGAGAAGAGTTGTAAAGATTTGAGTTCAGAGATTTGTGATATTAGAGTTCCTTGGAGAGACTGCAATGGTGTGGCGTTCTTTTCTGGATGATGAAGAAAGGCCCAGATTGTAGAAATTTCCTTCAGAACACTTTAGTAGGTCAGGAGCGGAACAAGAACCTGCATCAGAACTCTTTCCTTGACACCATGCAAATCTCAGGTTTTTTTTCTTTTTTTTCTTCCAATTGTCAGGCTTTTATTCTTTCAGTTCCAAATAGGGTTCAATATCAAGAAACTCAGAATCATTTTTCAATGTCTCTCTTTTATTTATGTTTTCAGAGAAGGAGAGTTAAAAAGAAAGTCAGCAGTCTGGAAAATGAAACATTCTGCCCTTGCCTCCGATCATGACCTGGCCAAGTTGTAACTCAAATCATTTTTATACTCCTCGGTCATAAATCCCTCTAAACTGCGCTGCCGTTAAAATTAATGGGAGAGCAGTGTCTGCTCTTCACCCGCAGTGAATTAACCAGTGAGGCCTCTGGAAAGTGCCCCCCCCCCCATTTCCTTCTGATGCTGACTTAAGCTAGGATGATTCATTGCCTTTCTGAAGTCTCTACATCCCGTGCTCTCCGCAGCAGTCTTCTTTGGACCTTCTCCCTAATGGGTTGTTTCACCTCCTCATTTTTTTTTTTACACTTTCCTGACTGTGACTGAAGCAAAAATGGGCACCCTGCGTGTGATGGACAGAGATATCCCTCATATTGCCACTAACTTACAGTGTAATCAGAGCAGAGGAATATCATCTTCTGTGGCCTTTGATTCCTCATTAAGTAAAGTGAATGAACCAGGGCAGAGGAATTTCATCTCCTGTGGAACTGGTTTTCTCATTCATAAAACTGAATGAATGTACAGCAGGGTAGACATGTTTTCTGGGTAACAGAGAGGATATTCTTCTTTTGGCTCTGAGTCTCCAGCTCTGTTCTCTTTCCCATGGCCTCAGGGCTCTATCATATGTTGTCTCATCTCTGAACAACACTACTCATACTTGGATCTGATATAGAGATTTGGCTCAAATCACTAAGTGATACTGTGGTGGTCATGGAATGATAAAACTTCTTTTCAAGGGCTGCTGTTACAAATTATTACAAGCAGACTGGCTTAAAAACACAGAAATTGATTTCTTCAGAGTTCTGGTATGTGGAAGTCTAATATCCACATGTTTGGAGGGCTGTGTTCTTCCTACAGATCCAGGAATGACCTGCTATGTTCCCGCTTCTTCCTTGAAGCAACACTTGTCAGCAATTGTCTATGCTCCTTGGCATATAGATGCATCACTTCAATTTCTGCTGCTTGTGTCATGGGATCATGTCTCTATGTGAAAATTCTCTTTTAAAGAATAGGAGACATTGGATTTAGGGCCCATCACACTTCAGCGTGACCTAATCTTAACTTGATTATATCTGTGAAGATCTCATGTCTAAATAAGGTCACATTCACAGATACCAAGAGTTAAGAGGTGTATACATCATTGTGGGAGAAATGCAATTCAATGCACAGTAGATCCTGGTCCAGAATTGCATCAGGCTAGAAGAAATGCAAGAGGTGATAAAGAAATCTTGAAGAAAAATCATAGTAGATATTTGTAGCTGAAAAACAATGACAATGAAAGGACAAAATAATTCATACTTACCTCAAGTGTCTGATAAACATTTTTAGGTATCATTAAACACATTTTAAGTCATTCCTTGACAAGTTCATGCATGAATGTATTTTGATCATATTCAACATTAATCTATTATTCCCATTCAACTCTTATGAACCCCTTTTTCTTCCTAAAAAGCCCCTTCCTACATTCATGCATATATTTTGTGATGCACCAAGCTTAATTAAGGCTGTTTTCATGAACATGGGTTTGAGGTTATTTATTGGAACACAGGCCACTTATTAGTGGCTTCACCATCGAAGAAAAAATTTTCCCCGCAATGGGACAAACCACACAATTATTATTCTATTCTTTTTACAGATGAAGAAACTTAGATGCAAATTTACTACTGATATGCACTAAGCCATTTATGTATGGAGCAGCTGATAATGTGAATGAGAGGAAAGATAGGAGTTGATAGGAAATGTGTTAGCAAGATAGTCCTTGTATAAAGAAATGATGAGAGTGGGGCTTCCCTGAAGAATGTGATTTCTCCAATTCCAAGGACCTGAGTGCTCCATCTCCCAGTAAACAATTGCAAGATCAAAGGGAATTATCTATACTCATTAATATGTAGAAAGACTAGATTTTGCTATAAAAATTTATATTGGTCTTATTTACCACAGAGAGTTTTGCAATTCAAATATAAATCAATGCCAAAAGTAGATTGGATTTGCAAGTATTTCTTTTATGAGATACAGTTTCCAGGTAATTAGATTGGTTTTTTGCTAGAGGCTTCATCATCTTAGAGCCATACCAGCAAGCACAGTTTTTGCCACACATCTGCTTGTGATGCAGCCGGACTCTTCTTAATCAGTGGAAACAGATCCCTGGGGCTATGTAATTATCCACTAACTCAAGGAGGCGAAGGACAGTGCTGTGCAACTGCCTTTTTGCTTACAAAGAGCTTGCAAAGTTCTCCTGTGAAGTCTTCTGTGTCTGGGAGATGCTGGCTTCCAGCCAGGGACTTCAATATCTCCTCTGCACAGAAGCCTACCCAGAAGTGATGAGACAGTGTCTCTGTAAACTCTGCTGGGAAAATTGACTCATTTTTTAAAAAAATCTTTTTTTGAGACAGGGTCTCCCTGTAGCTCCAGCTGTCCTGGAACTCACTTCATAGACCAGACTGGCCTTGTACTCATGGAGATCCTCCTGTCTCTGCCTCCTGAGTGCTGGGATTAAAGGTGTGCACCACCATGCCTGTCCAAAATTGATTCTTATCTGGCAACTTGGAATTTGGCTAATAAATAATTTCCTATGTTAATATAAAATGTTTCATAAACAACACAAGAAATCTTCAAGTAATGCTCATTGTTGATTCTCAACTTTACATAATCTAGACTCACCTAGGACACAAGGCTCTGGGTGTATCTTTGAGAGGTTTTCCAGATTAGATTACTTGAGGTAAGATGAACCACCCTAAATGTGAACAGCACCATTCCGTGGGCTGGGCTGGGTCCCAGAATGAATGAAGAGGAAAAAGGAGGCGTAGCCTAAGTGTTCTTCTCTCCAGTTGGATTTTGAATGCAAATGAAGTGATCAGCTGCCTCAGACTTCTTCTCTGGTGCCTTCCCCACCAGAACGGAACTCTCTTCAAACCACAAAACAAACAAACCCTCCATACCTTAAGTTGCTTTGTCATGTATTTGTTACAACTGTGGAAAAGAATAACTAATGTATGTTAATTTGTAGGAACAGCCTGATTGATATGAAGCATTTGTTTACCTGCTGGAACACACTGGGCATAGTCCTATTTGACCATCACTCAAGTCCTCAGACACCGAGTCTCCAATGAGTTTCCTTTGTAAACAGCATCCCACATGCATTATTAGCATAACCTGTGTGCAGAAGTTAAGCATGCTCTGTGTGATCCACTTGGAATCTTGGGCCACTATTCTACCAGTGGCCATATTTCTCTAGGCCAGTCATAACTGTAATTCCTAGGGTTTACAGCTGGGTAAGGTTGATGAATATTTTTCCCTTCTGGTAGCATGCATTGTACCTTCTAGCTCTTTGAAAGCCAATAGAGGGCTGGAGAGATAGCCTAGTGGTTAAGAGCACTGACTGCTCTTGCAGAGGACCTGGGTTCGATCCCCAGCATCCACATCGTGGCTGAGAACTGTCTGTAACTCCAATTCCAGGAGAACTCCAGTTCCAGGGTAATCCGAGACCCTCTTCTGACCTCTGCAGCATTGTACGACACGGGTGCACAAACCTACATACAGACAGTGCACTCATACACATACAAAAATAAATTAAAAAAATTTTAGAAAAGAAAACCAATAGAAACGAATATATATATATATATATATATATATATATATTAATTTCAGAAAAAAATAAGAATGCTTGCTGGTCTGAAACAGTTACATATTTAAATACTATAGTATTTCCAGAATGGTTCCTAATATGATGGAGGGTGGAAAGGTACTAGAGGAATTGTGAAGGAAAAATGAGTAATTATTTTCCTTGTAGAAGTTAGACATGAAAAATAATTACTCATTTCTCCTTCACAATTCCTCTAGTACCTTTCCACCCTCCATCATATTAGGTACCATTCTGGAAATACTATAGTATTTAAAAATGTAACTGTTAAATGATCTACTCAAAAGATGGAGTAAAGAGCTGAACAGTCTTCACCAGTGAGGAATTAAAGATGGCTGAGAAACATCTTAAAAAGTGTTCATCATCATTAATAATTAAGGAAATGCAAATTAAAACCACTCTCAGATATCATCTCACTCCAGTACGACTAGCAAAGCAACAGATGCTGGAGGGGTTGTGGGGAAAGAGGAACACTCATCCACTGCTGGTGGGAATGTAAACTTGTACAACCACTATGGAAAGCAGTGTGGAGAACCCTTAAAAGACTCGGAATGAGCTTACCATCTGACCCAAACATACCACTCCTGGGTATGTACCCCAAAGACTCATCCTACTGCAAAGAAATATGCATATCCATGTTTATTGCAGCTTTCTTCACAATAGTGAAGAGCTGGACCCAACCCATATGCCCCTCAACAGATGAGTGGATGAAAAAAATGTGGTACATCTACACAATGGAGTACTATTCAGCAGTAAAGAAGGACGGCATTATGAACTTTGAAGGTAAATGGATGGAGTTCAAAGACATTATGCTGAGTGAGGTGACACAGTCCCAGAAAGACAAACAGAATGGTTTCCCTCATTTGCGGATGCTAACACCAAATCCCCCAGATGAAAGGCAAGCTGAATACAGTATGGTTATATTTTTGGTTTATCTGTAAGCAACTATGTTGTCATAATGTGAATCCCTCAATGGGCTCTAGAATCCACCCATCAATTATTTTCAGACTTTGTAATTACTGTATATGGGTGGAGAGTATGTATCCATATTTTAGAATAACATGAAATTAACGGAGGAAAATGTGAATTTCTAAGCATAAAAAAAGACTGAGAGAAAGATGCAGGACAGTTATGATAGAGTACATTATCTGGGATGGTTTGGGGTGGGGTGGGGGGAAGGGATAGGGGAATATGCCTGAACAGAAATGAAAAATGATGAAATACATAAAACATCAATAAAAATAAAATAAAAAAGAAGTTAGACATGAGAGTTAGCTTGGCTTCTCTACATTTGGACATTGAAAACACTGGTCAAAATTGTGCCAAGAATCTCAAGGAAACTGGCAGAGAATTTCAACTAACACTTCTTACGTTCCTGTGGTAGTTTGAATGAGTGTCCCCCATAGGCTTTAAGTATTTAGACATTCGTCTCCAGTTGGTGGCACTGTTCTTGGAGGTCTTAGAAGGTGTGGCCATGCTAGAGGAAGTACGTTATTAGGGGCAGGCTTAGTGAGTTTAACAAGCTTTGCGGTCTCCAGTTGCTCTCTCTGCTTCCTGTGCTCATTGTGAGATGTGACCCTCAGCTTGCTGCTCCAGCTCCAGCCGCCATGCCTCCCACCACAAGGGACTCTAATTCCCTGGAACCGTCAATCGTAAGCTCAAATAAACTCTTCCTCTTATTTGTTCCTTAGTCCAGTCAAGTTGACACCCAGGATTAACCATCGCAAGTCCACCCCTTGTCAATTTGACACCCAATAAATAGCCTCTCCTTATGTTATGCTTAAATGTCAATTGCAAACAATGGCAACGTCACAATTCCACCTAACATGTTATAAGTGTCTCATGTGCAATAGCAAAGCATTATATCTTAGAGTAGGTGGTAATGTCCTTGAGGAACACTTAGTCCTTCAGTATCTAATAACCTAAATATGACAACACTTAACACTTATCTCAGTTGCACATTCAAAAGGGAACAACACAAGTATCTTCTTAATATACATACACAAGCACATTCTTAACCAAGTAGGACAAAAGTTAATATCTATTATAATCCACGTTTCTGCAATTGGTCCCATGGCCTCAGCTGATATTTATGACTACCTTCTACTACCCATTCTCTATTTCTTCCACCATCAGCAAGCACCTCTGCAGGTCTTGGCTCTTTCCCTGGAGGAGTGACCCATACCTTCATCCCTGAAGGGTCTGGGCCAATTGTTGTCCTGTCTGGTTTGGGTTGTTGGAGTTTCCCATTGACTTTAATCATAGGACATGGTAGCACCAGAAGGCACCCTACAGCATCTCCTGCCTTCCAGACATAATCTTCCTTGCCCCCATTGTGGAGAAAAAGTCCAATTTCCCCCTGGTAGTCTGGATCAATCACTCCTCCTACTACTGTTATTCCTTCCTTAGCCTGTTGGCTTAAGGGCAGTAGAAGCCCAAAGTGGCCAGGGGGAAGTCTTAGCTTCCAGTTCAATGGAACGTTTGCTGTATCTCCTGGCAAAAGCACTCCCCCCTTTGGAGCCAAAACATCTAGACCAGCAGAATGCAAGGTCGTGGGTACAGGAAGCAAAAATTTTCCTACTGGGTCACTAGGGGTGATAGTGAGTGGAATCACTCCCACTTCCACCCCTTGGTTCCTGGATCCATGAATTCTGGCTATAGGAGAAACAGTACCATATAGTGGGCGCTGATTCAAAGCATATACTGCCTGCTGGAGAACCTTGCTCCAGCCCTCCAGGGTATTGCTACATAATTGGCGCTGTAACAGTTCCCTACACTTACTTGATTTTCATGAAAACTCCTGCTGGGAGTGGCTAAAGATCAGGGGGTATATGTGATGAATACATATTTTGTCAGGCAGCTAAGATGTCTTGGTAGTAGCTGTTCTTGCTATCTGGTGGGACCCTGCTGGAATCTGTAGCTTTGATGTCCAGAGTTAAAGAAGACATATATTGTTTACAGAATCTAGAAATCTATATTTTTTCCTGCTGTAGGAGATTTTGGCATTCCCAAGTTCACAGGAATGTTTGTAAACGCCTCATTTAGGCTAAGCCCTTTACAATACACAATACACACAAGGTCCAGTTTTTTTCTCTTCTTTTGTATCACATAAATAAGTAGCTGTATGTTCTTGGGAGAGATAAGAGGAGATGAAACAGCTAAAAATAAAATGAATGCTCTAAAGTTAGAGGTGTTAGTTTCCAGGGCTTCCCTACCTCTCTCTTTGCCCTCATCTCTAGACCATGGGTAGCTCAGCCCTCGCCCAGGAGATGCTAAATTTTCATGTAGTTCAAGGCTTTCCAAAAGTCACATGGTTACATTTTTTTTTCCCTGGTCATAAAAGATGGTTCATATAATAATCATGTTTACATCCAAGAGAGGAGAAGAAATGTTCCATGGGAAGAAAGTTGTGGATTATTACTGAGTGGCCCAACCTAACACATGATCAAGTGAAGAGTAGACAAAGGAGGCTTGGATAGTGCTCCTTCTAGAGAAGAATGGGAGAAGAAATAGTAGCTTTAGTCTTCTATGCCCTTGCTGCTCCATTAATTTTGCCAGGTGGCTCATGATATTCCTTTGAGTTCTTTCTGAAACATCTCCCTTTAGTCTCTTAACAGTAGCAGGATAGTATTGGAGTCGACCAGGCAACTGAAGTAAGGTAGCAGGAAGAGAATCAGACACCAAGCACAAAAGAGTGTGAATAAAGCTGCCTCTGGCAGGATCTGACGCCGACGGGTATGCTTTGTTTCACTTTATGTTCTGCCTGTTGTGGATTCTAAACACCATCATGTGATACTGAACTTTTTGCTCTTGTGGTTTCTCTTACAAAATATTATAGACATAAATGGGTTGTAGAGATGCCTCAGTTATTGAGAGTGTGTGTTGTCCTTTCAGAGGGCCTGAATTACATTCCCAGCACTCATGTTGGGTGCCTCACAAGCACCTGCAACTCCAGCTTCAGGGGCATCTGAGGCCTCTGGCCTCTATCTGCACCTGCACTCACATCAACATAGTTAAAATATAAAAATAAACATTAAAATATTGTATATATTTTAGACTGGAATTGTTTTGGCTGGGGAAGATGGTATCTTAGGGCTTGCCACTGTGGTGTGCTTTAGGAAGGAACGTGAGGTGAGGGTAATGTGATGGGGAAAGGGGTTCCTGGGAGTGGAATATGGGGAGGGACTGAGTGTATAGATCTTTCAGGGACAGTCTCTTCCTAGACCCTTGCTCTAAATTACTATTCTGGAATAAGCTCAGCTCTTCTTAGCTACTCCATAAATCTCTCTTAATCATATCCTTTACTTCCAGGCTGTGGCCTGGGACATATTCTATCTCACCTGAATTACTGCAACTTTCCCAGTGATCAGTCTCCATTTTTTTTCTTCTAAAATAAGTTCTCAAAGTGTTGTGTTAGAAATTACAAAGCTGCCTCATTGTACCTTCAAAATCCTTGTGTGGCTTTCCTTCCCTGAACACTTCCTTAGCTTCACATCAAAGCTGTAAACATCATAACTGAGACCTTCTTTCCAGCTTTACTTATCTTTATATATTTATCCTGTCATCCCACTTCATGACTGTTTTAGATCGCCTGAATCCCCTTCCTCTCTGGATCTAATTTTGTAATTCATAGTTTTGCTTGTAATCTTGATATTCTATATTTTCCCTGAAGTAGTTTTTTCTAAATTGACTCAGAACTCATGTTCATTTAAATATATTTATTTGATAATTTGAAATTATATGTCTGTGTGGGAATGTGCACATGAGTGCTGGTGCTTGCAAAGGCCAAGAGTGTCAGCTCCCTCTAATTGGAGGTATAGGCAGTTGTGAGTCATCCTACCTGGGTGCTGGAAATCAAACTCAGCAGCTCTGCAAGAGCAGTATGTGCTCTTAAGCACTCAGCCATCTCACCACCCCTCCATATTCATTTTTGTGCTCCCATTACTCTGTCAAACTCTGGCATCAGTCTATATGAAAGACAATGAATAATTTAAAGTTAGCTGAAAACCTCATTACACAGAATACAGCTGCAGGATTTCATGTTCAATGCTCATTCAAGTGGACTTTTACTACTAATAATAACTCATGTTCATACAATGCTTAAACAGTTAGGAAGTTTCCCTCATGCAGTATTTCTTTTGATTCTCACCCATACACTAAGATTAACAGGAGAACATAGAGTGTTGCTGCCCAACTAAGGCTTGGGAAGTTTGAACTTTTGGAAAACTACCTGCCTAGGAAGGGCTGGGCTTAGTTGGATCTGCAACTCAGCTTCTCTCATCGCATGTTGTGTCCCTCATTGTGAAACCATCCTTTTTCTGGAGACCTGGGCCTACCTGTTCCCAGGGATCTTTGATGATTTCGGTGAGGCCAGCAGTAGCCTGGAACTCTGGCTCTCATCCAGCATGGTGTTCTTTCCAGACAGTATTTGTGTGATTGAAATCCTTAACTTTGTGTTCTTAAGTAGGTTCTCTAAATCAATTCTGCCTGAATTTCCTTTTCTAGACAAACAAGGATGTGGTATTTTCAAGTTTTTGTGACTAGTAGATATATGAATTATAAGCAATTGTGACATACAGGTTTCATTTAATTAAACAATCTATCACATTACTTTCCTATTCTGAGAGATTAAATTCAATTCTAAATTCTTTCGAAATGTTAAATTTATCTTTTACTGTTTGCTGACAAGCACCATATATGTTAAGTAGTGAATCCACCGTAATTTTGGAAGAAAGGTTGAGGTTTCTCCATCATCCACAATGATTCTGAGTTGAACTCTTATGTTCCCCTTTCCCTGACTACAGTGGAGGTCCTGGTAGCAAGATGTATGCATCAGATGCTTTCTTGGGAGCTTGCACTTGGGAACTCATGGAACAACTGGTAATTGTACATGGTGGAAGGGACTGGGAGATACAAAGGCAAGCAGAGATCAAATATAGCTGAAATGTAGTGTTGTGCCCAACAAGTGAAGAGCTGTGAGTTCCTGCTTTTAGAAAGACCATTACGGGCTGGAAAGATAGCCTAGTGGTTAAGAGCACCGACTGCTCTTGCAGAGGACCCGGGTTCAATCCCCAGAACCCACATGGCGGCTAAGAACCATCTGTAACTCCAATTCCAGGAGAACTCCAGTTCAAGGGGAATCTGAGACCCTCTTCTGACCTCCATGGCATTTCACGACATGGGTGCACAGACTTGCATGCAGACAGTACATTCATACACATACAGAAATAAATAAAATTAAAAAAAAAGAAAAACCATTACATTCCACAAGATCCCTCTAGATCCTGTGGAATGGATGTCTGTGGTCTCAAAAAAGCTTGTAAGACTTACAGTTATCCTTGCTTCCTGTAGAAAGATGCTTCTCTTTGTCCAAAGTCTCATGAAGAAAATTGTTTTATTTTTGCACTCAAAATAATTTTTTATTGATGTTTTACATATTTCATACATTATTTTTCATTTCTGTTCAGGCATATTCCCTTATTCCTTCCCCCTACCCCACCCCAAACCATCCCAGATCATGTACTCTTTCATAACTGTTCTGCATCTTTCTCTCAGTCTTTTTATGCTTAAGAATTCACATTTTCCTCTGTTAATTTCATATTATTCTAAAATATGGATGCATGCTTTCCACCCATATACAGTAATTACAGAGTCTGAAAATAATTGGTGGGTGGATTCTAGAGCCCATTGAGGGATTCACTTTATGACAACATAGTTGCTTTCAGATAAACCAAAAATATAACCATACTGTATTCAGCTTGCCTTTCATCTGGGGGATTTGGTGTTAGCATCCACAAATGAGGTAAACCATTCTCTGTTTGTCTTTCTGGGACTGTATCACCTCGCTCAGCATAATGGCTTTGAGCTCCATTCATTTACCTGCAAAGTTCATAATGCCAAGTTACTGTTCCAGTATTTTAAATGAAAACTTGGAGTGCTTTGAGTAGAAATATCCACCATAGGTTCAAGTATTTGAACACTAGTATATAGTCGCCAGATGGTGATGATATTCCAGGAGAGTCATGGAACCTCTAGGAGGTGTGGCTTTAATGGAGGAAGCATGTCTGTGCGGGTGGGTTTTGAGAGTTCATAACCTTGCCCTAATTCCAGTTTGCTGTCTCTTTGCTTCCTGCAGGTCCTTGAAGATGTGAGAACTCAGCTTTCTCCTCTGGCTGCCTCCCTCATCATGATGGCTCTTACCCCTCTGGATCTACAAGCCAAAATAAAGTCTTCCTTCTATAAATTGCCTTGGTCATGGTATTTTACCACGGCAACAGAAAAGAAACTAATACAAAGAGAAAATATTAATTGATTAATTAATTAATTAATTAATTAATTTATTTTACAGATGAAAAGGGCAAAATCGATAGAGGACAATCATTGTATAAAGGCCATGAAAAGAGCAACAAACAGAGCTGGGATTTGGTCCAAGCTTTTCCTGGCATCACAGACCAGTCCATTCTAATCATGTCATAAATCCAAATACCCACCGAGTATACTTGGATTGCACATAATGTCTTTTTCCTTCTGGTAGGAAGACAAACCTCATTTCTCCGCTAACTAGAGGAGATAGGAACTAAGGTACACGTCCGATAGCTTTTACACAGCAAAGAAGTCTATGTGTTTTGTAACTGCAAAGGCCATTTTAGATTTAGACAGGGAGAAAGAATTATTAACTTGGGCTGGAGAGATGGCTCAGCAGTTAAGATGGCTCTCATAGAGGATCTGAGTTTGTATCCCAGCACATGGCAGCTAACAACCATATACAACTCCAGTTGCAGGGGATCTCATGCTTTTTTCTGGCCTCTGCAGGCACTGCATACATGTGGTGAACTTATATACCTGCACACAAAACACTCATACACATAGAATAGAACTAATATATAAAATAAAATAATTATAAATTTAAGGACACTTTTTTTGGGAATATAACACGAGTATTTTATTTTTTTCTAATTGTTCGTCATTTATTGAAAAATAGAATGGTAATACCAACCAAATACCACATAAAATCTTTGATTGGGCCCCAGATTAATATTTTAAAGCTTTAAATAAGTTAATTGAGGTAATGAGCTATAGAATTAGATGTAGTTTTATGTCAAGTTAACATTTGCTGGGTATGTAAGAGATTAGCCCTTCTCTCAGGAGTTCACGAACCAAAGGCTTTCAAGTGTTGTTGATTGCTACAACTTACCCTCAGATCCTTCAACAATTACTTGAGAGATGAAAGAAAATAAACATAGCAAATCTCTCAATACTGGTACATGTGAGGGCATGTTATGTGGATATTTGCCATACTGTTCTCAGAATATCCCATGAACGGAAAAGATAATCTTAGGTGGAAAAGAATCTTGAGGGGCATATGTGTGTGGATGGTATACTTATGTGTATATATGCTCATGTATGTGTGTTGTATATCCATGCATGTTTGTCTGTGCATCCTTTCAGGGAGGCCAGGGGACAAGCCAGGTGTTTTCTCTGATTTTTTAGCTTGGCTGGTCAGCAAATTCCAAGGATCTTTTATTTCTACTTCTCTTGTGCTGGATCTATAGGTGTTGCTGCCACACCTTCTAGCTTTTTTATGAGACAGGGTCTCCTTGTAGCCTAAGCCTAGAACTCACTATGTAGACTGGACTGGTTTCAGTCTGAGAGAGATCTACCTGACTCTGCCTCCCAAGTACTAGGATTAAAAACCTATACTGACATGCCCAACCCCACACCTAGATTTCTAAAATCATAGGTTTTTATTGATTATTTGAAGATGTCATATGGTGCATTTTGATTATATTCAGACCTCATTCCCCATCTCCTCTCAGGGTCTACCTTCACCTCCTTATCCCAAATTTCATGTCTTTTATTTTCCTTAAGGACTATGGAGTACAGTTTGTGTTACCCAAATGCTTCTGGGTGTGGGTCCATTCCTGGGAGTCTGCTCAGTATACCCAACATCACACCCTTAAAGAAAACTGACTTTCTCCTCTCCCAACAGCTATCGATTTTCAGTAGTTCCTCAGAAATTGCTGGGGTTTCTTGCCTACCTTCTCCCTCCATGCTGACATTTTGTCTGATGTGGGCTTGCACAGGTCTTGTGCTTGCTGTCATAAGCATGTTGGGTTCATATGTGTGACCGCCTGCCTTGCTGTGTCTTGAAAGCATGATTTCCTTGGAGTGATCCACCAGCTATAGCACTTATAATAATTTTGCCCCTTTGTTTCCTTTGATCTCTGAGCCTTTGGGGCAGGGATGTGGTGTAGATGTTCCATTCAGGGATATGCATTCTGAAATCTCTTATCTGACCAGCATGCTGCCCAGTTGGCGGTTTCTATTGCTAATGGCCATCTGCTGTAAGAAGCTTCTTCAGTGAGAGTTTAGAGCTGCACTAATCAATTGGTACAAAGATAGGTCATTAGGAATCTGTTTAGTACTGTATCCATTCTGCCAAATAATAGTACTAAGTTCTTCCCTATGCTCTGTGTTTTGCCGAGGCACAGGTTCTTGGCCCTGATAGCAGTGACAGTTATTGGTTTCCTCTTGTGAAGCAGGCTTTAAAGCCAAGTAGAAAGTGGTTGGTTACTTTCGTAACATTTATGCCACTATTGTGTCAGTGGATATATCTTTCCAGGACAGTTGTTGTTGTAGTTCATAAGATTCATGGGCTGGGTAGGATTAATAAGTATTTTTGCCTTCTGGTAGCATGCACACCACCTTCTATGCCAGTTGAGGCAGAGCTTCAAGGTTAGTACCAGCTTGATTTCTCTATGTTCTATGACTCTTTTTGTTTCATAAAACCCACAACCTTAACCACATAACCCTTCCCCTGAGGTGTGTGACAAAGATCTCAGGAAGCACCAGCTCTAGCTAAGCAGGAGTCAGTCATGAGATGTCAAAGTGCCACCAGGCTTTTGGGTTTTGTTCCTCTTCCAGCCCTTTCCCTTTGCTCCTGACAAGAAGGAATCTAAGTGGACAGTTATAAATGAATTCCCCTTGGCTGATCAGGGAAGCATGTGTTCAAGTCTTAGTGGTTTCCTTTCTTGAAGAAATTGCTAATAATGTATGTGGGACTCGGCAAGGCTGCCCCCTGTCACCACTCCTCTTCAATATAGTGCTTGAAACACTTGCTAGAGCAATAAGGCAAGAAAAGGATATTAAAGGAGTACTAATTGGAAAAGAGGAAGTCAAGCTATCCCTATTTGCTGATGATATGATTGATATGATTGTCTACTTAAGGGATGCTAAAAACTCCACCAGAAAACTCCTAGAAACGATTAACAGCTTCAGCAAAGTGGCAGGATACAAAATTAACCTTAAAAAATCAATGGCCTTTCTTTACACCAACAACAAGCAACTGGAGAAAGAATTCAAAGAGACCTTCCCACTCACAATAGCCTCAAAAACAATAAGCTACCTAGGAACAAACCTAACAAAAGACACCAAAGACCTCTACAACAAAAATTTTAAACCCTTAAAGAAAGAAATTGAAGAAGACATCAGAAGATGGAAAACCTCCCATGCTCATGGATTGGGAAAATTAACATTGTAAAAATGTCCATTTTACCAAAACTCTTGTATAGATTTAATGCAATCCCAATCAAAATCCCCAAGAGTTTCTTCACAGGCTTGGAAACAAAAGTTCTTAAATTCATTTGGAAAAACAAAAGACCCTGAATAGCCAAATCAACCCTGACTGAAAAGAGCTACATAGGAGGGATCTCTATACCGGATTTCAAACTATACTACAGGGCTATAGTCATAAAAACAGCCTGGTACTGGCACAAAAACAGACCTGTTGACCAATGGAACAAAACCGAAGATCCAAATCTGAGCACATACAATTTCAGCCATCTCATATTTGACAAGGGGGCCAAGAAACCACAATGGAGAAAAGACAGCATCTTCAGAAAGTGGTGTTGGCAAAACTGGATCACCACTTGTAGAAGAATGAAATTAAACCCCTACCTCTCGCCCTGTACAAAAGTCAACTCCAGATGGATTAAAGACCTCAACGTGAAACCCCAAACTCTGAAGGTGATAGAAGAAAAAGTTGGCAGCAGACTACAAGATATAGGCATAGGAAAAGACTTCCTAAATCAGACAGCAGCTGCACAAGAATTAAGGTTGACAATTGACAAATGGGACCTCATCAAACTCAAAAGCTTCTGTACATCAAAAGAAACAATCAGGGAAGTGAAAAGAAATCCCACAGAGTGGGAGGAAACCTTCACTGCAGATACATCTGACAAAGCATTGATTTCCAGAATATATAAACTACTCAAAAAACAAAGAAAAAAGAAAACAAATGACCCACTCAATAGATGGAGCAAAGAGCTCAACAGACACTTCACAAGTGAAGAATTAGAGATGGCTGAGAAACACCTCAAGAACTGTTCAACATCACTAATCATTAAGGAAATGCAAATGAAAACCAATTTAAGGTATCATCTTACTCTAATAAGACTGGCTAGGATCAAGAAAACAAATGATACCAAGTGCTGGAGAGGTTGTGGGGAAAGGGGAACACTCATCCACTGCTGGTGGGAATGTAAACTCGTACAGCCACTATGGAAAGCAGTGTGGAGAACCCTTGGAAGACTTGGAATGAACTTGCCACCCGACCCAGCCATACCACTCCTGGGCGTGTACCCTCAAGACTTACGCCACCACAGAGATACATGCACGACCATGTTTATTGCAGCTCTCTTCACAATAGCAAGGAGCTGGAACCAACCTAAATGCCCCTCAACTGACGAGTGGATAGAGAAAATGTGGTACATCTACACAATGGAGTTCTATGCAGCAGTAAAGAAAGACGACATCACGAGCTTTGCAGGAAAATGGCTGGAGCTAGAGGACATCATGCTGAGTGAAGTAACACAGTCCCAGCAAAACAAACGACGAATGTTATCCCTCATCTGTGGATGCTAGTGCCAATTACCCAGTTGTAAGTATTTCTTGTGTAGGGCCCCCTGAGCTTTTGTACAAAGCAGTTGGGCGTAATGCATTTTGGAAACAACAACAACAGAAAAGACTGTATCAAAGAACTGACTGAAACAGTGAACTTCTGCTCAAAACAGTCAACTTCCCCATGGAAAATATTGAGAAAGACTAAGAGATGAAAAGCATGTTTGGCAGAATGCATGAGCTCTAGCGGGGTGGGGGAATGGGCGGGAACACGGGTCTAGATTTGTTAAAAATAAATAAATAAATAAATAAATTTATGTGAAAAAAAAAAGAAAATCTCCATACAAAGCTTCAAAAAAAATAACGTATGTGGGAAAAATGTTCATTTATAAGCCATATACAGTACAGGAAACCACAGTTTGGTTTACATAAAAACACAAGATCACTCTGAAGAAGTAGAATGTTTTCTCACACTAGTTAGGCATGGTAGAGGTATAAGTTTCACCATGGTCAGAGAGGCATTTGGGTTTGGAATAAGATTCCCTAAGATGGAGTCAAAGCCTTGCCACTTCACCTTATGAACATTGGAAAAATTATTCACTTTTCTAAGCCTCATTTATACAGAAATAAATTTTGGATAAATAGGAGTAAGTATCTCGTAGGTGAAGAGATACAATGTGTACATGAGCACCTAACAGAGAGTACTCTGCAAACCTCCACCAACATTAGCATCACCTTTGTTATTTCCTCATAAGGGAAAATGGCATGAAGCACATTTTCCTGGAGACTCTTTTTTCTCTCTTTCCTCTCTTTCCTCTCCTTCCCTCCCTCCCTCCCCCCTCCCTCCCTCTCTCTCCCATCCTCTTTCTTCTCTTTTTGTTCTTCATCCCTTCTTTTCTGTTTCTTCTTTTTTGAGACAGGGTGTCCCTGTACCATAACTGGCTGGAAACTCATTATGTAGACCAGGCTGGCCTCCATCTCACAGAGCTCTTCCTGTCTCTGCCTCAGAAGAACTGAGATCAAAGGACTATGCCACCACACTCAGCTGTTGGCCTTTCTTTGTCTAACCATTGACTTCAGTTTCTGTTCAAGGAGCTTCAATTTCTTTGGAGACATTCAGATCTTACCATGGAAGAGGCTCAGCACACTGGCAACAGCAGCTCTCTGTCTCTGTGCTCTGGGCTTGTTTCAGTTTCAGTTTTCTATTCAATGCCTAATTCCTAACGCAGCTTTAGGCTGCCATAATCTGCAAGAGGAAACATGAGAGTGCATCTGAGGGCTGAACCAGGAAATCAATATGTAATTAATGAGAGAAAACAAATGCAGGGTATTTTACATGCACAGAATGTCTATCAGGACAAAAGATCTTGGCTCCAACATAAGTGAAAGCATTAACATAACATCAAAACACAGTACTTCCCAGGAATAGGATTTTCCAGCAACTTAAAGCATAGCAAAGAAATAATTAAGGAAGTAGATAAAAATTTCTTAGCCAAACCTTGATCAGTGGAGAGAAGAGAAAGAGTTGACTTGGAATTTATAGTAAATTAGTATGTAAGGATTACTGATTTGGGGGTTTGGATCATGAGACACGTACATGTTCTATGTTGAGGAAGGACTCACTGTCTGTGAGTTTATGATATGTGACAGATGCTAAGGGGAAGCTTCCTGGATTCCTGTATGATTCACTTCATAACATGGAAGTGGGATTATCATTGAAATATAAACCTATTTAGAGGCTCATGCACTAATGCTGATCAACTCATGTAACTGAGTTCTCTCCTTAGAGGAGAAGGGGTTTTGCTGAGATTTGTCTAAACCTTTTTTAATAATCTTCTATTACCATGGCCATTTATGATGTTTTTTAGTATGAACATAATCTAATTCTTCCTTTTCTGATGATTTTGTTTTCTAAGGGTGTCCTGTAGGGATTTTACATTATGACACAAATAGTCCCATACCTCCTCTTCAACATCTCAGTTTTCTTCAAAGTATCTAGCCCATTTGATGAAAGTCTTTACAGTGTTGCCATACTCAGGGCTGAGATACATGTATCAGAAAACCTTTGGGCTATGAGAGAGCTCAACCAAATTATTTTAATTAGATAGGCAATCTCCCAAGGCCAGTCCTGAGTATCTCTGTAAGGTGACAATGCCTCCTCAAAAGGAGAGTCCCGAGGTATAGAATAGCTTCTTCTGACTGTCCATGCCCAAGTAGAAGCCAGGTCCACACTGAATTGTGAATTGAAAGAGCCACCAGACTCAAGCCCCCACCCCAGGTGTCTGCATGTCCACTCCTGCTGAGGTCACAGATGTGTCCATCCTATATTTGACTTTCTGGTTTTTCTTTGTTCTTTCTTGACCCAATTTTACTACTCAATCATGGAATGTTCTCACTGATACCTTTCAGATACTAACCATGATTCATTTTCTTTCCTCTGTAGTTACTGACTACACTCTTGAGGGTTGTGATTGTCTTCTTAACATTTTAGGAACAGATCACCAATTTGCAAACACGTCTACTAAATAGATCTCACTGACAGTAAGAGTCTAAGTTCCTATAAGTAAGGCCTTTTATTTTCTGATTCTAGTATACATATTCATTTTCTTATTCTAAAACATCCCCTGCTGCTTAAAAGGTCATTGGAAGGCAGCAGCAGTAGGTGTTGTAGCATTGCAGATGACTGGAGTTTGAAGAGATTTCTTCCCTTTGTCTGGCAGAATTAGGGAAGACTTTTCTTGCTAAGCAAGGTTATAGTCTCTGGATATAGTGGGTAAAGGAAAGGGTTTGGGCATTTGCTAGTTAACTTCAAGCTTAGACAGCCCCACTCTGTCATGCCCAAATAATACAAATGTCTGTCTCTGAAACTACAGCTTGACAGTGAACTCATTTCTGCTCATCATTTTGCAAATCCCAATTTAGCAAAGGCAAATATATAACTGTGTTGTGATTATGTTAGAATTAGTGTGGGAGGTGGGAAGCTCTTTCTTTATTATTTTGATGACAGTCCTGATGGGATCCAGAAAATATATTACTTCATATTCTTTGATCTGTGTGCAGTTTTAGATGTCTTTATACATTTCTAATATTTTGATCTAAATGACATTTTCATTTGGAGTCATTTCAGTCTGTGTTGAGGGAGAAACAAGGGTTGGGGGAGAGGGTAAACTCACATTCTGTATTACATTGGCTTAGTTACACTTAGTGAGGGACTAGAAGGCAAAGGTGCTTCATCCTTATAAACCCAACCCAGTTTCAGCCATAATTAACTAGGACAGACTTCAGGCATGCCCCTTCCTCTTTTTCCTACATATTTTCTATCCTGGGAATGTGATTCTTGCTAGTGATGTCAGCCTGCTACCATTACAGAAAAACAGAAGTATAGTTCTTATCGTGCTACATTATTTCAGTACTTAATGAAAGGAAAACCTGCAGTTTAAAGTAGTAATGCTCTGAGATGTAGTCAAGAAATTATCAATTCTCAATATTGAGAATTTATGCAAACAAAGAGATAATTTGTTTAGGAAATATTCTAGTTACCCCTTTCTACATTGTATGCTCTTTTGGGATATTTTGCTGTTTGATATTCCCATTCCCAGGTTATCAGGGATATTGAGTCTGCTTTTTTTTAATGTCTTTTAGTCATTTATATTTCCCTAGGAGTCAGTTAAGCTTCATCTAGCAGATATTCTTGGTAGAGTCTTAAATGACAGGAGGGTGAGACACCATTTTGGAGGCAGTTCAGGGAAGAAAATCAAGGGAAGGAGATAGGCATTTTTCCTTTTTTTATTGTTATTAAACATTTCCATGGGTCATACATCATTTCTTAGTAGAATCTAGAATCGCTTCCCTTTCCATGCCCTCCACCCCACCCAAGTCCCTGCACTCTGCCGTACATGTCCTGCATCTTGCATCTTTTTCTGAGTCTTTCCAGAGTTTTTTTTCAGTTTTGTTTTTGTTCTCCCCAACTTGTATTGCTATATACATATATACACAGATACATACATACATACACAAATCACTTAAATTGGAGATTTTTTTCCTAAAAGACGTCATGTTTTCCTTAAGGAAGTGCTCGAAGTTTCCTCCTTAGCAATCCGAAACAACTATCAATCCTGCACTTTTGCTCCACATTGGGGTCTTTCCCTACATGGTCCCCCAAATGAAGTCCAGTAAGCACACATCCTGTCTTGATCCCCCTGCACTTGCCTCCATGATTCAACCCAGGTAGTTCAACAATGGCAGCCTATGTTCTGATGAGTCTGACATCCCCTTAGCTATTTAGTCAACAAGCTGTGTATCTCAGTAGTCCTCATCTCGAATTGAAGGTTTGGAAGATTCTTAGAGAGACATGAGTCCTCAGTCCATATTGGAAGGTTACAAAGCTGTGTCTCATGTCTTTGAGTAGTGCCAAAAGTTGTGGCAGCCACAGAGTAGATGCACTTGTCAGTAAGAATTGAAGACAGGCCAAACAACAGCACTCTCTCTCTCTTTTTTTTTTGTCTCTTTACTAAGATCTCAAGTTCTATGTCTGCAGTTCAGTTTCTATAGTCTACTGATCATTTATATCTAGTTGTACATTCCTTTTGGATGCTTAAGGCCACACAGTTAGCATAGATTAACCAAGGTTTTTGTTTTCTCAAGGTCAGTTGAAGATCTGGTCCTCAGGGGTCTCTTGTGGGTTTTTTTTTAGGGAGAGGAGGGTGGGATTGCCTTGCTCCTTTCAGCTTTTCATTTACCATTTCCATGCACTCTAGGAAAAAATCAGGTCTTGCTAGACTAAGCTTCCTTTTCTGAAGGATGAGCAGACTTTCCTCTTTATAGACTGGACACTGGCTGAAGTCCCATTAGTGACTCTCCAAGACCTCCCTGAACAGGAAGACTGGTGACCCACATTTGCAGAACATTTCAAGAGATGCCCCCATGCATAGTCCCCTAAGACTTGGTTGACCTCTGAGGGCAAGGAACAAAGCTATCCCCTAGTTCCCTCGGCCAAATTGGTAGGGCCTTAAGTATGGTTGTTAAGCACCCAGAAAGGCTAGGTTGCACCAGCCTATTATATTGCACCTATATTAAAATTGTATCCTTTGGAAACAAACTGTATGTTATTTCCATTTCATATTTCTTGATTCGCATCTTTCCATTTTAATCCCACATTACTCTAAAAGATGCACACATACCTCCATCAGTGGGCTTAACTTCCTGTCCTTCCTCAGGAGTTGCACTCCCTCCTTTTACAGGATAATGTGCATTCTGTTCTTATTTCTTGTTTCTACCCAAAGTCTCAAATATCCATCTTCTTCTAGGATGAGTCATTTTGACCAGTACCCAGACCCATTTCATCTGATCTAGAGATCCTCAGCCCACAGCAGAGAGACCATAAGATGGAGTGCGACCATTTCACGGTTTCTGAGGACAGTTTTCAGGAAATGATGGCAACTGTATTTCACCTTTTAACTGGATAATGGTAAGTGTATCATATCAAATACTCACTCAAATTTTTACCTAAAATCTCAAGATATCCTATCATCTGTTATCTGTCTATCTATCTATCTATCTATCTATCTATCTATCTATCTATCTTCTCTTATCATCTATTTGTCTTTAGATCAATTGATCTATATCTATTATCTATCTATTATCTATCACCTATCTACCTATTATCTATCTATCTATCTATCTATCTATCTATCTATCTATCTACCTACCTACCTACCTATCATCTATCTATATTTCTATCTTCATCTTTATCATCATCATCATCTATCATCTATATGTGCCATAAATTTTTGTTATTTGCATGTGTGTATGTGAGTGCAGGTGTGTATGTATCTTGGATGCGTGTTGTGGAGGTCAGAGGAAAACTTTTGGGAGTCAGTTCTCTCCTTCCATCTTGTTGAGACAGCATCTCTCAGTGATTCTGTCTCTCTGCATACTCCAGGCTACCTGGCCTGTGAACTTCTGGGTGTTTCATATCTCATCATAGGAAGGCTTGGATTAAAAATGCAAGCCACTGTATCCATGTTTTAATGGGTTATGGGAGATCTCTTACCTGCTTAGCTAGCTGGCTGGACCAAGAAATCTTTGCAATACCTCCTTCAGTATGCCTTCTCATAGGAGCCATCCTTTCACAGGGATTGTAGGTGACACTAAGAAAAGGTTATAAGCAGCTTAGGAAGGGACTCCACTGCTAGGGGAAATCAGCGCCAGGACGTGAACTCAGTCTTCTCCTTTCCCTATACTCTTCTCACTATGCTATGGGAGGTTGACTACCTCTGTCAAATGAAAATGGAGACAAGCACTCAGAGATCTTCCCATTTGCTCCTGTGTTCCTACTTCTGCTGGATGAACACATCCTCATGTTCATGAAAGTATCTCCACCTATGGAGAGATCCATGAAATATTTGTTTTAGGGAGTGAGAGTTAAGCCAAAAGGAAGAATGAAATAGATTTCATGAGAAAACTTATCCCTGGGGTCTTGGACAGGGGCTTCTTGATAACAATGTGAACCTCCTGTCCATTCTGCTTGCTGTAGTATAATCAGATACCTGGCAAAGATCCAGAAGCCCTAGAGCCCTATAAATCAAGAGTTTGCTTTCTGGCTGGCATGGGTCCTAATAAGAATTTACAAGAGAGAAGGCAATGTAATCTTGACAAGTGTCTGCCCTTCCCTAAGCAATTGTACCTCTCTGGGTCATAATTCCTCTATCTGCAAAATAGATACAATTATTCTTATCTTTATAAATTGCAGCATGCATTTGGCATAGACAGATGGGGAATGCATATTAGACAGAGTCTTATACCCTTAGGAAGGAAGGGAGAGTGTAACTCCATGGTATTTATGTTATTAATTTTATTCAAAAATTAAAAATGGATTAGAAAGGCCACAAAGGAATTTTGTTACTTTAAGCTGTAAGGAGGTTCCAGCTGAGTGGATACAGCTGAGATTTTCTTTAAATGAGCAGGAAGGAAGCTTTTATTTTTGTCAGTCTAGATTGTTTCTTTGTCCTGCACACTTTTAAAAAGCTATTGTAATTCATTTCAACTATCAAAATTTAAGTTGAACATATCAAGTAGTGATGTACACTGAAGTGACATTTTCTTGAAGCTGAGACTGGCTTTACAAAGCATGCTTAGAGCAGGGGCAGCAAGTGGGGTCCTCGTTTGATGCCCAGGGCAGGGAGATCATGCTTTTGCCTCTTGGAAAATAATCTCTTCCTTGGAGCTAAGGGAATTGTAAGCTAATGGTTTGTTTGTTCTAAACAAAATTAATTTTTTCTATCTATGTTTACATGATGGCTTTGGCAAAGAGCACAGAGCTCTGGGATGACGGGCATAGCACTGAGTGCCCGCTTCTTATAGGCCAAATATTTGAATTGGGGCTCAGCATTTGGGAATGGAGGCAAAATGCCACTTGTATTAAGATGTCATGGATGCTTCCAAGAACTATCCTTATATCGGTTCTCTTTTCTGGTTGAAAAATCCTTAATTTTTCTGAGCTTCTGCAAGACTTCCACGTACTAGAGATGACATCCAGAAAATAGTGGGCTTCTATTTTGTTCTCTGGGAACAGCTATTGATTTCCTAGAAAAAAAAGAGAGGCTCAGTGGTAGTAAGTGATTTACATGAAACAACATAAGTGAACTGAATATAAAGCTAGAGCTGGGACACACGGTAGACAATATCAGGGAAGTCAGCCCCATCAGGTTCCTTCCTTTGCTCCACAGCCCTGGGTTCTATGAGTCCCAGGATGTACATTAAATTTAATTTGTGATATTGTTGTCCTTTTGGTGTCTGGGCTGCTTTTATTACCATCTGCCACTGCTACTTGTGCAAAGTATAGTAAGTAGAGGCCAGTAACATATTATAATTTTAATTTGTTCTATTCCAGCCTGCTTTTATCGTTTCAAAATATTAGTTGCCTCGGGGAGAATGGAACTCCTAAGGTGACAGAATTGGGAGTTAAGTTTAGAGGAGAATGAGAAGAAGTCCAGAGTTTGTTGAAGACAGTTGACTTGGAGACAGCTTTGGGAAAGAGATGATATTTGGATTTCATTTAATTGGTTTAGTTTATATTAATATCACTTTGGGCCAAATATCAAATCTTGCCATGTGAGTCTTGCTTTAAAAAGTCATTTCTGGGCCGGGCGTGGTGGCACATGCCTTTAGTCCTAGCACTTGGGAAACAGAGGCAGGCGGATCTTTGTGAGTTCAAGGCCAGCCTGGTCTACATAATGAGTTCTAGAACAGCCAGAGCTACAGGGAAACCCTGTCTCAAAAAGACAAAAAATAAATAAATAAAAATAAAAAGCCATTTCAGTATCACGTATTTATGTAAGAATGGCCAGTTGAGGATGAAGAATGATTCAAACCAGCAATCCTTGGTGAAGCTAAAGGATCACGATGATGTATATTATTGGGTTCCCAAGAGATAGATGCAATGCTATCTCTCTGCACAGTGCTCTCTATACAGCATGCACCACATTACGATTGTCAGATGCTGCCCATACATTGTGCTTTTGAACTTACCAGGAAGCATGTGTAGTAGGTAGGGATTGTTTATATTGTGGATGAGGAAACTGAAGATCAGGCAGATAATCATGTAGCTGGGAAATGGATTATAATGAAAATTTATGAATTCAGTATTCAGATTTTTTTTTCAGGAAACCAGGAAAGAAAGTGTGAAAGATGAGGGAGCTTGCAAGAGGGGCCCGAGGTCACAAGCAGCACTCATAGTTCTCTGGTACCCTGGAATAGCAACGTTTTCTACCTCAGGTAGAACCTGGCAGTGATTGATTCTGCATTCATGCTTTTTCCATCTCTGTTGATGGATGCCAGTTATGTGGTACACACTCAGGGCAGCATAGTGATGACATACCGCCTTTCCTCTTGGAGAGATAGTTCAATAGGTAGGTACCTTAAGTCCAACAAGGGAGGCATACAGGATGCCCAAGAAGCTATGGGAGGGGAATTAAATCAGAACTGGAAAGTTCAGACAATAAGATCTTTTTGAGGGAATGACATCTAGAGGGTTTGCCAGAGCCTCGAGGGGGAACTGAGGGTAATGGAGAGACAAGAACAGAACACTCAAGTTCTCAACTTCTGTGTTGATATTTCCCCACCACATCCCCTTTAAGCAAGGAAACCTGGGGAATCTTCTGATCTTGTTCCTGTATTTCTGCATTAGCAGAAAAATGTCCTCCTGGGGATTTTCACAGCTACAAACTCACAGCACTTATCTGAGCAGTCCCAGGCAGATGGGCTTTGTAGATGCTAAGACAACAGCAAAATCTTTGGTTGTGTGCCTTGCATGTGTGTTGAAAAATATAGAATTATTTAAGTACTATAATCGAGAGCCTGACATTTGAGAAGTCTTCCCTGTTCTCTCTAGTAGTAGTAGTAGTAGTAGTAGTAGTAGTAGTAGTAGTGACTTAAGCAAAGAAAGACGATTTTTCATTCCCGGGAAGAATCACCAAGCAGACCTTTCTAGATGGCATTAATGGGATACAAGCATTGCGGACAACTTTTTTGATGGATTGGCCAAAGCTGATTCTCAGTCTTCTTTGCCCTTGGGACAAGGCAGCCAGCCGGTATGTATTGTTGGTATATTTGCTGAGTAGCCTTCTGAGGAAAACGTCTCTGAGTTTTGCCACAACCTTTGTTTTCAGTGTCCAGCCAAGAGATCTTCCTCATTGGCTACAAATGCTCTCTGTAGAGATTTGCTGGAGGAAAATACCCAGAGGAAGGATATTTGTAAAGTGACCTGAGCACAGCACTGGGGGCCTAGAACCACTGTCCTACAAGGACAACTGGTCTTGGAATAGTGTACAACTGGCATGGATACTCTGATGACCTGGTAAAAGTTCAACCTGGATTCTTGGAACAATATTATTCATGGATAGATGCATATAGGTTACTATTAATTTTATCGACATAAGAAAAATTTGTAGCACACAGTTTATGAATAATCACAAAAGATATAGTACTCTCTATTATAGATTACATAGAACCAGTTGATACTTGGAGAATGCTTTTGGCTCTGTTTTGGCAGACTCTTGGACCTGTACTTGAATTGGGGTTTCACTTAATGAATGGGTGCTGCCAGCATATGCTTTTATTTATATTAATGAGTAAGGTAAAGATCGAAATGATGAAATCAACGATGAGAATTATTTCTTTCCCGAATCAGATAATAGTTTTTGAATACTGTAGGACTATGTCCTCTCTCCAAATATTAATGACTTCAGATAAGAGATACGTTTAAGTTTAATTTACATAATTTTTCCCATTACTTTCTTAAATCAGAGAATCAATAAAACAACTAAGCTTGGAGGTTCTAGACACGTTTTTAGTAAAAGAGGGAAAGGGAGCTTTCGAGGGCTGCTGGAACACAGTACCACAGCTGATGGCTCAGGTGCTAGAATTTTTTTTTTTGTCATGTAGTTCCAGAACATAGAACTAGGAACTCCAGATGCTGTCAGGAGTAGCTCACTCTGAGGATCAGGAGAGAAGGGTCTTGTTCAGGCTTCTCTCCTAGATTCTAGGAATTCCTTTGCTTGCAGAAGCAGAATTTGAATCTTCAAAGTGTTCTGTCTGTGTGCATGTCTATCTCAAACTTTCCTCTTTTAAAAATAAATGTAGCCATCATACTAAATTAGGATGACCCCTGTCAAGATTCTTTTTCTAGATAAAGTAATATTCATAGTAATTGGGAGATAGCAGTCCAACAGAAAAATTCTCTGTGGAACAATTCAGTATACACTGTAATGAAGCAATCCCTAATTAGTAATTTCTAATGAAGGTATTGGAATTTTCTGACCTAGCCATGTGTAAGGATGAGTGATTAATTTGTCAGCTCCAGATAAGAAATTATTTTTCTTCTCATTCTGAACATTGCATCTGTCTCAGTCTCTTTGTATTGACATAACAAATATTTTAGTCGTTAATTAAAAGTCTCTAGAACTGGAGTTGTGGATGTTTGTTAGCTACAAGGTGGGTGCTGGGAATTGAATCTGGTCCTCTGGAAGAATAGTGTTCTTAACTGCTGAGCCATCTCTCCAGTCACATAGTTTAGTAATTTTTAAGTGACAAAAATCTATTTCTCAGTTCTGGAGGCTAATTCTATGTCTGGTGAGGGCTGCATTGTATTTTTAGTATACTGTCCTCATGTGGTAATAAGGACAGAAAGACATTTGTTAATGCTGTTTCCTTCCAGCTCTCCCAGAAGGCATGGATTCATGTGGAAGGGCAGACAACTTATGATGTAATTACTCCCCCAAAGGGCATACTTCTTAATACCCTCACATTAAGTTTCAAGATGAGGTTGTTGGGGAAGGGCTACATCCTAACTGGAGCTCCACCCCTCACATGTAACCCCACACTTCTTCTATTGTCCCATTGTTTGTCATATTCTACTGGACTCCCTTGATAACTACCCTGCTCCTCACATGCATGAAAATTCCTTTTCTCCCAGACTATGTACTCTGGGAGAAAAGGAATTCCTACACACAATGCTGGAAGCATGGAAGCATGGTAATACTTAATATATGCTTGTGGAAGGGAAAACAACCTGTATTTTTGTGAGTGTGTACATACTGTGTGTGCAAGGCCACATGGGTGTGTGGGTACCTGTATGTGCTCATGCATGCAGAGGGCAGATGACAGCTCTGAGTGTCATTCCTCAGGTGTCCTTTGCCTTGTTTGTTTGAGAGAAGATTTCTCATTGTCCTGGAAGTCACTGATTAGGCTGAGGATTGACTTGTGTCTCTCCCCCGTGTTAGTATTATGAGTGCATGCTACCATACTGGGTTCTGGGTTCTGGAGGTGAAACTCAGGGCCTCATATTTGCATGGCAAGAACTTTACCAATTGATTATCCCATCACCCCCTACAAAACAACTGTCCCTCATTCCTTCACCATTTAACATTTCCAGAGCCAGAACTTGTTGTTCCTTATACCTCAGTACTATCCGTGTATAGTCCTGAGTCAGAGGCTGGCCATGTGGATGCCTACCTTCAATGCTCTAAGCTTATGGTCACTGTGCATTGTACCTGGTGATGCCCCGGTGGGATATACCTCCAATTTCTCACAGTGATAAATCATTTGAAAATGAACTTTGATTTGCTTTCTGGTTTTCTTTGTCTCTGTTATTTATCTTCTAATTGTTGCAAAGCCTACTAAATGCTCAAAAATTGTTCCCATTCCATTGTCTTTAACAAAGGAGCCCAGGGGTTGCGCCAGGAGAGCTTAGGGGTAGTAGTATTCTTCCTCAGAAAACAGGTTTATGTTTGTCTGATGTCTAAATTTGGTACTGGACTTCTGTATAAAATTTAATTAAACAAAAAAATCCCACCATTGAAGAATTGGATGAAATCTCCACTTCCGGAGCAAAGCCAAGGCTGTGAGAGGAGGGAGGAAGGATCTTCCTGGTGTTACTCAGCTCTTTAATGGCAGGGCCAGTAATAAACTTAGCTGCTTCTTAAACCCTTTAAAACAGGAGCAATATTATTACATAAAGTCAGATGCAGCTACGGTTTCTGCCCACCAAACGCAAGCACCTGAAAAATCACGACAGTTGCCTTGCAGAAGCTGCTCATTTCTTACTGAGTTCATGTGAATTCTGTGAGTCTGATCTTATCTGCAGCTGTTGAGAGCTGTGTCCAGGATTAATCAGTGTATCTCACCAACATTTAACTATAAATAGTGCAGGATAAGCAATCAGAGCTAATGCTGAACCCTTTAGCAGACTCACGACACATGAGCGGTGAATATATGAAAGCCTGAGAATACCAAATATCGCCAAGAAGGGAACCCAAATAGTGGAGGACGGGTCTGAGACAGGTAGCCATAGAGCGAGGGATAGAGAGAGTGTGCGTTGGCAACGCGGCCATGGGGCCCAGATCAGGGTACACCTGAAGATATGCTACTTCTCGACTTTTTGTTACATAAACAAAACCTCTTTTCTTGGCTTCCTATAATCTAATTAGAGTGTGCTTCTCTTAAACTTGGCCTGGGAAGACCTAATGATGCATTATACATTCAACCAAAGAGAGACCATTTGGGTATTTCTTTAATGAACTTTGGATTTTGTGGAAACTCAGTGTTCTTTATCATTGTGTCTCCAATGCCAAATCGTTTGCTCAACACTTTGTGAGCCCTAGTTGAATATTTGGTGTCTGAAGACTGATGACTTTCCTCCTCAACTAACCTTGTTTTCCATGATTAGTGAACATTTTTGGATCTGAATCGAATTAGCCTTTTTTTTTTCCCCACGTTTTGCCTAGAAATTCATGTTGGCACATTAAAAATCTTTAAAAGAGGGGTCTGTGAGGTGAATTAGGAGGTAAATGTGAGGTGAATTAGGAGGTAAAAGTGCTTAATGCACAAGCCTGGTGACCCAAGATTGATCCCTGGAACCCATGTTGCAAGGACAGAACTGGCTCTGGCCAGCTGTCTTCTGACCTCCACATGGCAACCACAGAAGGCACATACCTACACATGCATGTACACATCACATATGCACACCGAACAATAATAAATAAGAATAAAATCAAATCTTTGGAAAGGCCTGTTGTGATTAGCAGGGTGGTCTCAGGACAAACATGCACTGTGCTTGGGTGGTGGTCACCACACCTAGTGGTGCTATCTATGACCTGCCGTGAACTCATCAGCTCCAGCACCCTGTGCTTCTACTTGAAATTCTCTTTTTCTTCCACAGGAGGCCCCTAGAACAGACGACTATTATTATCTTTGGCTTGGATCCATTTTGCATGCTTAATGCCATCCCCAATTCACAGGGTGACAGCCTGGGGTAGTCACTGAAGCCTCCTGCCCAGTGGGCGGCTGTTCTGGGATGCTTGCTCTTGTCATTCATGGCTTCCTGGCTGACTCACACCCCAATCGAGCCCCCATTGTGCTGGAACATGGTAGCTCAGCAGCTTGTTTGATGCCCCTAATCAAAGAGTGACATCCTAAAATCTTGCAGTCAGCTAGGCAGACTGGACTGAAAAGCAATAGAGGGCTGCTAAATTTAGCCATCAATTACATTAGAAGCAAGAAGCTGGGAGATTCTGAGGATGGAAACTGGGTTGTACTTTCCTTCCAAATTTTCTTCTGTTGTTTGAATTGACGGAGTTCAATCCAGGTTGACCTATTTCCCAGCAGCTATGGCTATTGGGAGAGTCTCTTTCCACTCTAAGCCTTAGTTATCAGCCTCTTCTGTAGCCCTTGTTCAAAGTCATCATAAGAACCATGGTGCTTAAGATCTCGAGCGATCAGCTTGTTTAAGGATCCAGATCAGTGTCTGGTTTCTTGTTGGTCACTGTGTTATTCTTGTTTCTCATTAGATTTCAAGTGTTTGTACAGGTCCCATCACCTACTATTTACCAGTAAATGCTAAGACAATAAGTCAACAACAGAATGGATGTATGAACGGCTGTTGACATTGTAGCCATTCCTTCTCTTTTGTACCACTTTAACTATTTCTTTTTTCCCAAAACCAAATTTTTATTGAAGCTCTGTGCATTTCATACAAAATTTCCAATAAAATCTAGACCCGTGCCCCCCTGTCCCCCCAACCCGATCAGAGCTCATGCAATCTGCCAAACATGTTTTTCATCTTTTTCTCAGTCTCTCTCAAAATGCTTGATGCAGAAGTTGACTGTTTCAAGCAGAAGTTCACCATTTCAGTCAGTTCTTTGACCCAGTCTTTTTGTTGCTGTTATTCCTTCCAATATGCATCACTTCAAAATATGCATATATGCATGGCACATATATCATAGGTTTTAACATCTAAAGCTTATGATTATTTTTTCTTTATTAGATCGAAAGATGTCATGTTTGAAGGCTCCTTCTTGACAAACTCAAACCACCATCAGTTCTGCCTTTGTGCTCTACACTGGGGTTTTGCCTTCCATGGTCACCAAATGAGGTCTAGTAAGCACCATGTCCTGTCTTGATCTTTCTGTACTGGTTTCCATGATACAGCCTGTGTAGTCCAACAATGGCAGTCTATACTCTGAAGAGGCTGAAACCCCAGTAGTAGCTTAGTCCAAAAGTTGGATGTCTCATCAGTCTCCATCTGGCACTGAAGGTTTGGATTCTTAGAGAGACATGAGTCTTCAGTCCATATTGGATGGTTAAAAAACGCTGTGTCTCCAGTCCCAGAAAAACAAGCGACGAATGGTATCCCTCATCTGTGGATACTAGTGCCAATTACCTAGTTGTAAGTATTTCTTGTATAGGGCCCCTGAGCTTTTGTCCAAAGCAGTTGGGCGTGATGCATACTGGAAACAACAACAACAACAACAACAACAGAAAGGACTGCATCAAAGAACTGACTGAAACAGTGAACTTCTGCTCAAAACATGAAGAATATTGAGAAAGACTGAGAAAGAGATGAAAAGCATGTTTGGCAGAATGCATGAGCTCTGGCGGGGTGGGGGAATGGGCAGGAACACGGGTCTAGATTTGTTAAAAAAATAAAAATAAATTTATGTGAAAAAAAAAGCTGTGTCTTATGTCTTTGAAGGATGGCAAAAGTAGTGGCAGCCACAGGGTAGCTGCACTTTCTTGTAAGACAGGCAAAATAACTGTGCTCTTTTTTTTTTAATTTTTGTCTTTTTACTAAGTTCTCAAGTTTTGTATCTGAAGTACAAATTCTCAGGCCTTACTATTTACTTATTTCTGGTTATACTTTCCTTTTGGATGTTTAAGACCACACAGTTAGCCTATATTAACCAACGTTTTTGTTTCCTCAAGGTCAGTTGAGGATCTGGTCCTCAAGGGTCACTCAGGTTTTTTTTTTGGTGGTGGGGGGGGAAGGAGCCCCTGGCTCCTTTTAGCTTTTCAATTACTAGTTCCATCCACTCAGAGACAAAGTCAGGTCTTACTAGACCAGTCTTCCCTTTTTTGAAGCATGAGCAGACTTTCCTCTTTATAGACTGGACCCTGGTTGGAGTCCCATTAGTGGATCTCCAAGACCTCCCTGCACAGGAAGACTGGTGACTCACATTTGCAGGACATTTCAAGAGATTCCCCCATGCATAGTTCCCTGGGCCTTAACTATTTCAATAGACTTAATGATTCACATAAATGTATACTGAAGCCACTGGATGACCTCTATACAAATATCCAGAGACTGTCCTGAAATGTCTTAATTAAATTCATACTGTTCCCCTTGGCCCTGTCTGCTAACATTCAGTCCTGCCTAAAACATTCTGTGCTCTGATCCTTCCTCAGGGACCGATGCCCAGAAGGCTGTTTTATGGCTTTCTATAACATTTACTCTTTGAAGTCATTCCCACAGCCACCCTGGGGATGTCCAATGCCTCATCTCTGTCTCTCCTGCAGGTGAGGAAGTAGTGCTAAATCCCAACTACACATATTTTATTCTTTAGCTCAGGGTTGACTGGTGGGAACCAGTGTTTTCCATGGGGAGTTTCTACCCTCTTGCTCAGATCTATTTGTTTATTTACATATTATTTTTTTTGAGTGTGTGTGGGAGTACCTGCTTGTGTTTCAATGCACATGTCTAAGTGTGTGTATGCTGTAGAGGACAGAGGTCAACTTTTGTAGTATGTCCTCAGGTACAGTTCACATTGTTCTTGGAGACAGAATCTCTCACCCTCCTAGAGCTCAAGTAGGCTACCCAGCTGGTCAGTGAGCTCCAGGGATGTTCTTGTCCCTGCCTCCCCAGTGTTGGGATTACAATTGTGTGCCATCATCATACCTGGCTTCTTCAATGTGGGATCTAGGAATCAAAGTCAGGTCCTTCTACTTACATGGCAACTGCCTTACTGACCAAGCTATCTGTCAAGCCCCGCTTAGATCTTTATAAACACTTTTTGTTCCAGATAGCCAACCTCTCTTCCTCACTTTTTTTTTTAATTTGAGACAGGGTCTCCCTGTAGCCCAGCTGTCCTGGAACTCACTCTGTAGACCAGGCTGGCCTTGAACTCACAAAAATCCGCCTGCCTCTGCCTCCCAAGTGCTAGGACTAAAGGCATGCACCACCTCAACCGGCTGGCTTCTTCCTCACTTTCTGAGATAAGATCTTTCTATATAGCCTAGGCTGGCCTTGAACTCACAGTATCCCAGCATTAGCCTCTGAAATACTGTAATTAGAGGCATTTACTACCATGCCAAGTTTCCAGATTCCATGCCTTAATCTTTGTCACCTAAACACACATTGCTGGACAAAGAGAGAACATGTTGAACTGTTCGTAATTATTGTACTGTCAGTATTATTAATATGATAAACATCTGTAATACATACTGTGTTTATATTCATCTAAATTTTAAAGAATTATTTTTCGCATGCATGCGCTCATGTGTGCGTGTGTGTGTGTGTGTGTGTGTGTGTGTGTGTAGTACATGTGTGATGCAACATTGTGTATAGGTCAGAGGGCAATTCACAGGAGTTCTTTCCCTTTGTGATATACATCCTAGGGATTCAATTCAGGTTTTGAAGTTTGGTGGCAAGTGCCTTTGCCTGCCGAGCCATATCAGCAAGCCCTCTTTATGGTTTTCTTGATTATGTTTTGCTATTTCATGAAGATATAGCTTAAGTCCGCTCTTGCCATTAACAAAAATAAGTTACAGCAAGTACGGCAACAGACAGCATGAATGCTAGCAGCTGATTTGTATGGAGGAGGGAGAAGGTCAGTTTCAGTGTTAAGTGATTTTCAAGCCTTGTGCTGCTCAGAGTAACACCCTCCCATTGTATAGGTCAGTAAACATAGGGTTAATGGTGTTAAGAAAGACCAGCATCTGGGCCTGGGAGATGGCTCAGTCAGTAAAGCAATTGGTTTGCAACTGCTAGGATCTGAGTTCAGATTCCTAGAATCTATGTAAAAATACGTGAATGTGGAGACATGTGCCTATAATCTTGATGATGACACGATGGGAGTTAAAAACAGACAGAGCCATGAAAACCAGTAGGCCAGGCCTATGTGGTGAACCACCAGGCCAATGAGAGATCTTATCTCGAACAAAAGGTGAGAGGTGCCTGAGGACTGGTATCCAAGATTGCCCTCTGCCTGCCAAATGTCCATACCCACAGCCACAAGTGCACAAATCCCCCACACCAACACGCCCCCACACAACATGCACAGAATGTGAGCTTGAATTCTGACTCAAAGAGCCTTAAAACCTAAACTTTTAGGGTCTTCGATTTCTCACCTTTGCAATTGTTGACTATTCCTCCTCATTATTTATGGAAAATGTTATGTAAGATGAAACTTTTGAACCGCTCAGCAGAATGTGTGGCATTCAGTCTCATATAATGGCTGTTCCTGTTGGAGTTGACCGGCTAATGATGATGACTGGCCATCTGAAGTTGCATTTGCTCTTTGCATTATTCATTAGTCTGGAAGACCTGGGCCCCTTCCATTAGTGGTGCCTAATTGTCTCCCTAGAGAAGGACTGTAAGCTTGAGTACAGCAAAAACACATCTCAACTCCAAAGTTCTGCTCCTCAGGAGCCTCAGTTTCCCTGTCTAGAATAAGAAGTTCTGTGTTTTCCACATCTCTTCCAGATACAGACATTTCTCTGATTCTATAACATTTATTTATTCAGCTCTTTCCCACAGCCCAGAGCACTCCACCTTATACACAGTAACCGCTCAGTAATCAGGTATTGCATTATTAATATCTAGAGGTAAAATGTTAAGTACACAGGAGATTCTTTCATTTAGATCAGATGAAGGAGGAGGGAAGAGATACATCTGAGTTACAAGATCCATTCCAGTGGATATCTAGAAACCGTGGCTGAGGGAACTGGAAATTGGGGCATTTTTAGGTGGTGAAAATGATGCAAGCTTTGAAAGACATCAGCAAACGGCTTTCCCAAAGGGGCACCCAGCTTGCTTCTCCTCTGTTCTCAGTCAGTTCCACAACTGCATTTGCTTTTACCAGTGGTATTGCCTGCATTCTGATGAGAAGAAAAGAATGGGATGAGAAAGAGTTAAATTTAGCAAGCTGGCACAAGACTCCAGGCAGAGGCAGTGGGCAGCTCCCACTTACTTAGCCTCCCCTGGGGTTGGAAATAAAGTTGTTCTGAAAGTAGAGCAGAAGGGAAGAAGGGGCAGTGATATGTTGTGACATGTGCCAACTTTCTCTGCATTCCCTCTCCTAATTGAAATGTGTAGATAGCTTCAATGGAGGGCTGTTCCATAATCATTTATTGTGCAGCAGTTTCTTTTTTTTAAAATTTAATTTTTATTGATGCTTTGTGCATTTCGTACATCATTTTCCAATTCAGATCAGGCATATTTCCCTTTCCCTTCCCCCCCCACCCCCACCCCATCCCAGATCATGTATTCTGCCATAACTGTCTTGCATCTTTCTCTGTTTTTTTTTTGTTTCTTTTTTTCATTTTTTAGCTATAAGTGATAATCCATGAGTACAGGCATCCTTCGTGCAAAACCAATCTGCAGGCTGTTGTGCCCAAACCCCCACAGCCCCACCATCCAGTGGGGGGTGACAGGTTGTTTGTTCAATCAAGTTGATCAAATGAGTGTCCAGACTACATCGCTGTAGTTTCACCATTCACCCCAATCGCAGCCCTTACATTCTACCACGCCCCCTCTTCCGCAGGTTGTTCCCTAGGCTTAGAAAAGGGGCACAGGTGGATGAGAGGTAAAACAGTCCACTCTCTCTGGAGCTGTTGACTTGGACTCTGGTCAATTCTGGCTGTTTCCTTTCATGGGCTGACAGTTTGTTCAGGAGTAACCTTTCGATCCTACTAATGAAGCACAAGCAATTAGATATATAGGTATTTAAGCAGCACTAATAGTTATGGTAGGTTACTTTGGCATAGACACATATGTTTGGATGATATGTTAATTCATGAATTACATTTTTACCCCCTGATAAATATAACAGGGTCTTACTGTGGCTTATGACATCTCCTAACCTGTAGAGGATGTAGGCTTGTGGCATCAGCCATGGGTTATTCCTCCAAGGAGAGAGCCAACAGCCAATTAGATTTGGGATATACAGGCACATGGCTGCCTCTGCTGCACAGTATTTCCAGGCAGGTGAAGTGTAGCTGGTGCTGATGGTGGAGTCTTGCTTGACTCAGGGAGACCCGTATTTGCTTTATTGGTTTAGTGGCCTTTGGGAACACTCTCTGGCATTCCAGAGGCCATCTGTACCCTTGCATGTGCGGTCTCAATACATCCCTCCCATGTTAACGTCAGGTCTTCGGCAGCAGGGTCTTATCGCCTCTCCTCCTGCAGGTATCCCAACTTAGGGGCAAGGAGCCCTTACCTTTTGTGGGGCCTTGGATCCCCTGGCCAACATCCCCCTGGTAGAACAATCCATTGCTGATGTCAGAGCTCCTGCATTAATATACTTTGCCTAAGTGCATAGCCCAAGGACTTTAGTATTATATTTGGTTCTGAACAGAGTATAATCCTTTTCACAGTTCTTATGTCTATTAGTCAATTAAAGAAGGCATTTTTACCGGTTTTATAAGAGATTACCTCTATAATAGTTGTCTCCAATTTACAGTTGGAAAATGACATCATCATCGTCATATTTCTCCTTGTTCTAGGGGGGGGGAGGCAAGAAAGTCATATCAAAACCTTTGTTGCACCTAGAAGGTATAAGTTTCATTAGGACTCATTATAAATAGTTGTTACATGTAGGATCCACAGAAGGGTTCGATGTTTATGGCAATCTGAGGCTTTTCTTCCTTTCAGTGTTCAGACGGGTCAACCTTTCAGTTGCCACTTTTTGGTACATCCTACTCAATGCAAAGCTGTATCTTTTCTTTCTCAGCCGTTAAGTTGGTGACATTTTGTCCTGTTGGAACAAACAAATCTTTTCCCATAGTTAGTTTTAAGATTTGAATTGCAAGGTTTTTGACTAGAAGGTTTCATGTCTGTGTGTCCCCCCCCCCTTTTTTTTAACCCATGAGTCTCCAGAAGACAGTTGTATTATACATAACTATAGGGTGGAATCAAGGCACAGATTTCATCAAATTCACCCATGTTGTTTTGGGTGACTATATATGATTAACTTGGGAAGCAAACTTAATTTTTGCATTAAATCATCTTAAAGAGAATGCTACAAGGTGATACTGTACAACAGAGAAATTATAGAGAACATTTGTATGTGCCAATCCCAAAGTTATTGCTCTACAGATTTTGTGTAAAACAAATGTGGACAACAGCGAATTATATCTACATTTAACTCAGATGCATTACCGTTTTTATCAGAGTCTGTAAACCAATGTTGTTTAATATACACATATTTACTTTTACTGAGTCCTAAAACACCATGTATCCTGTAGACAGTGTCTAGGCGAAACTGGGTACTTGCTGAACTCACGTCAATTAAATGTGCCTTAATTGAATATACACCCTTGTCCCTCTCCCACCCATCCCCCCTTCCCAATTCACCATTTCAGTCCATTTTCTGATGCAGTCTTTCTGTTGTTGTTCTTTTACTATGCATCCTTCTCCATGAGAAATATTTATATCTGAGTTGTTGGTACTAGCATCCACATATGAGGGATACCATTTGTTGTTTGTTTTTCTGGGACTGTGTTACTTCACTTAACATAATGTCTTCCAGCTCCATCCATTTGCCTGCAAAGTTCATGATGTCGTCCCTCTTTACCGCTGCATAGAACTCCATTGTATACATGTACCACATTTTCTCTATCCACTCGTCAGTTGAGGGGCACCTGGGCTGGTGTGCAGCAGTTTCTAGCCAAACTCTAGACCCTTGAAGCAGAAAAGAATAAGACATAGGAAAGGGATCCATATCTCAATGATTACCATTTTGTGGGGCCAGACAGAGTGGCAAGTGTCAAATAAAGCAGGTGGTGATATATTGTATGATAGAATTATGGAGGAACAGCATCCCTGATACAGAAGGCTGAACAGTGGCAGGGATTAATGAGACTGCCTTATGAAGAGGGCATATGAACAGCTTCTAGAAGTCATGACAGAAGTCCTTTAAAAATGCATGAAGCAGTGGGAAGAGAAGGAGCAATGTCTGTGTGAAGAGAGAAACTGTAGCAACTCAGTTATATAATGTCTGGCCACTTCTGCTCCTTTAGAGAGAAGTGACCTGTTTGGAATACAGTTTGTTCTTTATTGTCTTTTTCAACTGTTTCTATGTGTTTACTTGTATCTTAGATTATTTTCCTGGCTTCCAGTTGTCTTCCCTGGTGACAGCTCTGTGTACTCTGAGTGAAGTTCCTTTGCTTGACATAAATCTTGCCTTGGACTTTTGGGTAATAGTTTGGGCAAGATAACCAATATGAGCTTAGTAAGTTATGCCTTTGTGCAGCCTCCTCCACTTGAATGTCAGCAGATCCTGTGACTTACATATAGCCAAAAGATAAAGTTGGGAGACATTTACTGCCTTGATTTGCTTATGTTGTAGGTATTTATTCTAGCAGTTTGGAGAGATTTTCTTTTCAGGTAGCCTTGAACCAGTAAGCTGCCATGTATTCAAGAAAATGGACTCTACCACAACCTGAGTGAGATGCAGATTACTTTACTGAGGCTTTAGACACAACTTTGTTGACACATTGACAGAAGCTTCTGAAATTCCAAGCAGAAGCCCAGCAGAGCTGTGGCCCATATGTGAAGCAATAGACATGTCAGTTCAAGTCATCAACTTTGTGGCCATTTGGTGCAAATCATTGGAAACCCCCCATGTGGGATTTTTACAAGTAGTCAAATTTAATAATATGTTACATCAGTTAGTCATGATGAATGTGCTCAAGACCCAAATTTCTTCTACAGTGTTGGCCATTGTCACTCTGTGATGTTGGAAGAATACAGATAGAAAGTGGCTCTGGAAAAGGAGTAACTGTTTTATGAGCTGTATTTTACAGGTTTAAATTTTTGTAATAGTTGTAGATTCATTTGCAGTTGCAAGAAAGAATGTAGGGAGATCCCGTGTAACCTTCACTTAGTTTCTACTAGAAAATAATATTTTGCATAGCTACAGTGAAATATCACAACCAAGAAATTGATACTGTAAATCTCCATTTACATTTTGCTGCTTTTATATACATACCATGTAATAATATATATATATATATATATATATTATATATGTGTGTGTGTGTGTGTATGTTTGTTTGTGCATATGTGTGTACATGTATGAGTTTGTGTATGTTTGTGCATATGTGTGTACATGTATGAGTTTGTGTCTGTAGATGTCTGTGTGCCTGTGTATATACATGTATATGAATACATGTGTTTGTGCATCTGCTTGTATGCATTTGTGTATATTTGTCTGTTTGTGTGTGCATGTGTGTGTACACCTGCATGATTGGTTTTGGACAACTTACTATAAATGCTCCTGTAACACTATGGCCAAGAGCTAGACAAGTTCTAACACAAATATGCTTCCTCATGTGAGCTGAGGTTTTGACTCCAGGTTTATGTATAGTTTCTAGCTAGCTCTGTGGCCTGGGTTACACAGGTTTCTAGCTTAGCTCTGTGGCCTGGGTTACACAGGTTATTACTCATTTATTTTTCTGGCATTGTCTCCCTAGTTACAGCCTGCCTGGGACAATAGCCTGGTCTTGATCTCTCAGGGATCCTCCTGCCTCAGTGGCTCCCAGGCCCAGGATCAAATGTGCGTGCCCCCACCTGACTCATTTTTTTAAAAATCTGGATGGGATATTTTGATCTGTTTCTTATAATTATTGACCTTAAATATCATAAATTTATTTGTATTTTATTTAATGTGAGCATTTTCTAAATCACAGAAAGTCCAGGAATTGTTCTTGCAGGCTTCTGACATAGACTGACCAGGCACATCAATATTTTTTGATCTGAAGATGCATTCACAATTTTGTTACTTAGAATTACTGGGTTCAAATACTAGAAATCTCTATTATTTCAAGTACATTTAAATAAGTATTTTCCTGAATCATATAATGTCCAGGGGTCGTTCTTATTGGCTTGGGGCATTAATGGGTTCAGGATACCAAATAGTCTCATCAGCCCTCTGTTTTGGAATGTGTTTCTGTCTCATTAACAGGATCTTTACTACAGGCAGTTCTTTCCCTGTAGTAGTAAAATTGTAACCAGATGACTAAGGTTTGCATAGTCAGAGCTTACAGAAGAGTTGTGCCATAGAAGACTTGAGATTCTACTTCCCTGGTCTGCAGCTCATGGCTGAGTATGTCCCCTGGATAGGTGGAATAAAATACTTTGATTTTCTCAGGCTTTTATCTATTTTCCTCAAGCGTGGAATATCCCAGACAACATACTCCATACTTCCCTTTTGGTAGCTAAGCACCAAAAGAAAAATTCAGCAATGTGATGGGGATGATACCACTAGAGAGAGAATGAGATCCCCTAATGGAAGTCAGAAGTGTAATACACATAACAGTGAAATAAAATTCCAATGTTCCCCTAAGAAGAAAGCAGAATACTTACAGTCACTAAGGTCTTTGTCTAGCCCATTCCGTCTTTGTCACCCACACAGTTCTTCCCAAAACCTCTCAGTGGAGGGTCAGGGAGAATGACCTGAAATTCCTGTGGAGGTTAGAGGGCATCTCCTGGCTGACCATGATCACATCTTCATGGTGTTCAGATTTCTGAGAAATGAACTCTCTCTAATGAGATAATTTAATACCTGGTAATTACTTCATCCCAATAAATGAATCATTCCTGGCTTTACCCAAGGTGGTAGCAAACAGGACTTCAGGGATGGGATACTCATGGGCAGCTGTGGGAAAGCTCTTTCTCATCAGGGATTTAGGCAGCCACTTTCCTGGGCTTGTCCTTTAAAGAAATGATCCAACTGAAAGCTGAATGAATGTTAAGTCTAAACTGGTTTCTTCAATTTTCCTTCATGTCAGATGAGCTATATAATTATTGATAATGAGGAGTGTCCAAATATTTGTCTAAGGAGCAATTTAAAGTTTCTGATTTATATTCATGAATTATTACATAGTTGTGTAGTTGGCACTTTTCCCCTTAACATAATGATTAATTGAAGTTTTAATGCAGATTTAATGATATTTTTCCAATTTTGCTGGGAAAGCTGTCTTCTCTCCAGACCTAGGACTGTATAAGAATAATAGAAAGGTTTTGGATTTCTGACCTTATTGTTCTTTTCTTTTTCTTTTTTTCTCGCCTTGTAATTATAAGAGCCAGGGAAAGTTTCTCACAGATTTGTTGTAGTTCAGATACAGTGGAGACTGAGTTGTTGACTCCCCAGCCTTGAGGCAGCTCAGTAAAGTCTAGGGGACCTGCAGGTCTTTGTTAGCTGACTGGGTGCATGAATTCACTCTTTATCCCACTGTACTCCTCAGATATTACCATTTTAAATACACTATGCTGGAATGAAGTTGTGAAACACTGCCCAGGACTTACTAATTTGCTACTAGAATATGAGATAATGTTGCAGTGGCAGGATTTTCTTACTATGATGATATTTGATATGCTTCTAAAGGTCCCAAAGTCCATGCACCCATATATACAGGCAAAAATATAAAACAAAACAGAACAAAAAACAGATATTTGCCAGTCATTTAGTACCAATTTTGTTTTTTGAGACAGGTTCTCCCAGTAGCCCCAGCTAACCTGGAACTCACTATGTAGACCTTGGCCTTACCAGAGCCTCCTGAGTGCTGGGATTAAAGGTGAGGGCCTCTATGCTTGCCTAGTACAATGCTTTGTGTTTTCTATGTTAAAGAATTAATTGATTTTTATATATATCATATAAAACTTCTTGATAATCTTTATAACCCCTCCCCCACTGACACCCTTCCCTAGACCTCAGAAGGACTTCTTGCATTCTGTCATTTATACTAAGGCCTATCAAGTCCAGCTAGTGTACCCAGACATCCCTCAGTGCAAGTTTCACCAACAGAATGAATCAAATGGGAAACAGAATATCAAGGCTTGATGAAGTTAGAGAATCAAACTATTCAACCAAAGAACATGAATTTTTTTAAAACATGGAAGCTGTGTGACACCACGAAAAGACCAAATATATGTACTATAGGTATAGAGGGAGGAGATGAACTCAGGTTAATGGCACTGACCAGATTTTCAATGGGATTATAGCAGAAAAATTCCCTAACTTAATGAAAGACTTACCCATACAGATAAAAGTAGACGTGTACAGAACATCAATGAAGCAGGGCCAGACAGTGTCAGTAAAATGATGGGATGCAAAATTAATCTAGAAAAATATAGCCTTTCTTTTTTTTGTATTTTTGAGACAGGGTCTCCCTTTAGTCCCAGCTGGCCTGGAGCTCGCTATGTAGACCAGGCTGGCCTTGAACTCATAGAGATCTGCCTGCCTCTGCCTCCCAAGTGCTGGGATCAAAGGTGTGTGCCAACAACAGCAAGCATCTGGAGAAGGAATACAAGAAGACCTTCTCACTCACAACAGCTACAAAACAATAAAATACCTAGGATCAAACTTATCCAAAGTCACCAAAGATCTCTATAACAAAAATTTTAAACTCCTGAAGAAGGAGATTGAAGAAGACATGAGAAGATGGAAAGAGCTGCCATACTCATGGATTGAAAAAATTGATATAGTAAAAATGTCCATTCTACCAAAATTAGCATACAGATTCATTATAATCCCAATTAAAATCCCCAAGAGTTAATTCACAGACATGGGGAAAAATCTTTAAATTCATATAGAAAAACGAAGACCCCAAATAGCCAAAGTGACCCTGAGCGAAAAGTATAATACAGAAGGGATCACTATACCACACTTTAAACTATATTATAGGGCTATAGTCATAAAAACAGCATGCTACTGGCACAAAATCAGGCCTGTAGAAAAATGGAACAAAATTGAAAATACAAACTTGAGCACATATAATTTCAGCCACCTCATATTTGACAAAGGGGCCAAAAAGACTCAATAGAGGAAAGACAGCATCTTCAGCAAATGGTGCTGGCAAAACTGGATCACCATTTGTAGAAGAATAAAATTAAACCCCTATTTCTCATCCTATACAAAAAGCAACTCTAAATGGATCAAAGACCTTCCAGAATATATAAACTACTCAAAAAACAAAGATGTAGGAAGACAAATGAACCACGCAAGAGATGGAGTAAAGTGCTGAACAGAGACTTCACAGGTGAGGAAATAAAGATGGCTGAGAAACATCCTAAAAAGTATTCCACATCATTAATAATTAAGGAAATGCAAACTAAAACCACTTTAAGGTATCATCTCACTCCAATAAGACTGGCTAGGATCAAGAAAGCAAATGATACCAAGTGCTGGAGAGGTTGTGGGGAAAGGGGAACACTCATCCACTGCTGGTGGAAATGTAAACCCATACAAACACTATGGAAGGCAGGGTGGAGAACCCTTGCAAGACTCAAAATGAGCTTGCCACCTCACCCAGTCATACCACTCTTGGGTATATACCCATAAGACTCATCTTATGGCAGAGATATATGCACATCCATGTTTATTGCAGCTCTCTTTACAATAGCAAAGAGCTGGAACCAACCCAAGTGCCTGTCAACTGATGAATGGATAGAGAAGTTGTGGTACACAATGGAGTTTTACGCAGTGGTAAAAGAAGGATGACATCATGAACTTTGCAGGTAAATGGATAGAGCTAGAAGATATCATGCTAAGTGAAATAACACAGTCCCAGAAAAACAAATGATGAATGGTATCCCTCATCTGTGGATTCTAGTGCCAAGTACCTAGTTGTAAGGCAAACTGAGCAATGTTAATGTGATCTAAAAAAAACTGTGCTCTTATATTGTGAATCCCTTAACAGGTTCTAGAACTAAGCTACCATATGTTTTCAGAGTTAAGAAGTTTGGTACATGGATGAAGGATATGTATGTATATTTTAGAGTAATATAAGATGAAAGGAATGCAGAAAAAACTAGCTTGTCATGACATTACATTATGTCTAACCACAGTTTATTTTATGGGAGTGCTTCTTCGTATTTCTTATACCAGGCTGTTTGAGCTTTTGTCCAAGCATTTTCTAAAATATTATTAAGTAGTTAAAAGTAAAAAAAAGATAACATCTCACTCTGATAAGAGTGGCTAAGATCATGAAAACAAAAGACATCAAATACTGGAGAAGATGTGGAGAAAGGGGAACACTCATCCACTGCCTGTGGGAATATGTATTAGTGTAACCACTGTGGAAAGAAGTGTGGAGAACCCTTAAAAGACTCAAAATGAGTCTACCACCTGACCTAGTCATACCAATCCTGGGTATATACCCACAAGACTCATCTTACCACAAAGATACATGCACATCTATGTTTATTGCAGCTCTCTTCACAATAGCGAAGAGCTGGAACCAACCCAAATGCCCCTCAACCAATGAGTACATAGAGAAAATGTGGTACATCTACACAATGGAGTTCTATGAAGCAATTAAGAAAGATGACATCATGAACTTTGCAGGTAAATAAATGGAACTAGAAGACATTATGCTAAGTGTAGTAACACAGTCTCAGAAAAAAACAAATGACAAATGGTATCCCTCATCTGTGGATGCTATCACTAAGGCAAACTGAGCAATATTATATATAGATTATATATATATATATATATATATATATATATATTCTTTTACCTGAAAGCAACTGTACCATTAAATGTGAAACCTTAATGGGACCTAGAATTAGCCTACCACTTATTTTCAGACTTCATAATTGTGGTATATATGGGGGAAGGATATGTATGCATACTTTAGAGGAATATAAAATTAAAGGGGAAAATGTGAATTCCAAAGATGGTTTCCCTCATTTGTGGATGGTAACACCAAATCCCCAGTTAAAAGGCAAACTGAACAACATTACTGTTATATTTCTTTTTATCTGAAAACTGTGCTGTTATAATGTGAATCTCTTAAAGGGCTCTAGAATTGACGCACCATTTACTTTCAGACTCTGTAATTACTGCATATGGGTGTAAGGTATGTATTAATATCTTAGAGTAATATAAAATTAAAGGGGAAAATGTGAACGTTTAAGCAATTTTGGAATTAGCATACAGTTTATTCTCAGAGGTCATAATTTTGGTACATATGTGATGGTTATATAGGCATATGTTGGAGCAATACAGCATATGTTGGAGCAATACAAAGGGGAAGGAACAACAATAACATAAAAGACTTGGTTTGCTGGGTGTGGTGGTGCACTCCTTTAATCTTAGCACTTGGGAGGCAGAGACAGGTGGATCTTTGTGAGTTCAAAGCCAGCCTGGTCTACACAGTGAGTTCCAAGACAGCTGGGGCTACAGGGAGACCCTGTCTCAAAACTACCAAAAATAAATAAATAAATAAATAAATAAATAAATAACTCGGTCAAAAATTGACCAATACAGTTAAATTCTGCCCCAAACAACAAGCCTCTGCAGTAAAAATCTTTGGAAAGACTGAGAGAAAGATGCAAGACGTATGGCAGAAGGCATGAACTGGGGTGGGGTGGGGTGGGTGGCAGGGGGAGGGGAATGTGTGTAAATTGGACTGAAAGATAATGTATGAAATACACAAATAAATAAAACTATTTAAAAAAGGAAACAAAATCCAGTGGTAGTGGATGACTACACAGGAACAGAGTTTTCTAGGCAGCTGGGAACTTGCTAATATGAACTCACAGCAGTGGTGACAGTATGCACAAGACCCATGCAGACTCCCAGACAATAATTCAGCATAGAACTGGGGAAATGAATAAGGATCTCCAAACTTAGCTGAGGAATTTTTGCCAATAAACAAATAAACAGAGAAACATCTGAAATAAAGGATGTCCATCAAATGGACATCTACAGAATATTCCACCTAAGCACCAAAGAATACACATTCTATTCAGCAGTCCATAAAATTTTTTTCTAAAATAGATCACATTCCTGAGGACAAAATGAACCTTAACAAATGAAAATATTGAAATAGTTCTATGTATTCTCTTGGACCACCATAAAATGAAGCTTAAAATCAACAGCATAAGAAGCTCCAGTGACTACATGAACTCATGGAGATTATACAACACACTCCTCATGATGAATGGGTCAAAGAAGAAACCAACAAAGAAATGGAAGTATTTGTGGAACTAAATTAAAATTATAACACAATAAAATACAACAAAACTTCTGGAGCACATTAAAATGAGTTCTAAGAGAGAGAGTTTTATAGTGCTAATCCTGTAAATAAAATAATCAAGGGGCTAGAGAGATGGATGAGGGGTTATGAGTCTTGGGTACACTTATAGAGGACCTGGTTTTATTCCCAGCACCAACATGGTAGCTAGCAATTGTCAGTGACTCTAGTTCCAGTGGAATCTAAGGTCTTCTTCTGATCTCTTAGGGTACTGCATGACATGGGTGTTTTTTACACACATGCAAACAATGTACTCATACACATAAATAAAAATAATAAAATAAGCCAGGTGTGGTGGCGCACACTTTTAATCCTAGCACTTGGGAGGCAGAGGCAGTCAGATCTTTGTGAGTTCAAGACCAGCCTGGTCTACAGAGTGAATTCCAGAACAACTGGGGCTACAGGGAGACCCTGTCTAGAAAAGATAAAATAATAATAATAATAATAAAATATTAAAAAGTCAGAACAAGCTCCAATAAATGACTTAATGATACAACTTAAGAATGCGTACAAGCAAGAAAAAAAAATCAAACCCAATCCCAGAAAATGAAAGGAAATCAAATCAGAGCAGAAATCAATGAAATAGGAACAAAGAAAACAATGCCAAGAATCAATGGACCTAAGAGCTGGTTAATTGAAAAGCCAAACAAGATAGACAAACCCCAAGAGCCAACAGAACCCTAAGCACAAAGAGCAATGCCAGAGACATTAGCATGCCATATTTAAAACTGTAATGCACAGCAATCATCATAAAAACATAATATTGGCACAAAACAGACTTGTAGATCAATGGAACAAAATAGAGTGCACACATTAGCCAACTAGTATTTGAGGAAGCTGCTGGGAGTACACAGTGGAGGAAACACAGCATCTTGCACAAATGGTGCATGGAAAATTTGACCTCCATGTGTAGAAGAATGAAATTAGACCCATGTCTATAACCCTGCACAAAAGTCAACTCCAAGACCTCAATGTGAAACCTCAAACTCTGAAACTGTTAGAAGAAAACATAAGCCATACCCTACAAGGTATAGGTGCAGGAAAGAACTCTCTAAATCACACTTCAGTCACTCAGGAATTAACAGCCATTGTAAGAATGTGTTATATTTACATTCACTCAGGCAAAACACATACACATAAAAATAAAGTTAAAATAATTAAAAAAGATTGGTATCTTTCATTGAATATGTTTATTCATCTATTTCCTCAGAGTATTGCATATATCAATGGGTTGTTCCTTTTCTTTGCTAAGTAATAGACCACAGTTTGGATTTACCAAAGAGTTTAACCATTTCTATATTAAGAACATCTGGGATATTTTCAGCTTTTTATTGTTGCAAACAAAACTGTGAGTATTGTATATAAGACTTTGCATAAATATAAAATTTAATTTCTCCAGGATACATGTGCAAGAGTGCAACTTCTGGGTTATGTGTATGTGACTATTTAGCTTTATAAGAGAGTAGCAAACTATTGTCTGCACTATGCTTTCCCACTCCATAGTAATATATGATCTTAATTTAAATCTATAGACATCCAGCTTCTCTACAAGGAATCAGACAAAAGTTTAAGGTGAAGCCAGATGCCTCTCATCCTCAGTGGCTCCTTTCTTCTTTATAACTTGCCATTAAATTCTTTGCTCAGCATTCTAAGATTTTAATACATACATACACATACATACGGAGATATGTGTTCATAGTATTTTATTTTATTTATTATTTTAAATTTTATTTATTTTCATATGTGTATGAATGTACTGTCTGCATGTAGGTTTGTGCACCTGTGTCATGCAATGCCGCGGAGGTCAGAAGATGGTTTCAGATTCCCCTGGAACTGGAGTTCTCCTGGAACTGGAGTTACAGACGGTTCTTAGCCGCCATGTGGGTGCTGGGGATCGAACCCGGGTCCTCTGCAAGAGCAGTAGGTGCTCTTAACCGCTAGGCTATCTCTCCAGCCCTGTTCATAATATTTTAAAATGAAAAGATATTCCAATTCTATTCTATAAGCTTTTTCAATATATAATACCACTGATTTTAAAGGCAGAATTAAATTTTATTAAGGTTAAATCTATTTAAATACACCCATATCTAAGAGCACTTGAGAAGCACAGACACTTAGCCCTAAGCCACACATCTTCAATGGAACCTCTATGCATAAGATGAATGTTTCTCTCAACTGTCACCAGAGAGTTATTTTTTATGTGGCAGTTGGTGATTAACACAGAAACCCACAACTGGCCAAACTACAGAGAACAAGAGTCTTCGGTGTGCTCATCCCTTAATAAGACAGCCATGCCAAAACTGTGTCTCCCAAGGCTCAGGTTCATTACAGAAGAGGGGGCAGAAAGGTTGTTAAAGCCAGAGGGGGTGCATGACCACAAGGAAATAGTTTTCCAGACAGCTGGCCAGTTACACATATGAACTCACAGCAATGGTGACGCTATGTGTGTTAAGTCCTATGTAAGCTCAAATCAGACAAATTCCCAGCATAGAGATGAAGCAGTGGATAAGAAATCCCAACCCAACCTAATGAACTGATGGCTGTTGGGATGGATGGAAACAGTCTCTCACAGGGATGGGACATTTGGGTAGGTTGATTAGGCTCCAGTTGATGGACCCGTGCTGAGGGACATGTGGAGACAGAAATCAGACTCTGTAAGGCTATTACATATACAGTAGAGTACACCAAAGTAGACCAGGGGACAGTGGGAAGAGGTGCAGATGGCAGTGAGGACCTGAATACCATCAAATTATATTGTATGAAGATTATAAGAAAGTCAATAAAAAAAGACAATGATAATAGAAGAATGGAGTTGGAGGGGTAGAGTAAGATGGGAGTTGAGAGGGAGGGGTCTGAATGTGATCAAAATACCTTGTATGAAACTCTTGAATCAACAAAAATATTTTAAATGAAGCACATTATAAATCTGTAATTGACTAACAATGCATGCCTATATGGGATCATGTACCGGGCAATGAAATTATCAGTTAGAAATCTACATTACTTTAGAATATTTTCTTATAGGACTCTCCGATCCCGTGCCGCTTTGATAGATTCTCCCCTTTTTCCTTTCGACATTAATATACAGCGTTCCATCACATGGAGCCGTGAACACCGATGCATCTCTACGTGGAGCTCTCAAGCTCCTCCCTACTGCTAAAGTCTTAGGATGTGACTTTGGTCAAATAATTTAAGCTTGTAGTTCTCAGTTTTGGCTTTTTGTGCTGGCTTGAATGAGGCATGTCCCCCCATAGGCCCCAAGTATTTGAACATCTGGTCCCCAGTCAGTGGAGCTGTTTTGAGAGGTTTAGGGAGTGTGGCCTTGTTGAAAGAAGTCACTGGGGTGGGGTTTAGTCTTTTCTTCCAGCCTGTCTCTCTCCGTTTCCTGACAGTGCTTGAAGATGTGAGCCTCAGTGTTCTGCTCTGACCACCACCAGCACGCCTCCCTTCCATGCTGGACTCATCACTCTGGAATTAACTCTTCCGTCTATAAGTAATCGTAGTCATGATATTTTTATCAGAGCAACTATTACACGATTCTTCAAGGACGTTTTTCAGTAAAGTATCACACACAAATATGCTGGTGAACATTTGAGATAGCCACTGTATTTCAGCAAAACACACCAAAAAAATGAACTGCTCCTGAGAGTTCCTGTCTCCAAATATGATCATGGGAAATGAGTCTTCAACACACAAATTGGTGAGTAGGGTATACAATCTATTACTCAACAGCATCTTGAAAGCAAAAAGTCAGAACCCATGGAGTGATCATGGTGAAAAATGTCACTCAGAGTAATGGGATATCATTTCAAGGCAGGGAAGTAGTTTCATGATATACAGTAGCATTTTTTAAAGTAATGCTCTCTATACAGTCCTGAGTTAGTCCAAGTAATGCTCTCTATACAGTCCTAAGTTGGTTCAATACAGTCCTGAGTTGGTCATATATATACACATACATATATATATATATATATATACATATATGTACATACATATATATGTATATATACATATATATATTACTGTCTGATTCTCAGACTATTTTTCTTAGCAGAATAGAAACATCTCTATTGCCAGTTAAGTCCTTTTTGTAATAAAACAAAGCATCGATATTCTCATGCTTGTTCTTCTGCCATCTTTTTATGAGTATACTGCTTGCATGTATGTAGGTGTACTTGAGTCGTGCAATGTCCTTGGAGTTCAGAAGAGGTACCTCATCCCCTGGATATGGAGTGTTGGATGGTTGTTAGCTGCCATGTGGGTGCTGGGAATTGAACCTGAATCCTCTGCAAGAGCAGCCGGTGCTCTTAACTGCTATGCCATGTCTCTAGCCCCTCTTCTGTATTTTTAGGGTTTACTTTTATGATTTTAAATTATGTGTATGTGTCTCTGTGTGACTCTGTGCATGTGAGCACAGGTGCCCACTGAGGCTAGAGTCATTGGAACCTTTGGAGCTGGAACTAGATTAAAGATAGTTGTGAGCTGCCACATATATAGCATTTGAAATGCTGAACATATTTTCAAAACGTGTAATTTTATAATATAATGATCTCTGAGGATGGAAAGCCTGGGAGCCACTGAGATTACTTTTCCCCTAATTTATTCATCAGAAAATAGAGATAAAATTATGAATTCTCTGTTGTTCAAAGCACAGTTGTGAGGCTTATATAATTATACATTAATGTAGAAATATGCTTGGAGAACAGTAACAAGCTGTACTTTTTAAAAACGGGATACTATTCATGCTATAGAAATTAGTGGAGAAAGTCTGGAAAATCTGATTTGTAAGTTGATGAAGGCAGCATAATAAATGTTGTTTAAGTCTGCCTTTACAAGTAATTACACCAAAATCTCCAGTTCTCCAGCCCTGGGAGGCAGGCTAGTCAAGGCTATTTGTCAACTTAATGAAGCTGTTCTCTCTTTTAACCTTATGGAATAATTTTTTCCAGCTTTAGGTGAGTGGATGACCTTCTATTTGCTAGAGGGATGTTAGTGTCTAGCCCTTTAAGGAGAACTTTCCATTTTTCTCCAGCAGCTGAGCTAATGGGTGTCAAAGAGCAGCCAGAACGTGTGAAAGAAAGGGCTCAGCGTGAGGTTGGATGGGACCTTTCCTGCCCAGATACAACGTTAGCAACTAGAAATCTAAAGTCATATGGGATAACTTTGAAAACCTTATTAAATTAGTTCAAAAATGTCTGAGTCAGAGAAACCATGTTTTATTCATCTTGATGCTTTCAATGTTTGGCAGAGAGCCTGGAATATCTATAATTGTTGTTAAATAAATGATATAATGAATGAATTAATGAATGCCTAAGTGTATAATGGTATTTAGGCTAGAAGTGGCAGTAGGAGAGTGACAGTCTTGTCATTGAATGAAATGCGGCTGGAGAAACTTGGAGCTGGTTGGTATTGTCATCCTTTTTTTATGAATGATATAACTGACGTTGAATCCTTCCTCTCACAGCCATGTGGTGATTGTAGATATTATAGGAGAGAATTTTGCAAACAATGAAGTACTATGAGCCTATGGGAAATTGTATTGTTACTTTAGCCAGAATGAGCTTAAACCACAAATACGATCAAGGCAGTATCACTGGAGCAGATTATATTTGATTGACTCTTACCTACTGCCCACCTTACTGCAAAACAAGACATTTTAACATAGAATCAATCTTACAACTTTGTGACTATAGATAAATTACCCAATCTTCTTTCATAAGCTATGGCTTATTAAAGTACCTGTGAGAAAACATAATGAGTTTGTATCTATTACTTTATTTAATCAATGAAACATACTTATCCAATAAGAATGTTATAATAACTTTATAGTTAGAGGTTGGATAACCAAGCGAGACTAAATCTCATAATTTCATATTAAGCAAAGTGAACTTGGAATTTTTTCGCTGACTCTTATGGTTTGATAATTTCATGCACACATATAATGTATTTTGACTAAACAAAATTCCTCATTCCCTCCTCTCTCCCCTCTACCACTTCCATCCAATTTCATGTGCTCTATTAAAAAACCCACTGGGTCTACTTAGTGCTGCCTGCAACAGGACAGGTATAGGACCATAGGGAGCCTCTCAGAGCTGTATCCACGAATAAATCTGATGCTCTCTCCCTGCAGGAGCCATCCATTTGCAATAGCTCCTCAGCAAAGGGTGGGGCTTCATGAATCTCTTCCCCATCCATGCTGGGAGTTTGGCTTGATCTCCTGCAGGTCTTGTGGGTGACATCACAGGTGCTATGAGTTCATGTGTGCAATGGTGCTCTCATGTCCAACAAATACTGTTTTGCTACAGTCACTACTTTTGGTTCTTACAATCTTTCCTCCTCCTCTTCTGTGATGATTCCTGAGCCTCAGGGGGTGAGAAGATGTTATATAGATGCTCCATCTAGGGCTGAGAACTTCACAGAATCTTATTCTCTGCACATTGGCCAGTTGTGGGTCTCTATTAATCACCATTACAGAGAAAAAAGGTCCTCTGGTGAGAATTGCAAGATGCATTAATGTATAGGTATAAAGACACGAATTTAAGAGAGTGTTTAATACCACATCCGTTTGGCAGAATAATAATATTAGGGTCTCTCTTAATGCCAGCCATGGGTTTTAGGCCTAGTTCATATACCAGGCATGAGTTCTTTCAGAAGGTTTTTGTTTAATCCCATATCATTCTGTCTATGGTTACTAGTGGGCGTATCTTGTCATTGATGTCATTATAGTGACTCACAGGGTCCACAGCCAGGTAAAAGTGATGATTAATTTTCTCCCCTAGCAACATGCCACAGACTTTTCCAGCCCTATGAAAGCTAGCCAATATGATGAAGCTTCCCAGCTTGATTTCTGAATGGGTTTATGTCTCAAGTATGCAGTGTCTTCAGCAACTGGATCTTACTATCAAATTCTGGAGGGCAGCCAAGAGCAGCCACAATAGCTTGTAATATTTGGGGCAGTTATGGGACCCCACTGTCCAAAAATTTGAAAAGATGCAACCCATATATGGCAGTGGGCTTTTTGATTGATAGCATATGTATTATAATGTAATTGCAACTGGTTTTAAAAAGTATTTGTTACTTTTAATTTTATATGTATGAATGTATTGCCTGCATGTGTGTAAGTGTACCCATGTCATGCAATGCCCATGGAGTCAGAAGAAGGCATTATACTCATGGAGCTGGAATTACAGGTGGTTGTTAGCTGTCATGTGGTTGCTGGGAATCAAACCTGGGTCCTCTGCAAGAGAAGCCACTGCTCTTAACCACTGAGCCATCTCTCCAAAAAAATTTGTTCCTTTTTTGTCTTCAAAAATTTATTCTTAAATAAATTTTTAAACAACTCTGCCTCACAAAGCAAAATAATAAGAACATTTGAATCCTCATAAAATTTAGGTGCAGGATTGAATTGTTTATAAAGTATTTTAGATTTTGCTACTATAGTTAGCTAAACTATTTTACAGACAGAGAAGTAGAAGGCCACAGTAGAATGCTCTGTTTCAAGGTCATCCAAGGTCATCCAGCATGTCAGATCCAAATCTATATTTCTGCTCAGTGTTTTGTAAGTGGTTTCTTTTTTATGTTTTTTTAAATATATATATATTACAAGATTATGCTACAAATCAAATCTAGACCCATGTACCCCTCCCAACCCCCCCACCCCACCAGATTCACTGTTTCAGTCAGTTCTTTGATGCAGTCTTTTCTGTTGTTGTTGTTGTTGTTTCCAATATACATCACTCCCAACTACTTGGACAAAAGTTCAAGGAGCCCAGCACAAGAAATACAACTAGGTAATTGGTGCTAACATCCACAGATGAGGGATACCATTCATCGTTTGTTTTTCTGGGACTGTGTTACTTCACTTAACATAATATCTTCTAGTTCCATCCATTTACCTGCAAAGTTCATGATGTACCACATTTTCTCTATCCAATTGTCAGTTGAGGGGCACTTGTGTTGGTTCCAGCTTTTTGCTATTGTGAACAGAGCTGCAATAAACATGGCTGTGCATGTATCTCTGCGGTGAGTCTGGTGGGTACATACCCAAGAGTGTTATGACTGGGTCAGGTGGTAAGTTCATTTTGAGTCTTCCAAGGGTTCTCCACACTGCTTTCCATAGTGGCTGTATGAGTTTACATTCCCACCAGCAGTGGATGAGTGTTCCCCTTTCCCCACAACCTCTCCAGCACTTGGTATCATTTGTTTTCTTGATCCTAGCCAGTCTTATCGGAGTAAGACGATATCTGAGAGTGGTTTTAATTTGAATTTCCTTAATTATTAGTGATGTTGAACATTTTTTAAGATGTTTCTCAGGGATCTCTAATTCATCACTTGTGAAGTCTCTGTTCAGCTCTTTGCTCCATCTTTTGAGTGATTCATGGGCTGGAGGAATAGCGCAGCCATTAAAGGCTGAGGCTAAGAACCAAAAAAATGTAAGTGGTTTCTAATAGTGTTATTTGAAACTGTTGGTCTCCCAGGCAGGTAGACCCTGTACAATGGTTTGATTGAGGGAGTCTTCACTATGGGAGGAATGCCTGGATAATTTTTGCCGATTGAGAGCCATTACCAGAATAGGGCTGGACATTTGAGTGAAGGATAATAAATGGGTTATGATATATCTTGAAGTAGATGAAATAAAAAAGGGCAATGGTGAACTTTGACTACATAGTTTTTATTTGGAATATCAATGGTAAAGTGTGAGGAGAATCAGAAAGCTAATGGTGGAATAACAAGAAAGACATAACAAAAACGTAGAATAGAAGCACTGAGGAGAGGCACAGATGGCAGAGCACTGAAAGAAAATCCAACAATTTGGCCTAAAATTGAAGCCTCTAAGATGGTTACTGTCCTATTTCTTTTAAAAATGACTCTCATTTCTCAAGATAATTTGCATGAGTTTGGATGTCTATAATAATGAGTCATAACAGTAGAAAGGGGTCCATGAGAGTGGAGGAAGAGCCAACATCACTCTACTACCAAAACCAGGCAAAGATACAACTACAAAGGAGAATTATAGACCCATCTCCCTAATGAACACAGATGCCAAAATTCTGAACAGGATACTGGCAAATCACATACAGACCCACAACAAGAAGATCATCAATCATGACCAAGTTGGATTCATATCAGAGATGCAGGGATGGTTCAACATATGCAAATCAATAAACATCATCAAACACATAAATGGAATGAAAGCCAAAACCACACCATCATCTCAATTGATGCTGAAAATGCCTTTGACAAAATCCAGCATCCCTTCATGCTTAAAGTCCTAGAGGGAATTGGATTGGAGGGATCATTCCTCAATGTAATCAAAGCCATATACGGGAAACCCACAGCCAATATCATCCTAAATGGAGAAGAGACAGAAGCATTCCCTTTAAAGGTAGGAACTCGGCAAGGCTGCCCCTGTCACCACTTCTCTTCTATATAGTGCTTGAAATACTTGCTAGAACAATAAGGCAAGAAAAGGAAATTAAAGGAGTACTAATTGGAAAAGAGGAAGTCAAGCTAGCCCTATAGGCTGATGATATGATTGTTTACTTAAGTGATGCTAAAAACTCCACCGGAAAACTCCTAGAAATGATTAACAGCTTCAGCAAAGTGGCAGGATACAAAATTAGCCTAAAAATTCAATGGGCTTTCTTTACACCAAGAACAAGCAACTGGAGAAATAATTCAAGGAGACCTTCCCACTCACAATAGCCTCAAAAACAATAAAATACCTAGGAACAAACCTAGCCAAAGACCCCAAAGATCTCTACAACAAAAATGTTAAACCCTTAAAGAAAGAAATTGAAGAAGAAACCAGAAGATGGAAAAACCTCCCATGTTCATGGATTGGGAAAATTAACATTGTAAAAATGTCCATTCTACCGAAACTCTTATATAGATTTAATGCAATCCCAATCAAAATCCCAAGAGTTTCTTCACAGGCTTGGAAAAAAAAAGTCTTTAAATTCACTTGGAAAAACAAAAGATCCCGAATATACAAAACAACCCTGAGTGAAAAGAGTTACAAGGGGGGGGGGGATCTCTATAGTCATAATAACAGCCTGGTGCTGGCACAAAAACAGACCTGTTGACCAATGGAACAAAACCGAAGATCCAAACCTGAACACATACAATTTCAGCCATCTCATATTTGACAAGGGGGCCAAGAAGACACAATGGAAGAAAGACAGCATCTTCAGCAAGTGGTGTTGGCAAAATTGGATCACAACTTGTAGAAGAATGAAATTAAATCCCTACTTCTTGCCCTGTACAAAAGTCAACTCCAGATGGATCAAAGACCTTAACGTGAAACCCCAAACTCTGAATGCAATAGAAAAAATAGTTGGCAGCAGACTACAAGACATAGGCATAGGAAAAGACTTACTAAATCAGACAGCAGCTGTGCAAGAATTAAGGTCAAGAATTGACAAACGGGACCTCATTAAACTCAAAAGCTTCTGTACATCAAAAGATACCACCTTACTCCAGTAATACTGGCTAGGATCAAGAAAACAAATGATGCCAAGTGCTGGAGAGGGTGTGGGGAAAGGGAAACACTCATCCATTGCTGGTGGGAATGTAAACTTGTGCAGCCACTATGGAAAACAGTGTGGAGAACCCTTAGAAGACTCAAAATGATCCTGCCATTTGACCCAGTCATACCACTCCTGGGTATATACCCACAAGACTCATCTTACTGCAGAGATACATGCACAGCTATATTTATTGCCACTCTGTTCACAATAGCAAAAAAACTGGAATCAACACCAATGCCCCTCAACGGATGAGTTGGATGAGAAAATAGATGGTGACATGTACACAATGGAATTCTATTGCAGCAAGTAAAGAAAGAACAACATCAATGAACTTTGCAAGTAATGGATGGAGCCTTGAAGCTCCCATTTGCTAGTGAAGATAAAACAGTCCAAAGAAAGACAAACGACAATGGTAAGTCTCTCATAGGTGGATATGCTAGTAAAACCAATAACCCAGTTATAATAATATTTCGTGTGAAGAGGGATGCATATTGAAAGAACAACAACAGAAAGATTGCATCAGAAGGCTGACTGAAATGGTGACTCAGGGTGGAGGGGTGGGAGAGGGAAATGAGTGTAATTCATTGAGTGCATGTTTAATTGACGTGAGTTCAACAACTATCCAGTTTTGCCCCAGATTCTGTCTGCAGGATACATGGTGTTTTAGGAACTTAGTAAAAGTAAATATGTGATATAAGGACAAACATGTTGTTTGAAGGCTGATAAAACGGTAATCATTCTGAATTAATTGGTGATATAAAATGCTCTTGTCCACATTAGCTGTAACTAAGATCTGTATAACAAATTACTTGTGGGATTGGTAATAAACAAATAGATTCTACTATAATTTTGCTGGTCATAATAGTAATCAAACTGTAGCAATCGCTTTCACCTATAGGATGATTTAAACTCAAAAATAACTTTGTTTTCCCAAGTTTTAATCACATAGTAACCCAAAACAGCATGTGGTGAACTGTGATGAAATCTGTGCCTTGATTTCACCCTATAGTATGTATAAAACAACTGCTTTTGAAACTCCTGGGTCAATTTTAAAAGGGGGATATAGATAGATATGAAAAAACTTTTTGTAAAAAACCTTGCAACCCAAGAATCTTAAAAATAACTATGGGAAAGGAATTTGGTATGTCCAAACAGGCCAGAGTAATCACCAACTTAATGGCTGAGAAGAAAATGCAGCTTTGCAAGTGAGTAGGATGTACCAGAAGTGCCAGCAAGGATTGACTCCTCGGGGCATTGAAGGGAAGAAATGCCCCAGATTGCTGCAAACATCAAGTGCCCCTCCTGTGGGATCCCTCTAAATAACAACTATTTTTTAAATGATTCCTAACGAAGCTTACCTTCTAGGTGCTGCAAAGGTTTTAATACAAGAGAACTTCTTAACTCCCCCATTAGAATAAGGAGAAATAAAGATGATGATGAGGTTTTGTCTCTCACTGTAGATTGGAGCCAGCTTTATAGAGGTATTCTCTAGATTATAAATTGCCTTTTCTAATTGACTAAATAGAACTGTGAAAAGGATTATTCTCTATTCAGAGCCAAATTTAATGCTAAAGTCTCCTTAATGCACTTAAACAAAATATATTAATACAGGAGCTCTGACATCAACAATTGGATTATTCTACCAAGGAGATGTTTGGCAGGGGATCCAAGCCCCACAAATGTAAAGGCTCCTTGCCGAGTTCCAAAACTGGGATTCCTGCAGGAAGAGAGGCGATAAGGCCCTGCTGTTTGAAGACCTGATATAAACAAGAGAAAGATGTATGGAGACCACAATCGCAAGTATAGGCAGATGGTCTTGGGAATGCCAGAGAGTGTTACCTAAAAAGACGCCTAAACCAATAAAGCAAATATAGGTCCCTTGAGTCAAGCAAGACTCCTCCGTCACAAACCAGCACACCTCATCTTGCCAGGAAATACCGTGCAGCAGTGGCAGTCATATATCTGTATATCCCAATCTAATTGGCATATATATATATATTATTTTAGAGAGATAACCCATGGCTGGATGCCGCTATATACATGTGAGCTCATGAGAATGTTATAAACCACACGAAGACCTTGCCATACTTAACAGAAGAAAAATGTAAATCATGAATTAACATACCATCCTAACATATGTGTCTATACCAAAAACCTACCACATACAATTAGTATTGTTTAAAATACCTATATATCTAATTGTTGGTTGCATTAGTAGGATGAAAGGCTATATATTATAGTGTTTAATACCTAAATATATAATTCTTAATTGCAATGTCCTTCATTAGAGGATCGAAAGGTTATGCCTGGACAAGCTGGCAGCCCAGAAAGAAAACACCAGAACTGACTAGAGACCAGACATCAGCTAGAGAAAGTAGAGTGTTTGCTTCTCATCATGTTGACTTTTCTAAGCCTAGGGAACAATCTGCCGGAAGAGGGGCGTGGTAGAAAATGTAAGGGCTTAGATTGGGGTTAAATGGTGAAACTAAAACAATATAGATTGGGACAACTCATTTGATCAACTTGACTGAACATACAAGCCCCCTGCTGGATGGTGGGCCCCTGAGCTGTGTGGGTTTTGGCCCAACTGCTTGCAAATTAGTTGGTTTTGATGAAAGGACGCTTAATACTCACAGATTATCACGTATTGTTAAAAAAATGAAAACAAAAACAAAACAAAAAAAGCAGAGAAAGATGCAGAAAACTTACAGCAGAATACATGATCTGGGACTGGGTGGGTGGGTGGGGGGAAGGGAAGGGATAATATGCCTGAACTGAATTGGACATGGTATGAAATAACACAAAGCATGCAAATAAAAAAAATGTGAAAAAAAAAGAAACAATCAAGGCATGAAGAGAAATCCCACAGACCAGGAGAAAATCTTCACCAACAGAATACAATTAGAAGCATTGAATTTCCAGAAAAAATAAACTACTCAAAAAAACAAAAGAGAAAGAAAACAAATGACCCACTCAATAGATGGAGGCATAAGAAGCTGAAACAGAGACCTACAAGTGGGATTACAGTGGGGGAACACCTTAAAATGTGTTCAACATCACTAATCATTATGGAAAATTCAATCAAAACCACCTTAAGATAATCTTTCTAACTCCAATAGGACTGGCTAGGATCAAGAAACAAATGAATTACCTAAAAAGTGCCTGGAGAGGTTGTGGGGAAAGGGAACACTCATCCACTGCTGGTGGGAATTGTAACTTGTACAGCCACTATGGAAGCAGTGTGGAAACCCCCTTGGAAGACTTGAATGAACTTGCCAAACCTGACCCAGCATACCACTACTGGGCATGTAACCTCTCAAGTCGCACCCCAACTGCAGAGAATACATGCACAGCGCTATGTTTATTCAGCTCTCTTCACATAGCAAGGAGTTGCAACCAACCCTGCCAAATAACCCCTCCAACTATGGGGATAGAGAAATTGGTACATCTACACAAAAGGGTCCTATGCAGCAGTAAAGAATGATGACATCATGAAGATTTGCAGGAAAATGGCTGGAGCTAGAGGAAACCATCATGCTGAGTGAATTAACACAGTCCCAGAATAGAACCAAACGACGAATGGTATCCCTACTCTGTGGATGAAATGCCCAAATTCCTAGTTGTAAGTATTTCTTGTGCATGGCCCCTTGAGCTTTTGTCCAAGCAGTTGGGAGTGATGCATATTGGAAACAACAACAACAACAACAACAGAAAGGACTGCATCAAAGAACTAACTGAAACAGTGAACTTCTGCTCAAAACAGTCAACTTCCACATGGAGAATATTGAGAAAGACTGAGAAAGAGATGAAAAGCAGGTTTGGCAGAATGCATGAGGTCTGTTGGGGTGGGGGGATAGTGTGGGGGACACTGGTCTAGATTTGTTAAAAATATGTATATTTAAATAAATAAATAAAAGAAAAAAGAAAAAAAGAAATGCCACTGGAATTTTACTTTATTCATTTATTTATGTTTATTTTTTATGTGCATGAGTGTATTGCCTACATGTATGTGGGTGCACCTGTGTCATACAATGCCCATGGAGGTCAGAAGAAGGCATCTGATTCACCTGTAAATGCAGTTATGGATAGTTGTTAGCTGCTATGTGAGTGCTGGGAATCGAAGCTGAGTCCTCTGCAAGAGCAGCTGGTGCTCTTATCTGCTGAGCCATCACTCCAGCTCTGTCATTGGAATTTTAAAAAGAGATTTATTTATTCTCTCTCTCTCTCTCTCTCTCTCTCTCTCTCTCTCTCACTCTCTCTCTCTCTCTGTCGCCTGTGGAGAGAAAAGCTAAGGCTATAGAGAATTGTGAGGTGTCTGACATGGGTACTGGGGATCAGACTCAAATCCTCTGCAAAAGTAGTATGTTTTCTTTATTCTATGTATCCAGCCCTGTTAGAACTTTGATAAAACTGAATTGACTTTGTATATTGGGTAGCCTGGAATTTGGGACACACAACCTACCAAAACTGAACAACTGATATGCTGAAACCTTGAATTATCAATAATGATTATTGACATTGAATCAGTAACAAAAAGTGTTCCAACAAAGAAATGTCTAGATGGTTTTACTATTGCATTTTGCCAAACTTTAAAGGAGAATAATGCCAAATTTCTCAAAATTTTCCAAAGAATTTCCTTGATGGAGTGTTCATTGTTAGTAAATGAAATGCAACTGATTTTTGTGCTGTGATTTCTTCTGCTGTAATCTCTGTCAAAATTATGATTTTTTCACAGACATAGAAAATCACTCCTGCAATTTATTCACTTATTTATTATTTAAAAATATTAACTATTTCATTTTAATTGGATTTTTGCAATTTTCGTACAATATTGTTTAATGGTGTTTAGATCCACTCTCCTCCCAGACCTCTCTCCGTGTCTCCCTGTGGCAATTTGATGAACTGTCTTCTATATATTATATGGCATACAGAGTCTGATTTGTGTCCCCAAATATCCTTACAATTTATTTTATAATGCTGATGGTCAAACCTGGGAGCTCATTCGTATTAGGAAAGGGCTATTCTTTGGTGCTACACCCTTATTCCCAATCCTATTGTTTGCTTGGAGCACAAAGGACACTGAATAGCCAAGGCAATCCAGAGAAAAACAAATCTAGAGCATTATGATTTAATTTCAAAATATACTAAAATGCTGTAATAATTAAAATAGCATGGAACTATCATAAAATCAGACACATAGAACCATGGAACAGAAAATAGACCCCAGACAGAAATGCACATATTTATAGTCAACCAATCTTTGGAAAGGGTGCACAAGGAGGATAATTTCTTCAATAAATGATGTTAGAAAGACTGAATAGCTACATGAAAAAGAACGAAATCAGCAAATAAATTAAGATATAAGGATTAAAAGCTTCTTTACAAATTAAGGTAAATGAAATTTCAATTTTATCATCTTTAGATGAGGACTTCAAGTTTTTTTTTTTTTTTCTTTTTTCCCCGTATGTGTATGAATGTATTGTCTGCATGCAAGTCTGTGCACCCGTGACGTGCAACGCCGCGGAGGTCAGAAGAGGGTGTCGGATTCCCCTGGAACTGGAGTTCTCCTGGAATTGGAGTTCCAGACGGCTCTCGGCCGCCATGTGGTTGCTGGGGATCGAACCCGGGTTCTCTGCAAGAGCGGTTGGCGCTCTTAACCGCTAGGCCATCTCTCCAGCCCGAGGACTTCAAGTTTTAACTCTTACCTTGTACTATATTGTAATAGCATTGAAAGATGAGTTAATAAGAGAAAGGAATTACAATGTATGGCAAAACATACCACCTTGAATCTAAATACAAATAAAATATTTTCAAGAAGCTCTGTCTAGGAAACCACTATAGCAGATGCTTTAAAATAATTATAGGCTTGACTATTAAATCTCACAAATAGGGAGAGACCAGAATAAGGCAGATCATAAAAAGACCATACAGACTATTACATATCTTACACCCTACACTGCCATTGAATCCACAGGCCTGGATTGTAGACTTTTAGATCAGAATTCTTTTTTTTTTTTATAATGCAATTTAATTTTATTGATTCCACACAGATCTATTCTATAGTTCTCAAATCTTCTATAGTTTTAAAAATCCTAATCCTATCCTGGACTGGCCTACTCCCTCAGGGCAGCTCACCTAAGTCATCTCTTAGCCCCTTGGAGGTGAAAGACGTGGTCCTCAGGAGGGAGTTCCAAGAAGCCAGATGATTGGCTGGAGCAGATCTCTTGGTCAGGTGCTGGGGCAGTTTCCAGTCCATTGGGGCGGCATCAGAAGCCCACAGAGTCAGCATGTCCTTCAGGGGAACCAGGTGTCAAGGAAGCAACATGGCTGGGTTGTTCTTTAGCTGCAGTTCCTGTCTCACACAGCAGGGGTCCCAGAGACTGGGGTGTGAGCGCTGACCATTTGCACTCCCTGGTTTAAATAAGCCACAGGTGGGCGTGTGGGTTGCCCTGAGTCTCAGGTGCTAATCTCAGGCTTGTGCCCAGGGTCCCCCTGCATGACACATTTATTTGCTGAATAGTGAGATTTTTTTTTTAATTTAATTTTTATTGATGGTTTGTGCATTTTGTACATCATTTTCCAATTCAGATCAGGCATATTTCCCTTTCCCTTCCCCCCCACCCCCACCCCATCCCAGATCATGTATTCTGCCATAACTGTCCTGCATCTTTCAGGTTTTTTTTTTTTTTCATTTTTTAGCTGTAAGTGATAATCCATGAGTATAAGCATCCTTCGTGCAAAACCAATCTACAGACTGTTGTGCCCAAACCCCCACAGTCCCACCATTCAGTGGGGGGTGACAGGTTGTTTGTTCAATCAAGTTGATCAAATGAGTGAGATTTTAAACAATTCTGTTTGGCCCAACCAAAACACATAGTAATTAGAAACATTTAATTCATATAGTCTCTGATTAACTGTTTACCCTGCCAAGGTATATGGCTCCCTTCTCTTAGTACCTCTAGTTATTCCTGAAGCATCTTTATGAAGCAGAAACCATAATCTATGTTAAGTGTGTATTTGTTTCTTTGTAATTTTGATTGGAGTTCATGATTTTATAGTTCTTTTGATCTAGAACATTTTGTACATATTTAATAATAGAAAGATGCAAGGTGGAGAATAATGATGTGACATGAAAGACTGTCAAGACACACTTAGCCTACATTTCAAAAAATGAGTAAAGCATGATGGTGCATGCCGTTAATCCTGGCACTTGGGAGGCAGAGCCAGGTGGATCTCTGTGAGTTCAAGGCCAGCCTGGACTACAGAGTGAGTTCCAGGCCAGCTGGGATTATAGGGAGACTCTGTGTCAAAAAGACAAAAAAAAAAACGAGTAAAGAATAAGAGTAGGATGATGGATATGTTTGTTAATCTGGTTTGTCATTCCAAATTAAACCATACTTACATTTTTCACGTCTTAAAAAAAAAAAAAAAAAAAAAAAAGAAAAAGAACGAAATCAGAACTTAGCATTACAAAACACAAAGAATATCTTATGTCTTAATCATGTCACTGTAAAATTTAAAAGTATAAAATTCCTAGAAGAAAACATGGAATCAATCTCTCTTATCTCTCTCTGTCTCTTTCTCTTTTTTTCTCTCTCTCTCTCTCTTTCTATCCCTTTTTCTCTGAGACACGTCTGAGATAGGTTCTTCCTGTAGCCCTACCTTGCCTGGAACTTGTTATGTATCCCAGGTTGGCCTCAATCTCTTAGACTCCACCTGCCCCTACCTCCCACGTGCTGGGATTAAAGACATGTACCACCAGGCCTGGCAGAAAATCTCTTTGATATTGGCCTTAGTAGTGATTATTTGGATATGATCCCCATGCATAGGCAGCAAAAGTAATGATAGACAAGTAGGACTATATCACACTATAAACTTCTACACAGTAATGATCAACATGCAAAATAGAAGAAATATTTGCAAGCTATTTCTTATTTATTTATTTATTTATTTATTTATTTATTATGTTTTATATATAAGAGTGTACTGTCTGCGTGTAGGTTGGTGCACCCATGTTGTGCAATGCCGTGGAGTTCAGAAGAGGGTGTTGGATTCCCCTAGAACTGGAGTTAAAGAGGGTTACTATGCAAAATGCATACAGAATCTATACAACTCAACTGAAGGCAAACAAACAAAGATAATTCAAGTAGCAAATAATTTACTTGGATGTTTTTGAAAAAAATATTTTATTAATATATTTCATGTGTATGAGTGTATTGCCTGCATGTATACACCTGTGTCATGCAATGCTTGCAGAAGTCAGAAGATGGTGTTAGATCCTGTGGAACTGAAGTTACAGTCAGTGTTATCTGCCATGTGGTTGCTTGGAAATAAACCTGGGTCCTCTACAAGAGCAGTCAGTGCTCCTAACAGCTGAACCATCTCTTCAGCCCCTTTGGACATTTTTTTCCAAAGAAGATGCACACATAGACATTAGGTTCATGAAAAGGTGCCTAACACCAGTACTAATAAAACAATGGTCACCAGAACCTCAGTGGGATATCACCTTGCAGCTTTGAGGATGACGATTATCGAAAGGTATTGGTTCGAGTGTCAAGTACAGGCATCCTTTCAGGAAAAGCCTTGCAGGCCCCTGTGAAAATAACAAATGGCGTTGCTTTGTGACACAACATTCCCTCTTCTGGGCTCATACTCAGAGAAAGGAAATTGTTGTCTTGACTAAATTATAATTAGTCACAATAGCCAAGATGTCAAAACAAAGCAACAGAGAATGTGTAATGAAAATGTGGGACACATACAGCCATAAAGGGAAAAAATCCTGTCATTTTTGCCAAACTTAGGCAAATCTGGAAGATGTTGTTTTAAATGGATTACTGTGAGCATAGAAAGACAAATACTGTACTTATCACTTACCAAATCTAAAAAGCTTCAAACTCATAAAATGGAATGGAGTGTTGCTTGTTAAGGGCTGGATCTGTGGGAGCAAATGGGAAAGTGATGATTGCAAGCTTTCAGTCATAAGATCAGTAAGTTCTGAGTATCAGTCTGAACCATGGATGGTGGTATATGTGAGACTTGACATGTGAAAACATAGCCCAATGCAGATTAATATCAAACCATCAGCTTTTACACCTTACATACATATATATTTGCTGATGAATTATTTTTAAAGGTTATACCTAAATCTGTGAGGCATAGATTTTCAGAGGCAGCCTCCTTTAGTGAGTAGCATGGACATTATTGTGGATGCCAAGGCTTGAAGCATCTTTATTAGCCCAAGCATCAATTAATGAATAGACTGAATTAGGATTTCTGGTCACGTAATAATACTACCCAGGAGAAACATCCCAAAATAATTAGAATGAAACATTAGTCTGTTGGAACGTGTGACAGCTAGTTAAATGCAGTGCTCATTGGGAGGTTGGAAAGTTGTTCTTTTCTTTTCCAAGCTGGGAGTCCATTTAAGTGCTACAGTGATTTAGAAGATAATTTTTCTATCTTAATGCTTTCCCCCTTTTCAGGCAGTTACTTCCTCTCCAGAGATTCTTGGCCATCTCCTTATGTGCTGCAGGTGCACCTGTGCTGCCCACACTTACGCTAACCAACAGTGTGCCCTCTCAGAAAGAAAAACCCCAGGAAAAATCAGTGCAAACATTTACTCAAGACCAGTATATCTCCAGTCTGGAGAACACCTGGGGAGAATGTGATCAATTTTATTGATGCCTAAATCTACCCAGTGAATTAGATTTTTGGTATAATGCTATCGCATCCACATTATACCTGTGCTAAGGCTACAGAGGAGACTGAAAATAAAGCACATTGGGAGGTGGCACCTGTGCAATGCCTACATCTACTGGTTTGCTAAGGTGCAGCAGCAACAGGTGAAAAAGAAAGCTTATCTTACAGAGCTATACCAACAATGCTTAGTCTGTTCAGAGGATTGCCTTGAAGGTCCACAGTTGTCAAGCTGGACTTAAAGCACTTTCCTTGGCCATGGTACCACCTTCCTGCATCCAGTTATCTAGGGAGTAGGCTTTATAATTTAGATTACAAAAGCAGTGACATCATTCAGTTTGCTCTGTCCTTGTATGATCAGTGTTTCAAGGTGACTCAGTGGGTTTTCAGGATTAGGTCCTCTCTAGATAATGGAGTTTCCCTTCATTCCCAGCATGGTTGAGAAGGAGCCAGTGGGCCCCCTAGCCTTCTGGTCACTTCCACCTTTTACTGTCATCCTGATGTGTCAAGAACACTGGGAACGAAAAGTGGAGTTCCAGAGACACAAAACTTGGCGTTCACTCTCTATTGTCTTAGGGCTCATGCAAGGGACTTTGTATGAGTAATTAAAAAAAAACCCACAGGTGACTGGAATGCTCTTCCAGACTGAGACACACTATTCTAAGATGAATAGGAGCTTGGAAAGTTTTGTGTTCCTGGGAATCACGTACCACTACACGAAAGCTTTTGCAGCCCATCAAGTCACTGGTGTGGGAGGAACAGGACCAATCAGGTCATCAGTGGTTACTAGTGATCCCTGCCTCCCACCTGCCCACAAAAGAAGCATTCACTATAGAAGAAGTTAAGGGAATACATGTGCAAAACTAGGTTAGTGTGCCTGACACTGTCTTATGCTCTTGAGTATGCTATCTATAACAAGCATTTTTATTCTAACTTGTTCAGGCCTGTCACAGCTCCTTCCTGTCTCCCAAGCCCTGTTATCCATTCTTTCTTTTTTAATCCACGGATGCCCAGATATGCTTCTAGCACATCCCCTTTCAGAGAGGCTCTCATTTTCTCTTACATGTCTTTGGAGACAGTGAAGAACCTTGCCTAGCACAGCCTCTTAGTTATAACAGTAAGAAAAACAGCGATGATAATGCTATGCTGTCTCTCATTTCTGATTAAAATGCTTTGATGAGCAGCAGTTGCTCTTTATCTCTATTTCTGTTTTCTAATGTTTTAGTTAGGCATGGGGAACTAAGTTCTGAGGAGATCATCTGTTTTGACTCTTTCAGGAGAGGAGGAAATGAATCATATTCACCATCTGCTGCATGAGGAAGATTTGTTGGTGAGAGTTGAGGGGTGCATTAATATTTTTTGTGCTCCATTCCACTACGGTTCCCTGAGACTTGAGTATAAAGCTTGCAGTGCATATTTGTCACTAGGGGCTGGGCACCTGACAGACACTTATTTTCTGCCTTTAATTAGTTGTGGTCCTTTGTAATAGTCTCAATATATTGCAAAGGAAGCTTCTTTAATGAGTGATGACAGGTACACTAGTCTGTAAATATTAGGACACATATTTAGAATACAGTAAGAAATTTTTTTTTTGGTCTAGAGATGTGACAAAAAATAGGTTTTTCTTAAAAACTATGACTTCCCCAGCCATGTGCATTTGGATATGTTTATGGTAACACACAAAGGTTCCTTCCCATTGAGTGAGCTTTAAGTCCAATTACATAGCTGTTGAGTATGTCAGAAATAAAAGTGCCACTTCTGTGCCAGTAGAGCTTATTTTCTTGGCTCGTCACTGTTGTGGCTCATAGACTTTACAGCTGGATGGGATCATAGATTGGTTTTCTCCCACGGTAGTTCATAGTGTATATTATGATATTATGGAAGCTGGTCTTGAGATGAATTCCAACTAATTTGTCCAAGTCTTGTGGTTGGAGTATGTTCTGTCTCCATAAATAGGGTCTTACCATCAAGTTTTGGGAGGCGATAAAGAACTGTGAAAATAGCTTGTGTTATTTTGGGAGTCTCTTGGTCTACCCTGACCAACAATTCAAAGAAAGATGTCCCCTTCCTGGCACTAGTTTTTTGCTATATATAGCCTTTATCAATTAGGTATATATTGTATGCATATTTTTCATCAGGCTTTTTTTTTTTTGTCTTTTTGATACAGGGTCTCGCTGTAGTCCCAGCTGGCCTGGAGTTCACTCTGTAGACCAGGCTGGCCTTGAACTCACAGAGATCTGCCTGTTTCTGCCTCCCAAGGAAGTACTGGGATTAAAGACGTGTGCCATCATACCTGGCTTTTCATCAGGTTTTTGAACTAAAAATACATTTCCCTCTGGTTTTTCACACTGCCTAAGCATTATTTATCTCTCTTCTCTCTCCTGCACTATGGCTCTTCCTATTCCCTCCTCTGCCGCCAACAGGTTCAGGTCCTGAAGTAGGTAGTTGAAAAGGTGACAAAGAAATTAATCAAGTAAGACACAAGAATCTCTCTTCCTTTTCGTGACCTGAGGAGGATCTATCTTTTCAGCTCTTGTGCAGAGGACCTTGGACCTCTCGGGTTTGCCACTCTGTCGATTTCGTGACCTAAGGATTACAGAGAGCATCCATCTGCCTTCTCTGATCCTGCGCAGAGGGCCTTTGGGTTTGCCACTCTGCTGACTTTCTTTTCTTCCCTGCTCTTTTTTTCTCTTTTTTATCTCTTCTCTCTCTTTTCTCTCTTCTCTCTCTGCTCCTCAGGTCCTAGTATTTATTTTTATATACCCTAAGACTAATACAGGTCATGCAATCCTAAGCTAATGATGGAAAAAGTAACCCAACTTCCCAGTAAATATTTTTCAGAAAATTCACACCTGAAATCATTCTGAACATCAAAACAGTAAAACAACGAACAGTGATACAACCATTTATTTGAGACATCAAGAAAGTAAAACAATAATAGTACAGTCACTCAGCTAAGCAATTTATCAGTTTTGCAGAAAAGTGCAGTTAATATTAAATTTTAACACTGAGGACAATTTTTTTTGCGTTTACATAGGTTACATAGGTGCTAGACAGTGTAAAAAGTGAGCTTTGAAGCTTTAATAATAGAGAACTTTATTTTTCTTACTTTAGATCAACCTGTAAGTCATTTCATAGCTGATGTGATTTTGATTCATATCTTGTTTTTATTCTGGTCATTGCTTTCCTCAGTTTCTGTTTTTGTCAGTTTCTGTTTTTTACACTTTCTGCTAAGGTGATTTTCTTTCCTTTTTAAATTTTATTTATTTATTTGTTTATTTATTTATTTTTAGGGATTCACAATATAAGAGCACGGTTGTTTTCAGATCCCATTAACATTGCTCAGTGTGCCATACAATGAGGTAACTGGCACTAGCATCCACAGATGAGGGATACCATTTGTCATTTGTTTTTCTGTGACTGTGTTACTTCACTTAGCATGATATCTTCTAGCTCTATCCATTTACCTGCAAAGTTCATGATGTCATCTTTCTTTTACCACTGCATAAAACTCCATTGTGTAGATGTACCACATCTTCTCTATCCATTCATCAGTTGAGGGGCACTTGGGTTGGTTCCAGCTCTTTGCTATTGTGAATAGAGCTGCAATAAACATGGATGTGCATATATCTCTGCCATAAGATGAGTCTTGTGGGCATATACCAAGGAGTGGTATGACTGGGTCACGTGGCAAGATCATTTTGAGTCTTCCAAGGGTTCTCCACACTGCTTTCCATAGTGGCTGTATGGGTTTACATTCCCACCAGCAGTGGATGATTGGTCCCCTTTCCCCACAACCTCTCCCGCACTTGGTATCATTTGATTTCTTGATCCTAGCCAGTCTTATTGGAGTGAGATGATACCTTATAGAGGTTTTAATTTGCATTTCCTTAATTATTAATGATGTGGAACACTTTTTTAATTTTTTTTTATTTCTTTATGTGTATGAATGTACTGTCTGCATGCAGGTTTGTGCACCCGTGTTGTGCAATGCCGCAGAGGTCAGAAGAGGGTGTCGGATTCCCCTGGAACCGGAGTTCTCCTGGAATTGGAGTTTCAGATGGTTCTCGGCCGCCATGTGGGTGCTGGGTATCGAACCTGGGTCCTCTGTAAGAGCAGTCGGCGCTCTTAACCGCTAGTCCATCTCTCCAGCCCCATGATGTGGAATACTTTTTAAGAGGTTTCTCAGCCATCTCTATTTCCTCACATGTGAAGTCTCTGTTCAGCTCTTTACTCCATCTTCTTGATGTGGGTCTGTATGCAATTTGCAAATATTTTGTTGAGAATTTTTGCATCTGTGTTCATTAATGAGATGGGTCTATAGTTCTCCTTTTTGGTTGTATCTTTGCCTGGTTTTAGTATTAGAGTGATGCTGGCTTCATAGAAGGAATTTGGGAGATTTATAATGGTTGTAAGTCTTTTTGAAATGTTTTGTAGAATTCTACAGTGAAACCATCTGGGCCTGGGCTTTTTTTAGTTGGGAGGTTTCTTATTACATTTTCAATTTCTTCATGAATTATTGGTCTATTTAAGCTGTTAATCTCTTCTTGGTTGAGCTCTGGTGATTCTCAGGATTTCAGATATTCATCCATTTCTTCTAGGTTTTCAAACTTAGTAGAGTATAGGTTTTTGAAGTATTCCCATATGATTTTCTGGATCTTTTCCTTGTCTGTTGTGATATTTCCCCTTTCATCACGGATTGTATTGATTTGGAGTTGTTCCTTCTTTCTTTTGGTTAACTGGGTTAGAGGTCTGTCTATCTTGTTTATTCTCTCAAAGAAGCAACTTTTGGACTCATTGATTTTTTTGTATTGTTTTCTTTGTTTCTATTTCATTGATTTCTGTAAGGTGATTTTCTAAAAGCTGTTAATCTTTAAGTCAGATCACTATAATCCATGGCCTCGCTGGACTTAGTTTCACTTTGCCTTACAATCCTGTTTTTAGTTTAAACCTGACCAGGAAATCGAAATTCCTTGCTTTACTTGGGCAACCTGTGCATGATACAGTTTCTGTAGAATTCTTAATTGCTACTGTATCATACTTTTAAGTTGTATACACAGTGTTATTATTTCTCACAAAGGACTCATTTCTAGAAAAGACAAAATTGTCAGTTCCATTCTTGAGGCAGAAGCAGGTATCTTAATTGCTAGAAAGCCAAAAGTCAAGCAGGCCAGAAAAATGAGAATTCATATGATAGAAAGAATGATTTAAAACCAAGGTCAGCTGGAGAGCAGACTTCAACCAGACGAGCCAGATCCCGGGAACTTCATCAAGCAGTGAGCCTTTCAGGAATGGCCCTGCCACTCCTCAAGTAAAGTATCCCCCATTTTCTTCATTCTCCCTGGATAACACCTATCTTGAACACTTTACCCCCACCCCTGGGTTCCTTTCTATTTTCCTGAGCCCTGTGGACACATAAGGATATATACATGTATCTAAGGATTTGAAGCTAAGCGCAATGGAATGAGAGAGAACAAATGTCACTTGTTTTTCTGCATCTGTGTTACCTCACTTAGTATAAAAATTTCTGATTCCAGCCGGGCGTGGTGGCGCACGCCTTTAATCTTAGCACTTGGGAGGCAGAGGCAGGCGGATCTTTGTGAGTTCAAGGCCAGCCTGGTCTACAATGTGAGTTCCAGGACAGCTGGGGCTACAGGGAGACCCTGTCTCGAAAAGACCAAAAAAAAAAAAAATTTCTGGTTCCAAATAATTATTTGTAAATTCCATGATTTTCTTTTCTTTATCACTGAGTAGAGTTCTGTTGTGTAAATGTACCAGATTTTCACTATCCATTCATTAGTCAAGGGACATTTGATTGGTCCCATTTTCCAGCTACTGTGAAAAGAGTAGCAACAAAAATGGCAAAGGAAGTATCTCTGTAGAAGAATGTTGAGTCCTTTGGGTATATGTCAAAGAGTTGTATTACAAGATCACATAATAGATTTATTTTTGTTTTTTTTTAAACTGTTCTTTATATGGATTTCTACAGTGGATACACAAGTTTTCAGTCCCACCATCAGTGAATGAGGGTTCACCCCATTCCCAAACCCTCACCAGCATTTGGTGTCATTTGTGCTTTTGATCTTAGCCATTTTGACTGGGGCAAGGTGAAATCTTATTTTGAACACTTTTAAAAGCATTTTAATCCATTTTATTTCTTCTTTTGAGAACTCTCTTTTCAGATCCATAGCCCATTTTTTAATTGTGTTATTTTATTTCTTGATTTGGGTTTTTTTTTTTTTTTGAGTTCTTTACATATTCTTGATATGGATCCTCTGTCAGATGTATAGCTGGTGAACATTTTCTTACAATTTTAACTTAATTTGTTGTTTCCTTTGCTGCACAGAAGCATTTTAGTTTTCAAGTTCCATTTGTCAATTGGTAATCTTATTTCTTAAGTTACTGATCCTATACTGATGTCATCTATATGTTTTAAGGTACTGCCTATGCTTTCTTCAAATAGTCTCAGCATTTCAGATTTCACACCGAGGTCTTTTATCCACTTGGACTGAATTTTGTGCAGGGTGGTAGATATGGGTCTATTTTCACTATTCTACATGTGGAGGTCCAGTTTTCTTAGGACAATTTGCTGAAGATGGTGTTTTCCCTCCAGCGTGTATTCTTGGGACCTTTGTCAAATATCATGTGGTTAAAATTGACTGTACTTATGCTTGGGTTTTCCTTTTGTTCCATTGATCCACTTGTCTGTTTTAGTGTGTCATGCTGTTTTGACTATACAATGGTAATAAGACTATAGCCCTGTAATATATTTTTGAATCTGGTATGTATTCCCCCCAGTATTGCTCTTTGTGCTCATGATCGCTTTGGTTAACCAGGGTCTTTGTATTTTATATGAATTTTGGGATGATTTTTACTATGTCTGTGAAGACTATCATGGGGATTTTGATAAGCATTGGCTCAGATCTATAAATTATTTTGGGAGAGTGGTCATTTTCAGAATATTAATTAATTCTATGAAAGCATGACCATGGGAGATCTCTTGTGTCTTCCTCAGTCTCTTAAAAAATTTAAAGTTTTCATTGTAGAGATCCTCAATATCTTTGGTGGCATTGATTCCAAGGTATTTGAATTTTGGGGCTATTGTGAATGGGAGTGTTTCCATTATCTCTGTCTTTGATTGCCTGTTATTGATAAGATAGAAAGGATCTGACAATTGAATATGATTTTTGTATCCCATTACTTTACTAGAAATTTTCTGGTGGAAATTTTGGGTTCTTTTATGTACTCTTTTTATGACTTTTCATGTGAATGCCTCATGGGTTTTGTTAAAGGCCTTTGCTGTGTCTATTGAGATGATCCTGTGATTTTTTTTTTTTTTTAGTCTTTAAGTCCATTTATCTGCTTTGTTGCATTTATTGAGTTATGTATATTGAATCACTCCTCCAACCCTGGAACAAAGCCAATTTGATCATGGTGTATGATTTTATTTCTATATGTTTTAATTAATTTTAATTAAATATTTTGTTGAGAATTGTTGCATCTGTGTTCATTAGGGATATTGGCCTATAGTTTTCATCTTCTTGTGTCATTACTGGTTTTAGTATTAGAATAATACTGGTTTGCATAGGAGGGATTTTGATTTTCTTGTTTCTATCTTTTTGAATAATTTAAGCAGTATTGGTTGTAGATTTTCTCTGAAAGTCTGGTAAAATTCTGCAGTGAATCCATATGGGCCTGAACATTTTTAGTTGGGAGACTTCATATAATTCTTTCAATTTCCTTATTTGTTATTGGTCTGTTTAAATTGTTGGTCTATTTTGGTTTAATTTTGGTGGTTCTATTGAATTTAGAAATTCTTCCATTTCATCTACATTTTTTAATTTAGTAGAGTATAGACTTTTAAAGTATTCCCTTATAGTGATGTGATCTCCCCATTCATCTCTGATTTTGTTGATTCGTATTTGTTTTTCTTTCTTTTGGTTAGTTGGATTAAGGATCTCTGTCTTGTTTACCTCTAAGATCCTGTGATTGCTTATAATTGTTTTTACTTTGTTTCTATTTCATTAATTTCTGCTCTGATTTTTATTATTTCTTCTTATTTCTGGTTTTAGGATTCTTTGTTCTTGCTTTTTCAGATTATTGAGCTTTAGCATGAATTCTTTTACTCGTGATCTTTGTATTTTTTAATGTAAGTACTTTTAGGTGGGTTTGCTGTTAGTTTTAAGCTTTACTGCATTGTAATCTTATAGAATGCACAGAATTATTTCTTTTTTTGTACTTGCTGAGCTTTGTTTTGTGCCCCAGTATGTGGCCTATTATAGAGAAACTTCCATGAGCTGCTGAGTAGAGTGTATATTTGGCGCTTGGGTGAAATATTCTTTAGGTATCTGTTAGGTCCATTTGATGTATGATATCTTTTAATTCAAAAGATTTTCTGTTTATTCTTTGTTGAGATAATCTCTCTCTTGGAGAAATAAGGTTAGTAAAATCACTTACTATTGCTGAGTCAGGGTTAATCTGTGTCTTGAAGTACAGTAGAACATTTAAAAAAAATGAAATTGGGTACACTAGAGTTTGGTGCATAGTTGCTCATGATTTCATGATTGTAATGTCTTCTTGATTGATCGTTTAATTGATCAGACTGAAGTGATGTTCCTTATCTCTTCTGATTTTGTGGGATATTAGAAGAGCACTGCCTGCTTGTTACTTAGTGGAATCTGCTTAGAATATTTTTTTTATCCTTTTACCCTAAGGTCCTGCCTATCCTTGAAGGCAAGATAAGTTTCTTGTAGAGAATAACAACAAAAAATTGTTTCTTAATCACCTCATCTAGTTTATGTATTTTAACAGCGATTGAGACCATTGATATTTAAAAATTATTATTGAAGGACATATATTGGTTATTGCCATTTATTTTCTGTTTATTTCTATTTTGTATTTCCCTAATTATACCTTCATTTTTTTTCTTTCTGTAGCCTCTTTGGTCTCTTCTTCAGTCCTTTGTATTGCTTTTAGTATTCTATAGCATTTTATGTAGGGTTGGTTTGGTGGACATTAATTCTTTCAGCATATGCTGAAAGAATTGTACAATGGAAGATTTTTCTTTCTCCTTCAACTATGATAGAAAATTTTCCTGGGTGATGTATTCTTTATTGCCATCTATGATTATTCAGATTTTGGAATACATTGTTCTAGGCTCTTCTCCCTTTATAGTTTGCATTAAAAAGTCAGCTGTAATTCTGATGTTTTTCTTTCCATTATATATAAATTGTTTTTCTCTTGTAGCTTTTAGTACCCTATCTTTGTTCTGTACATTTACTGCTTTTAACTATAATGTGCCATTTAGAGTTTCTAATGTGCCATTTAGAGAAATATACAGGAAAAGCATACCCATACATATACAAGAAGCACAAGTTCTTTGTGCTTCTTGTATATGTATGGGTATGCTTTTCCTGTATATTTCATTCCTCTGTCTTTAAAATTTCTCATATTCTTTGCTTGAGGAGTATATTTCTCCAACTTTATTCAGTCTTTGTGATGGATAGCTTTACTTGTCAACTTGATGAGGGATCCTTAATTGGGAAATTGACTCCATTAGAGTCTGTGGCCATGTCTGTGGGTATTTTCTTGATTTCTGGGTGATGGAGGTGAGCACTCAGCCCACTGTGGGTGGTGCCACCTCTGGGATAGTTTTTCTGTATTGTATAAGAAAACAGGCTGAGATGGGCCAGGGGAGCAAGTCAGTAAGCAGTGTTCCTCCATGACCTGTGCTTCAGCTCCTGCATCTAGGTTCCTGCCCTGAGTTCACACCTTGGGCTCCCTAAGTGATGGAATGTGACCTAGGAAGCATAAGACAAACCATTCCCCACCAAGTTGGTACTTGTCAGATTGTTTGGTACAACAACTGAAGGCTAACTAGATCAGTCTTTATATTCTGTTTTCATTTAATTTGTTCTGTTCATTATGCTTTCTATTGTTTAAAATGAACTTACAAGGTTTACAAATCTTCATTTAAGCTTGAGCTTTTTTTTTTCATATTTTTCCTGAAGCATATTGGGTTTTTTTTTGTGTGTGTTTGTTTTTCTGTTTTTTCTTTTAATTTAATTTAATTTTTATTGATGCTTTGTGCATTTCATACATCATTTTCCAATTCAGATCAGGCATATTTCCCTTTCCCTTCCCCCCCACCCCACCCCATCCCAGATCATGTATTCTGCCATAACTGTCCTGCATCTTTCTCTCAGGTTTTTTTTTTTTTTTCATTTTTTAGCTATAAGGGATGATCATGAGTACAAGCATCCTTCGTGCAAAACCAATCTGCAGGCTGTTGTTGCCCAAAACCCCACAAGCCCCACCATCAAGTGGGGGGGGTGACAAGGTTGTTTGTTAATCAAGTTGATCAAATGAGTGTCCAGACTACATCGCTGTAGTTTCACCATTCACCTCCAATCGCAGCCTTTACATTCTAACCACGCCCCCTCTTCCACAGATTGTTCCCTAGGCTTAGAAAAGGGGCACAGGTGGATAAGAGGTAAACAGTCCACTCTCTCTGGAGCTGTTGACTTGGACTGCTGGTCAATTCTGGCTGTTTCCTTTCATGGGCTGACAGATTGTCCAGGAGTAACCTTTCAATCCTACTAATGAAGCACAAGCAATTAATATATAGGTATTTAAGAGCACTAATAGTTATGGTAGGTTACTTTGGCATAGACACATATGTTTGGATGATATGTTAATCCATGAATTACATTTTCCCCCCTGTTAATTATTTAGTAGACGGGTCTTACTGTGGCTTATAACATCTCCTAACCTGTAGAGGATGTAAGCTTGTGGCATCAGCCATGGGTTATTCCTCCAAGGAGAGAGCCAATAGCCAATTAGATTTGGGATACACAGGCACATGGCTGCCTCTGATGCACAGTATTTCCAGGCAGGTGAGGTGTAGCTGGTGCTGACGGTGGAGTCTTGCTTGACTCAGCGAGACCCATATTTGCTTTATTGGTTTAGTGGCCCTTTGGTAACACCTTGGCAATTCGGATTCCAGAGGCCATCTGTACACTTGCATGTGCGGGTCTCAATACATCCCTCCCATGTTAACGTCAGGTCTTCGGCAGCAGGGTCTTATCGCCTCTCCTCCTGCAGGTATCCCAACTTAGAGGGAAGGAGCCTTACCTTTTGTGGGGCCTGGATCCCCTGGCCAACATCCCCCTGGTAGAACAATCCATTGCTGATGTCAGAGCTCCTGCATTAATATACTTTGCCTAAGGTGCATAGCCCAAGGACTTTAGTATTATATTTGGTTCTGAACAGAGTATAATCCTTTCAAAGTTATTATGTCTATTAGGGCAATTAAAGAAGGCATTTTTTACTGGTTTTATAAGAGATTACCTCTATAAGAGTGTCTCCATTTACAGTGGAGAATGACCTCATCATCAGTCATATTTCTCCTTGTTCTAATGGGGGGAAGGCAAGAAAGTCTCTCAATACAAAACATTTGTGGCACCTAGAAGGAGAAGTTTTCATTAGGACTCATTATAAATAGTTTGTTACATGTAGGATCCACAGAAGAGTTCGATGTTATGGCAAGTCTCAGGCTTTTTTTCCTTTCAGTGTTCAGAAGGGTCAACCTTTCGTTGGCCACTTTTTGGTACATCCTACTCAATGCAAGCTTCATCTTTTCTTTCTCAGCCATTAAGTTGGTGACATTTTGTCCTGTTGGAACAAACAAATCTTTTCCCATAGTTAGTTTATTTTAAGATTTGAATTGCAAGGTTTTTGATGAAAAGGTTTCTGTCTGTCTGTATCCCCCCCTTTGTTTTTACCCATGAATATCCAGAAGACAGTTGTATTATACATAACTATAGGGTGAATCAAGGCACAGATTTCATCAAATTCCGCCAGCTGTTTTGGGTGACTATATATGATTAACTTTGGAAGCAACTTAATTTTTACGTTAAATCATCTTAAAGAGAATGCTACAAGGTGATACTGTAACAATCAGATAAAATTATAGGAATACCTTTGGTATGTTCCAATCATTATTTTTACTACAGATTTTATGTAAAACCAATGTGGAAACAGCGAATTATATCTACATTTTAATTCAGATGCATTAAAACCGGTTTATCAGAGTCTGTAAACCAATGTTGTTTAATATACACATATTTACTTTTACTAAGTCCTAAAACACCATGTATCCTGTAGACAGTGTCTAGGCGAAACTGGGTACTTGCTGAACTCACGTCAATTAAATATGCCTTAATCGAATATACACCCGTGTCCCTCTCCCACCCATCCCCCCTTCCCAATTCACCATTTCAGTCCATTTTCTGATGCAGTCTTTCTGCAGCGGTAAAGAGGGACAACATCATGAACTTTGCAGGTAAATGGATGGAGCTGGAAGACAGTATGTTAAGTGAAGTAACACAGTCCCAGAAAAACAAACGACAAGTGGTGTCCCTCATATGTGGATGCTAGTACCAACAACCCAGATAAAAATGTTTCTCATGGAGAGGGATGCATAGTAAAAGAACAACAACAGAAAGACTGCATCAGAAAATAAGCTTGAGTTTTTAAACGATATTTCTGTTTTGTGATTTCATTTTTTAAACTCTTTATTGTCTTTTACATTTCATTCAGTCATATATTTCTATTTCCTTGAGCTTCAATCATGAGTTTCTTATGAACCTTCTTGAATTCTTTGTGTGTTCTTTCAAATCTTTGTATTCTTTGATCATGTTTCTGATTGTTCCTTAAGCTTTATGACCTGATGTTCTTCTAGCTAGTTCTCACTGTAGAGCACTTCTTTAGGGCTGGTGGGATTTGGTGGGAAAATATTATTTTTGTTTTTCATATTTTTTGTATTTTTGTGTTGCGTCCTGGGCACCTGAACTTCTTTCATTGATTGTACAAAATTAGCTGGCCTTTGTTGAACTGGTTTAGTTCTGTTTTATTGTTGTTGCTTAATTTCTTTCTGATAAGTTATGAATTTTTAGTTGGTCTGTGCTTCGAGTTCTCACTTTTGATTCCTTATTGGAAGAAATATGGAGTTGTTCCAGATGGAGACTCTCTGGCAGCATGAATGGGCATAGTTCTGAGACAGTAAGATGGCATCAGAGTGGGCAGTTTCTGGCTAGCAAAGTAAAGAGTATTTGAGCCCTGGTACAGCATAAACAGACCTAATCCCCAACGGGATGATGGCAGCTATGCTGGTTTGAAAGTGTGTTCCCTGTAGGCTTCAAGTACTTGAACACTTTGTCCCCATTCACTGCACTGTTTGCTGAGGGTGTTAGAAACTTTAGGAAGTGTGGCCATGGTGGAAGAAGAATATCACTGGGGGTGGCTTTGAGAATTCTTAAATTTTGCTGGATTTCTAAATTTCTCTCTGCCTTTTACACTTGTGAACACTCAGCTATCTTCTCTGGCAACCTCTACCACCATGGCTCCCCATCATGATGGACTCTCGCCCTTTGGAACTGTAAGACAAATAGACTCTCTGGCTATACATTTCTTTTGTCATGTTGTTTTACCACAGTAACAGAAAAGTAACTAAGACAGAATTTGATAGCAGGAGTGGGGTGTTTATGATGTGACTGATCATGTGGGTTTTTGAAGAAATATGGTAAACTTTGATGTTTGGACTACAAAATAGTTGAATTATTTAATCAGAGCTCAATGGGCCATTCAAATAAGAGCCTGGAATAAAGTACTTCTAGGAGCAAGGTAGCTTCCTAGGGACATAAGGACTTTAATCACACTGAGATATTTTGGCACAGAATCTGGCTGCCATATGCCCACAGCCTAAGAGCTTTCTTGAGGCTAAGTTGAAAAGGAATGAACTAATTTCTTTGGCAGAGAAAGTTTCAACATGGCCTAACATTAAATCAATGGCGTGGTCATTAATGCCGAATATTATGGAGATCTACATTGAAAAAGAGAAAGTGGGGTAGGAAGAAATACCAAATGTACAGTTTGGAGAGAGAGAGCACTATGAAACTTAATAAGGTTGGAGCAAAAGGTTGTACTAAAGGAGAGGTTCTCTCTGACAAGGAGATTAGAGCCATCAAGGACAGCCCACCAGATTAGCACTTGTAGAGTGGACAGAATACCCTTGGGACATGACTCCATCCTGGTAAGATTTCTCCTAAAAGAAAAATGCCTGAGGGGTCTTCTGCTCCTACAAAACAGTAGCATAGGAAGCTGCAAATGTGGATGAAGTGGGCCAGCCTCCCCACCCCCAGGCTGGTAGCTAAACATAGCACTGTCTTTCATGTAGTGCTGCCTTTACAGGCATGAGGATACACTAGTTCTTCCTCTCTGGTTTCAGAGAGCTTCAGAGTCCAGTCAGCATGCAGCAGGGAAGTCCTGCATAAAGGAGGCTCTGACAGGCAAAGAGGACCTAAGAATACATGGTGTGAAGCTATAAAGGGGAAGAGCCCAAATTGTTGGAGATTCCAGAGGCATGAGACATGTGCCAAGGAGATCTGTATATAGAAAGTGGTACTGGCCCCAAAGAGAGCTGTATGTTGCGTGCAGCAAAGCTGGAAGGGCTGAGCCATCTAAGCACTTTGGAAGTAAATTCACTAACATCAGATAGGGAGCTTCTGGATTTAGTGCCTGACCTGCTGGCTCTTTTGGTCTTGCTTTGTTATGATATTTTCTGAGTACATATCCATTCCCCCTTTTTGGAATGGGAATGTGTATGTTGGAAATATGTAATATGTCTTTTGCTTTTACAGGGGTTTATAGTTAAGAAATTGCTCTGAATGTCAGAAGAGATTTTAGAGTCTGGACTTTTTGAATTGTGTTAAAGGAGTTTTAAAGAGAGGAAAAATGTATCTTGCATTATGATATGGTTTTGAGCCTGTGGGTACATGGAGTGGAATGTAATGGTTTGAATGAGTGTCTCTCATGGGCTCAAAGTGTTTTCACACTTGGTCTCCAGTTCATGTTGTTATTTAGGGAAGATCCTGAAAGGTCCTGTGGTCATGCTGGAGTAAGAATGTCACTGGGGGTGGGCTTTGAGATTTCTTAACTCATGTTGGATTCCCAGATTCTCTCTGCTTTCTGTGCCTATTTGAGGATGTGAACACTCAGCTTTCTGCTTTGGCCATCCCTGCTGCCATACCTCCCTGCCATGATGGACTCTTGCCACTCTGGAATTGTAAGGCAAATAAAATGTTCCTTCTATAAATTTCTTTGGTGTTTTATCACAATAACAGAAAAGTAATACAGTGCCTGAGTGGGTGGGTTATGACCAAAAGTACCAGGATGGTCAGGAGCTGTCTTGCAGAGCTAACAGACTTAGTGCCAATAGCAGGATTATGGCAACCAAGACAGTGTAAGAACTTTTAAAAGGAATTTTTTTTAATGAGGTCCCATTTGTCAATTGTCGATCTTATTTCTTGTGCAGCTGCTGTCTGATTTAGGAAGTCTTTTCCAGGAATTTTTTTTGTCATATGCACAGATAGATAATGTTGTAAGGTCACATGGGAGAGACCACTCACTAGACCATATGGAGTTTAAATAAAGTGTAATTATGATTATGACCCCTGAAGAGTGGGTTACACAGCTTTTTATAAGTACAACAGCCAATCAGAGTGTAACGTAACAGTTAAAGTTACCAATCAAGGGGAAGCATTCAAAGCAAGCAAACAAGCAACAATTCTTAGAGTGACTCAGGGAAAATGGAACTTAATGGCATCTGCGAGCATGATCCCTGAGTTTTTATAATCCTTTATTTCATTCCCCCACCCCCATGTTGTGAGATCTTTGAAAGAAGTTTATAAGAGCTGACCTCGGTAGGTGTTTCTGAGATGGAATGATCTCTGCTAGGGAGGAGGGTGTATTGGGTCCTTAGCACCATGAGTTTGATAGAATTTACCCAGTGGCTAATAAATCTGACAAGTGAGTTAAGGATGAATGGGCCACAAGTAAGAGCAACCAGAAGGATAAGTTTACTGGAAGATCCAGGAAGCCTTCAGCTCTCAGCTGAGAATGAAACTGGCTTTTGGGGGATCTTGACCCTAAACTGCCTAACCAATTTTAGCTCTTATTTTTAATCACATTACTCTCTGAGGAGATCACCCCAATTGCCAGGAAGGAATCAGAGTGTTGACCACTCTGACTTCTTCCATACTGAAAAAGGGGATAGGGGGTGGCAACTGCCATACCCCCTGCTCAGTGGGTCTATGTAAAAGACCCCAAAAGTATAGCTATACTGAGAACAAAGTCCTTGACTGGTGCCTGTGAAGGAGAAGTGAAGGTGAGAGTAATTAGGCACATTTTCCTAGCAGGGAACCAGAAGTAAGAACAGGGTGAATTAAATGTCCATTTTAAAATTCCATTAGAATTTCTTGATGAGGGGTTCCAAAGTATCCATTTATTAGGTTTCTCCTTTTGTTCATTTGGCCATGATGTCTGGACTCGGGATCTGCTTTCCAGACATTTTAACAGTTACGGTGTGAGTTTCCTCTTAGGTAGTTGCTAGACAGAAAGAGAGAATTTTATTATTTGACAACAGTAGATCTCATATAACTTTAAGCCTAATGTTTGGAAGCATAATCTCTCAGGCTTTAAAGAACTACTTATCTCTTTTGGTTATACATTCCTTTGGGGTGTTTAAGTCCACACAGTTAGCCCTGATTAACCTAGAATTTGTTTTCCCAAGTTCAGTTGAGGACTGGTCCTCAGGGGCCACTAGTGTTTTTCTTTGGGGGGGCACCTGGCTGGCTCCTTCTGGCCTTCCGTTACCAGTTCCATCTACAGAGGACAAAGTCAGGTCTTGTTGGACCAGGATTTCCATTGAAGCATAAGGAGACTTTCCTCTGTGTTGACTTTTCTCTTTATAGACCAGACACTGGCTGAGTCCCTCTGGCTCTGTTTCCATGTCCTCTCTGACTGAGAACTTCCATGACCTCTCTGAACAAGAGGACAGATAGCTCACAGTTAACCAGGACATTTCAAGAGATGCCCCCATAATTAGTCACCTGAGACTTAGTTGATCTCAAATGGAAAGGAACAAAGTTGACCCTTAAATCCCTTGGTATGGGCATTAAGTATAACCATTAACCATCCAGAAAAGCTAAGTTACACGAGTTTGATACTTATTATTATGGTATCATATTTAAATAAAGCTTGAACAAAAGCCTAAGCAGTCTTGCATAAACATTGACTGGAAGACATTCAACACCATAGGTTAAACAGACAAAGCCCAGGAGAGAGATTTAAGCAGTTTTAGGCCTATCTTAACGGTAAACTGTTTACTATAAACAGAAGCAGTCTCTTTTCTTTCACAGAGCTTATACCCTGTTTTGTACTTTTCCAGTAGCAGGAAACATACCTATTGACAGGAAATAAGCTGATCAAGTTCACCAAGTCCATCCAAACTTTTTCCTTTTGGACTGCGTGCCCCTAGTTCATGGAGGTAGAACCTAGCTTTTCTTGGGCCAAACGATCTTGAAATGGGCAAAGAAATATCAAAAGTAACACTTGTCTAATATACAGAGCGAGAAAACATCTTTTACTATTCAGAGGTAACCCATTACTTGTCTATGTACATTTATTCCAAATCTGCAAGTGGGAGTCCAGTACAAGCCAGGAGTGGACTGAAAACTAACAACAACTCTGTATATTTATACTCCTGTTTAGGTCATTAGTAAACTAGTTTGTTTATAGTATTTTATTTTAGAAATATTTGGTCAATTTAATTTATTTTATTATTTTTTTATTTTTTTTCTGCATCTTTCTGTTTTTTTGTTTTGTTTTGTTTTGTTTTGTTTTCATTTTTTTAACAATAAGTGATAATTTGTGAGTACAAGCATCCTTCATGTAAAACCAATTTGCTAGCAGTTGTGCCCAAACCCACACAGCTCATGGGTCCCACCATCCAGCGGGGGGGGGGGCTTGTATGTTCAATCAAGTTGATCAAATGAGTGTCCAGTCTATATTGTTGTAGTTCCACCATTAACCCCAATC
>VZQC01000265.1:4185720-4229401 GCA_009823505.1 Rhizomys pruinosus
CCAAATCTTAAAACTAACTATGGGAAAGGATTTGTATGTTCCAACAGGCCAGAGTATCACCAACTTAATGGCTGAGAAAGAAAATGCAGCTTTGCAGTGAGTAGGATGTACCAGAAAGTGCCAGCAGAAGGATTGACTCCTCTGGGCATTGAAGGGAAGAAATGCCTCAGAGTGCTGCAGACATCAGGCCCTTCTCTGGATCCTACTAGTAACAATGATTTTTAATGAATCCTAACGAAGCTTATCTTCTAGGTGCTGCAAAGGTTTTAATACAAGAGACTTTCTTAACTCCCCCCCCATAGAATAAGAAGAAATATGATGATGATGAGGTCGTTCTCCAGCTGTAGATTGGTCAATTTAATTTAATACAGGTATCTTATTCTTTTACTAAACTTTAACCCTTTATTTTTTATACCATATTAACATTTATAAACAGATTTACCATTAGTTGAGAAGATCTACTAAGCATTTACTATTTATTTCCATGTATATAGAGGGGACAGTTATCTCAAATAAATATACTATTATAAGGCACAAACTTTGAGATGTAAGCCTTAGTGTAGTTTCTAACTGCCTAATTCTTTCCAATTGTTTAGAGGTGTTTTATCTAGGCTTGGCAAAGATGGATTTCAAAAAACCTGACAAACAATTTATTTGAAAGACACCCAACCTAGTGATCAATTTCTTACATATAAAACATATCTAAATCAAGAAATAAATTGTACTCTGGAGTAGAAGTAATCATTTCTGAAAATTAACTTATATCCTTAAGGACCAGGAAAACTATTATAATTTGATAGCCTTAATTTACATGACAATTTATTTATTAGAGAGTTGATTACCAAAAACTTTGTTTTAAGTTTTGAAGGATTCTAAACAGTTGGTAGAGAGAGTTAATATTATGTATCCAGTAAAACCTTAGATTAAATTTCATTAGTTACTTTTAATATAGACATTATATATAATGATATAATTAACAATGACTTTTGTTGAAATTAGTTTATCCCTTAGTTTTTAACTTTATAATGTTTTTACTCTTAGGCTGTTTGGTTGTTCTTACATTTTGTGTCACAGGATCAGGGGGCCAGTCTGGACCTGGACAAGAGCTTTGAAGAACATCTTGAGATAACAAGCTCGAGTCTAAAGTGGGAGGACCAATTCCATCTTGAGTCAGCTTCTCAATGACCTCAAACACTGTGTTATTATTTACTAATAATTTATAGAAAAGGCATTTTTCTTTAGAACTTAACACAATGGTTTACATTAAACAAGATAGCTGTTGAGCCGAGTGCCTACTGGCAGGACTGGAAACATTTGTCCTTTTTATCTGTACAAATTTTCTAGGCAAGTCTTTTTATCTGCTGGATAATTAATTGGGAACAGGGATTGACAAAAGACAGAACATTTGATTTCAAGAGGTTACCTTGCATGGTATTAAACCCTAGGTTCTTGGCACTGAATACCCATGGCCCAGGGTCAGGCTGACAGAAGTATTTGTCTTTACCAATGCCAAAAGCTGAGATCCTCCCTGGCTATACCTGAGGTGATCAGTTGCCTGAATCCTATACCCACAAGTAGTTGTATCTATCAACTTTCCCCTCCAGTGATTTTATAAGTTAGGGAAGGTTTCCTGAGCTAGCTCTCTTGTAGGCTGAACCTTAACCTCCTGTTAAATGTTTCCTCTAACCTTTTAAAAACTTATAACTAGAAAGTGAAAAGCAGGTTTGTGCAGGATACACTGAGGAGGAAGCAAGAGCAAGCTTGGAGCAACTGAGTATCTGTGAGGGAAATACTCTATTTCAGAGAAAAACAAGCTTGGAAATACAATGTAAACAGAGCAGGAATTAAGACCAGTGGAGGCCAGGTCTTAAGCGTCTCATTATTAAAGTGACATAAGTTTAATCAGAGTAGAATGACTTCAAACTTATATCAGTCAGAATAATGACATTTAAACTTAATAGTTTATACAGAATTGAGGGCTTCTACTTGTGTAGTAAATTTTTTGTTATAGTTAAAATGTGGACATATTGAAAAATAATCAATTTCAGTGATGACACTATAAAAGTTGTACTATCAATGGTTTGATAGTCCCTTAATATTTTATACCATAAAGGAATTGTTAAAAAGCTAAAAGTACTTTATACATATACATACATATGTACACATATGAGATTTTTTTCTTAGTGTCTATACTGAACAAATCCTTATAAATTATTGTTAAGTATATGGGCTTATATTTATATAAAGCATTTTTAGAAATGTCATTTACATTTTAATATACCAAACATTTCTTAAATTTTTTTTAAATTTTATTTATTTCTGTATGTGTATCAATGTACTGTCTGCATGCAGGTTTGTGCACCCGTGTCGTGCAATGCTGCGGAGGTAAGAAGAGAGTCTCAGATTCCCCTGGAACTGGAGTTTTCCTGGAATTGGAGTTTCACATGGTTCTCGGCTGCCATGTGGGTGCTGGGGATCGAACCCGGGTCCTCTGTAAGAGCGGTCAGCACTCTTAACCACTAGGCCATCTCTCCAGCCCTATACCAAACATTTCTAACTGGGTTTCCAGCTTAACAAGAGATGGAAAACAGAATTATATATCCCATTTATCCTTAAAGCTAACCATAACCAAATGTTACAATATCGTGAAACCAAGCCCATGATCAAAAACTTACAGACAATTCCTTTAAAGGACAGAGTAAAGAATAGGTGACACGAAGTATTTCATATTAATAAGGCAATATAAAGATCAATCCATTATTAAAGACTATTTAAAGATTGACAATATAAAAAGCATGAGGTGAAATATAGAGTTTTCATGAGTTTGGTTCAAACATAGTTGTCTGCAGTCGACTCTCTTCCACCAGCACACAGGACACAACACAGAGGCTCAGAGGTGACAAACTGTCAGCAGAACACAGGCCCAGGCATTGCCTCCTAAGAGTAGGAAAGGAGGGGGAGAACAGGCAGGAAATGACTGCAGAGACACAATAAAGCAGTCCCAGGCTGCCCTCCTCCACCCCTTGAAGGCAACAGACCAGGTTGGCGCAGGCCATCCTGGAAATTGAGTCCTTAGCCAGAGAAATGGAAGCACAGCTGTCTTTGAGCACCTCAGGAGCTCAGGAATTTAAAAGACCTCCACCCAAGCCAAATCAAGATTCCTGGCTTTAGCTGTTGATGAGAATTTTACTAAAAACTAGCAAAAAGCAGTTTATTTAACAAGGTCTCCCTGGTAGCACTTGGCCTGGCACTCCACATACAGACCAGGCTGACTTTGAACTCTCACAGAGGTCCACCTCCCTCTGCTGGAAATAGAGGCATGCCTCACCACACTTGGCCCAAGAGGTAGTTAAGTTTAGCAGACTTAAGCATGTCTTAGCCACTCTGGGCATGGATGCGAGGCTCTTGGTGTGGCAGCAGGCCCCAGGCAACAGCTCCTCCTGTGCAGTGCAGCTCAGGTTGCAATGGTGCCAGGCAGGGGCCAGTAGTGCCAGGCAGGACTGGGCTGCCCAGCACACCCCAGGAGCCCGGTGCCCCATATGCCTAGGCCATGGCCCTAGCAGGACTCAGTGCCACAGGTGCCAACTGGGTCAGGAGGCTTGGAGATGGAGAGGAAGCTGGGTCCCTCCCCCTCTGCTCAGCCCAGTTTCCTGGGCTGCCCTTGTCCCCAACCTCTGAGCAAGGACAATGCCCCCTCATAACCAGAGTAGGGCTATAGGAAACCAGACCTAAGACAAAGTGGGAAAGAGAACAAAGTCCAGTCCCAGAATTCATTCCTGGCACAGAAGGTGAGTTAACACATTAAATCAAGGCTACATCCACCTGGAATTCAACTCTCTCAAACCTGTTCTCAGGCCCACAGAGGTCTCAAAGAAACACAAATCAGACCAAATATTCAAAGCAAAATATTTCCAAACCAAGCAAAAGTTACCTCACACAACCATCTTGAAAGGAAAGACAATCCAAAAGTCATCTTAACAATAAGATCCTTAAACAACCAGCTCAAGTCCTGTTTTCTATGAACAATTACCATTTAAAAGTTGTGAAGCATTTAATAGACTAAGAGATAATAAATTTAAAGACACCTAGGGTACCCAAATTCGAGGTCTCTGAATGTATTATATTTTATTGTTTACATTTAAAGTTGCACATGTATATTTATTCTGACATGCCAAAACAAAACCAATAATTCTGTGTACAATAAAGGATGGAAAGAAACTTGAAGTGGCCACTTTGTTTGACAGAACCAATATGTGACAATTTTAAGTGAATTACAAACACACAAGAAAAATTAGACACATGATGGGGATGGCTACATAAATCTTAGACACATGGAAGAACAGTTACCATAAACACAAGGCATATTTACCGCCTATAAATCTGGAAAAAGGTGAGTCCCTTTCTTCTACAGCCTGCAGTACTGGATAAAGAGGCTCATGTGGCTTTGGATGGGACAGGACTCTGGGGGATTCTCTAAATTGCTGGCAGAGCAGGGGTCAGGTTTGGTGGTGGCTGGAGACCCCTGAGCCAAAGTGGAGGTTGGACCAAGAGGCCCAACCAAGTTACAATATCACAGATTAACCCAACTTCCCCTGACTTCTGCCAGGACTTGAGAGATCCCCTCAGGGCCACCCCACCCTAGGGAAGACAGACCACTCCAGTTCCTATAAAATCTGAGGTGACAGGGCTTTACTTTTGCTTTTGCTTTAAATTCTGGAAAATAAAAAAGCATTAGAGCCAATGAAGTGGTGGTAGTTAAGGAATCTCCTTGCCCCATATTTCCAGCAATAAGAGCACTTAAGGAAAAGTGTAGTACAGAAAATGAAGGAGATAAGAATAAACAAACAAAACACAAAAATGGACAGGAACAGGTTGGACCATACAGACTCAGACACTGGATACATGTAGGGATCCATCCTCATTCACACAAGCACACAGTTAACAAAAAAACCCAGCCAGGCTGAAATGAACGTCATTTAGCATCCCAAAGGGTTCAGGCTGTGTCTGTCCCCCAAATGGGACTTAATCCAATTAGAGCTCTGTTCCAGAAATGGGCCCTTACCAAAGAGTGCACACTCAGAATGACACTCAGAATGACTGGGGCTGGGGAACATCTCCCAGAGCACTTCCCCTAACCACTCACTTGCCACTAATGATGGTCTCTGCTGTCCTCATCTGGTGATGGAATGAAAGCACCATGAAAGCACCGAGGGCAAAAAGACTGGGGCTGGGGTATGTCTCCCAGAGTGCTCACCCTGGCAACTACCCCCTTGCAGTCATCTCTGGATCTTGGTGGGACCTCCAAATGTTGTAAGGTTGAAACCGAGAGACCACTTACCAGACCATGTGGAGTTTAAATAAAGTTTAATTACAATTACAACACTGGACCAACACTCAACTTGAGAAGAGTAGTCCCTGAGGAGTGGGTTACGCAACTTTTTACAAGTACAACAGCCAATCAGAGTTTAACACTACAGTTAAAGTTACCAATCAAGGGGAAGCACTTGAAGCAAGCAAGCAATCACTCCTAGAATGACTCGGGGAAAATGGAACTTAATGCCATCTGAAAGCACTATCCCTAAATTTTTATAATCTTTTATTTCAGAAAACATAAGCCACCTATTTCTTCAGATATAACTGCCAATGTTATCCATCTTAGAGACAAGGACACTGTGGTTTATGTAGTGTGAAGACACAGACTATTAGTTGTGGTATGTCAATTTTGTATCTTGCCACTTTTATGAAATCGTTAATTACTTCTAGAAATTTTCTGGCGGAGTCTTTAAAGTCTCATATGTATAATGTCATAACATCTGCAATGACTGATACCTTGACTTTTTCTTTTCTTATTCATATCAACTTATTTCATTTTTTTTGTCTTATTGCTCTTGAAAAGACTAAGGGCACTGAACTGAGTAAGAGGAAAGAAGGTGGATAGCCCTGTTGTGTTCCTCATGTGAAGGTGACTGCTTCTAGCTTTACTTTATTTAGGATACTGCTGGTTCTCTATAACTCTGTTCTCCCTAGAAGTTTTATTGTGAATAGAGATTTGATTTTGTTAAAGGTCTTTTCCTTCTCTTTTAAATTTTTATTGAATTTTTATATTTAATACAGAGTATGTCAATCATCTTTATACTCTCTTCTCCTTTGGCAATCTCCTGTAGGCACCCCCACACACACACACATGCACTGGATTTCATGCATTCTGTCATTTGTGTTAAAGCCTATGAAGTTAAGTTAGTGTCCCCAGACATCCTTCAGTGCAAGTTCATCTACTGAGGTCTAGTCAGCCTATCTAATGTCCCCTTTTAAAAGAAGATCAGCTCTGACTTATCCAGCAGTAATCAGCTACCAAGAGTTCTTCAGCTAAGATTGGCCCATTGCCCATTTTCACAGCTCTGTGCTGGGGTTTTGTCTACTTGAGTTTGCATAGGTTTTATGCAAGCTGAAATCATTGCTGTAGGTTCATATGAGTAAAGTCCCAGGAGCCTGTAGGACTCTATTTCCATGTGGTTATGTACCACCTTCCTGGCTCTTACAATTTTTTTCCCCCTCTTTCAGAAAGTTCCTTGAGCCCTGGGTGGGTGGATTTTTAATATAAGATATCTGTGCAAGGACCCACACCCTGCAGAATCTTATTATCTATACTAAAGACCCATTTGTGTCTTTTTGTGTTCATGGCCCTCTGTTGCTTGAAAGAGCTGCATTCATCAGAGTTGAGCAATGCATTAGTATTCTCTCTACCCCTTGCTTGACTACATTCCATGAGCCTTAGGTGTAGAGTTTGCCCCATAGATGTGTCACTTAGGGTTGAGAAATTCAGAAACAACTTATGTGTGACCAGTTGTGAAACTCCATAATAATCTCCATTGGTTGTAAAAGAATCTTCTTTGATCACTAGTGACTCAGATACTTGTCTGTAAATATAAGGATCTGTATTTTTCACATAGTAAGAAATTACATTTTTGTATGGGTGTGACAGCATTGGGATTTTCCATAAGTTCCATGACCTCTCCAGCCATGTGTATTTGACTATATCTACAGTACCACACTGAGTCCCTCCTCCCCCACAGTCGAGTATGCTTTAGATCCAATTAGGTAGCTGTTGATTACTCTCAAGACAAAAGTTCCACTTGTACCCAATGTAGTTTTCTGTGTTTCTGTGTTGGTCATTGTTGTGGTTATCATGGCTTCAAGTTGGGGCTGGCCAATTGATTGATATTCTCCTTAACAGATCTCCAAAACTCTGAGACTTAGCCTTCAGGGGAAGCGTGTGCTCTATTGCTCCAAATACAGTCTCTAACGTATTTCTTGTATTCAGCAATAGGGTCTTAAACTTCAATAGCTGTGACAATAGCCTGGGGAATTTGGGGAGTGTCTTGGATTACCCTGGATAACAGGTTTCTCCTGTCTGGCACTGTTTCTTGTTATGTAGCCTTCAGCTATACACATGGACTTATGTAAAGATATTGTATGAGTAATTTGTTAGTAGGTTTTTGGACTATTAGGGTTTCTGCTGTTTTTTTACATTGGCATTATATATTCTCTCTCTCTCTCTCTATCTCTCTCTCTCTCTCTCCACGTCTAATCCTCACTCTACACCCTCCCCACTTAAATGATCCCAGTTACCTTCTTTCTCCCTTGATAATTCCTGTCTCCTATTTTACCCCCTCTTTTGAGCTCATTCTTCCCCTTTGTTCCCATAATTCCTTGTACAACTCTCCCTCTCTCTCTCCTATTTAACTATTCCCATTTTACCCATTTTACCCTTAGTAACGCCTTTCTCCTACTGTGCTGTCCATCAAAGGCCTTTTCTTCATCAGTTGAGAAGACTGAGAATAACAGTAGTAGAAAGCATCTTCTGAACTTGTGAAATCTTCAGGGCTCCAAGCACTTTTGCCTTCTATCCTATGCCATAAAAGAGACTTTTATGTAATAGGCTAAGAGGCTGCTTATAGCAATACAGTTTCGTGATCATCCATCTATTCATCCATCCATCCATCCACCTATTCATCCACCTATCATGAACATTACATGTTGTGAAGGATGCTACACAATGAAAATACTTGTGCAGAAAGCTATGAAAGCTCTCGAGGAATTCACAGTCTATTGGAAGAATTCAGGCCATGATCACACAACCTAAGATTTTTTTTGGTATTTTTGAGACAGGGTCTCCCTTTAGTCCCAGCTGGACTGGAGCTCGCTCTGTAGACCAGGCCAGCATTGAACTTACAAAGATCTGTCTGCTTCTGCCTCCCAAGTGCTGGGATTTTATAGCATATAAATTGGTTTCACTATAGATTTGTAAAAGCAATGGGACATTTTAAATACTGAACTAGGTCAGGGAACAATAATATATTTTCCCTGGTAAGTATAAACACAGAGTTGCCAAGTATTAGGGTTTGCTCCCTAAATGTGAAGTGTTTACACGTGAATGTGCTAGATACCAGTAGACTGGACCAACTGGCAAAGTTGAGGCTATAATGATAGTGGAGGGGCTCTTCATATCTTGGTTGGAGCCAAGTTTCTGTATTGCTTCCAGATGTACTTCTCACTGCTAGGCAAGCTATGAATGATTTGGAGTCCATGCCTAGTCAAGTGTCATCCTTTATAATAAGTCAATATAAAAAATAGTAAGTTAATTTAATTTTTGCTTTAAATCATCTTAAAGAGAATGCTACAAGGTGATACTGTACAACAGAGAAATTATAGAGAACATTTGTATGTGCCTATCTCAAAGTTATTGCTCTAGAGATTTTGTGTAAAACAAATGTGGACAACAGCAAATTATATCTACATTTAACTCAGATGCATTACTGTTTTTATCAGAGTCTGTAAACCAATGTTGTTTAATATACACATATTTACTTTTACTAAGTCCTAAAACACCATGTATCCTGTAGACAGTGTCTAGGTGAAACTGAGTACTTGCTGAACTCACATCAATTAAATATGCCTTGATTGAATATACATCCGTGTCCCTCTCCCACCCATCCCCCCTTCCCAATTCACCATTTCAGTCCATTTTCTGATGCAGTCTTTCTGTTGTTGTTCTTTTACTATGCATCCCTCTCCATGAGAAATATTTATATCTGGGTTGTTGGTACTAGCATCCACATATGAGGGACACCATTTGTCGTTTGTTTTTCTGGGACTGTGTTACTTCACTTAACATAATGTCTTCCAGCTCCATCCATTTACCTGCAAAGTTCATGATGTTGTCCCTCTTTACTGCTGCATAGAACTCCATTGTATACATGTACCACATTTTCTCTATCCACTCGTCAGTTGAGGGGCACCTGGGCTGGTTCCAGCTTTTTGCTATTGTGAACAGAGCTGCAATAAACATAGCTGTGCATGTATCTTTGCAGTAAGTTGTGTCTTGTGGGTATATACCCAGGAGTGGTATGACTGGGTCAAATGGAAGGCTCATTTTGAGTCTTTTAAGGGTTCTCCACACTGTTTTCCATAGTGGCTGTACTAGTTTACATTCCCACCAGCAATGGATGAGTGTTCCCCTTTCCCCGCAACCTCTCCAGCATTTGGTAACATTCGTGTTCCTGATCCTAGCCAGTCTTATTGGAGTAAGGTGATATCTCAAAGTGGTTTTAATTTGCATTTCCTTAATTACCAGAGATGTTGAAAATAAAAATAAATAAATAAAATAAAATAGCTCCAATTCCAGGCCAGCAACACCAGGCCTGGTTTCAAATTACTTTTTGCCTGGTTCCTGATGTTCTATGCCTGGTTCCTGATGTTCTATGCCTGGCTCCTGATGTTCTATGCCTCTAGTCCCAACCCTGAGGAGGCCGAGACAGAAGGAAGAGTTCAAGATGAGCCTGGGCAAAATAAAACAATGCTATTTCAAAGACAAAACAACAAAAATAACTTCTGTGCTTATAAGACATTTTCAAATTGTAGTGAACCATCACTAACTGGTAAAAGGAATATCATTGCAAACATCTCTGTATACCTTCAACAGCTTTGTAATCAAGCTGATGTTGAATGTTTTATTTATTTTTAATTTAACTTTCTCCTTTTCTTATTGATTTTTTTGCAAATTTCCTATAATGTATTTTGATCATATTTAGATCCCTACGGACACCTTCATTACTTCCCTTACCCATTTCGTGTACTCGGTTCTATCTGTTTATCTATCATCTGTTTATAAATATGTATTATATATTATATATAATTAAAACTTATAGAGTCAAAAAAAAAATAGTAAGTTAATATGTTGCCTTTATTTTTAAGCTTTCTCATATATATGATTAATACCTCATGTATAAAACGTGGACTAGAATATTTGTTTGTCTTTTGATAAATAGTAAAGGAGATCAAGTGAGTCATCTAAGCATCTGTTCCATTATTCCCACTTGTCAGTATTCCTATTATCAATGCCTCAGACAACAGCTAGCGAGTGGCAACTGCTAGTAAGATCAAGAAGTTTATCTCTCTCTCTCTCTCTCTCTCTCTCTCTCTCTCTCTCTCTCTCTCTCTCTCTGTAGAAGCACAGAAGCTGGCCTAGTCAAAATACTCTGGCAGACCTGGGTTCGAGTGGCTGGACTGGTATACACTAGTCTGCCACCAGGAAATCTCTAGAAATGGGAACATTATTGTGATTGCAACGGGTCTGCTGGTCACATTCATCCTGCCAGAGAGTGGTCCACTGTAAATTCAGGGGCTCTGGCAAGGTGGATCTGGTAATGTCCTTCCAATCGGTGGGTGTATTAAGCCATACCAAGAGGTCATGGAGTATGCCCCTTGTCCAGTGGGCATTATCCATTCTCTTTGATAGTTTTCTGTAACTCTAACTGACTGAGAGGTGGGTGGTACTAAGGCAGAGTGCACTGCAGAGTCAGGACTAGGTTTATAGGAAAGGTGTGGACTGGAGATAAGAGTGAGGGCAGAGAGGCCCCAGGAGAGGGTAGGCCCCATCCGGTCTCTGGAGGAGAGTATCCCTCCTCAGTCCACCCATTGTCTCTCTGCTTGCAGAGGAGGTGAGACCAGGTGTCATTAGACTGTAGCAGTAAGGAAGGATACAGGGCGGTGGGGTGGGGTGGGGGGGGCGAGGTGTGGGAGTTTCTGGGTGGGGCAGCTCCTCCCTCATCAAATCTGAGCTGGGTACAGACATTTCTTGTTTCCTGCTTAGTCAGGGTCTGCTCTCAAGGAGAGCCCTTCCCCTCAAGCAGCTCTCTAAGCTCCCTAGAGGGATCACGAAGTTTTTCCCTGCCCTTGGCCACATGCATGCTGCCTAGCCGCCTCCCACTCTAGATCCCGCTCCCCTTCCTCCTCATTTGAACGAAGTGCAAGAGCCGGCAGGCAGGGTCTTCCATAGATGCTGGGCCTGACCTTCACTAACCTCAGTGCCCTGTGACTGGAGCAGAGCACGCAGGTAACTGACCTGAGGGTTCCTGTTTTGTCATGGCAAACTGGCAAATTTCCCACCGAGGGGATCACTTACCAGAGACTCCAGGCTTGCCATAGGTTCGAGGGTCCCTGTTGGGGGATAGGGACAGATGTGGTCCTTCTCTGGCCAGCTGTTGGTCCACACACCTACTGAGGGTAAGTGTGACAGGAAGAGGAGCGCTTGGGGGCTGGGGGCGAGGCTCAAAGCTTTATTTCCTGGAACAGCTTATATAGAGGGCTTGAACTAATCGGTGTAAAGTGCAACAGAGCATATTCAATCACTGTAAAGGTCAGGAGAGGGGGTGTAGCCAATCACAGTGCTGGGATGTCATGAGGCTGGTGCCAGGAAATGTGCCTCTTGGTTTTCTAATCTGACAGAAATGACTTACACATGCATATGGAGGTCAGAGGACAACCTTAGGGCCCACTGCTCCTCAGGCATCTGCTGATTAAGTTAGGCCAGCAGGAGCGTGATCTCATGATCTCTACCTCTGCCTCTCTAATGCTGGGATTACAGGTGGGCACTACCACTACCACACCTGCCATTTTTTGTGTGCATTCTGGAGTCTGAACTCAGCCTTTGTTCTTCCAAGTTAAATGTGGGCTAAGTTATTTGCCTAGCACAAAGCAGGAATTTTCATCTTATGGTGCACAATGATTGCACCCCACGTCTCTATTTTATAGTTAAGTGGTCTACAAAACTTTTCTGTCTTAAATGGAGGACTTGAGTTTCTATGATAATGTACTATTACCTGAAAAGAAAGTTGATGGTCACCAATTATGTCTTCAGCATTCTGCAGTCAGTGTGCTGGAGTCCAGACTCTTCCTCACTTCCTTCATATGTACAGTGAGAACCTAGTGTTCACTGTGTAGGTTTATGAAAAATATATGCTGCCAGTCATCTGAAGTACTTAGAATGGACCCCCCCCTCAGATCACAACACTAGCTACTGTGAGCTTCTATTACTGCTGTTCTTTTTTTTTTTTAATTTTATTTATTTTCCCATGTGTGTGAATGTACTGTCTGCATGTAGGTTTGTGCACCCGTGTCATGCAATGCTGCGGAGGTCAGAAGAGGGCGTCAGACTCCCCTGGAGCTGGAGTTAAAGACGGTTTTCAGCTGCCATGTGGGTGCTGGGGATCAAACCCAGGCCTCTGCAAGAGCAGTCAGCATTCTTAACCGCTAGGCCATCTCTCCTGCCTTACTGCTGTTCTTATTGTTATTGCTGTATAGGTGCCACAAGGAACCCTCTGGGTTTGATTTGAGGAGCTTTCAAATGATGTAGTAGACATTCATAGCCTATTTATTGAACTTTTTCTTTTAAGAAATAAAACCATTCATAGAATAAAAATTATTCTATATATGTATATATCATTATGCCAATAATATCTGAGGATAACTATCTTGAAAGAGAATTGCTGAACTGACTAAGGGATTTTCAGCAATAGTAGACATTTCTGAATACCATTTAAATAGACTACTTTTGTTTACTCTCATTAAGAATTCCCTCTTTAGGGTAATTACTACAGAAAGCCACAACTGGAAAAAGTGTAAAGAATAAGAGACTGTAGAGTATATGTCCCTGTATAGGACTCCTATGTTAAACCTCACCCACTCAGGGCTTAGGGATCCTTGCAGAAGAGGGCAAAAAGACTGTAAGAGCTCATATAAACTTATAGCAATGGTGACAGCATGCACAAGACCTACGCAGACTCAATCAGATAAAAACCCAGCACAGAGCTGGGGAATTGGGGAGGAGGGCCCAAGCTTAGCTGAGGAAGTCTTGGCAGCTGATTACTACTAGGTGAGGGAGAGTTGGTCATCTTTAAGGGAATTACATTAGACAGCCTGACCAGGCTCCAGTGAGTGAACTCACACCGAGGGACATCTAGAATACAAACTTGACTCAATAGGCCTTAGCGTATATGACAGAATGCATGGAATCTGGTGGGAGGTTTATCTTATTTGTCAATAGGACAAATAAAAGTATCAGGCAACAAATGCTTAAATCTTTCTGCATAGCTGGAGAATTTCACACACCCATACAATGTATTTCTCCCTCTTCCCTTCCTCCATCTCCTTCCAGACTCCACACTGAGTTCCCCTTCTTCACAGCTTCCTCTTAAAAAATAATCCACTCAGACCAAATAGTGCACATGAATAAAGGATAAACTTGTATTATAAAAGCCAGATTTATTTTTCTGTAACATTTTTGGCATTGTCCTTTGTGTTCTTTATGGAATCTCCTTAATATTTTATTCCTAATTCTTTGAAAATTTCAAACAATGTACTTTTATCATACTGGGGTTTTATTTATTCAAAACTCCTAATGCAGTGATGGCTTTGCTGCTTAGCTTTTGTTTTTGTCTTGATGGGTTTATGTGCAAAAGATTTTCACTTTTATGTGTCCTTACATTTTGATTTATTAGTGGCCTTTAGATGTCATAGTTTTATTAGAAATGCTTACTACAATCCAAATTATTAAAAAATCTCTCTCATTAAGGAATGGGCCAGGCATTAATCATACTTTTTGAATTTATTACTGCAATAAAGTATTTTATAATTTTTCTTCTCTTTTTATCTCCTGATACAGGCTAAAATATAATTTAATTTCCTGTTCTATCCTGGTTAGAATAATCTAGAAACAACTTGGGACTATGCTTCTGAGGGATTTCTTCTTTGGTGACTGGTTTGTGCTTATATTCTGTATCTTCTGAAATGAGGTTTGGCAATGTGTTGATTCTAAAAAAAAATTGCTGCTTTTTACCTGGCCTAATCTTAACTAATAGAATAGAGCAAAATATCTTATTTTTATTTGTTATTTGTTGTATATAAAAGTCACTCTTTACATTTGTGGTTTTGCATTGCATTTAGGCTTGATTATATTTTATCTGGTTTATTGCCATTTTCTCTTAAAGAGCTAGGCTGTGAAGAATGGGACTAGTATATGATCCATCTATACCATTCTGGGTATATATGGGAAGGAACCAAAGTCAGAATATAAAAGAATTACCTGGATACCCATGCACACAGTGTGCACACAGTGGCATTATATATAGCAATCAAGTTATAGTATTGCCCTGGTGTCTCTTAATAGATGAATGGTAGAGAAAATGCGATATATATATATATATATATATATATATATATATATATCACAGTGGATTTTGGATATAATAAAATAAAATAATTTTATTTATAGGACAATGGGTGGAAATGAAAATCATCATACTAGGCAAAACCACCTAGATTTGGAAAAACAAATATTCGATGTTTTATTTCTCATCTACAATGTAAAGGAATAACTATTAAGGGATGTAAACTAGATAGGGAGACAAATGCAGCCATTAGGGGCATAAATATGATGACATTACTTTCCATAAATGTATAAGAGTGTCATAATAAAACCTGTTATTCTATGTTACTAATACATACTATAATACATAATAAAAAGAGCAAGTGGTTTTAAATTTATTGGTCATATTATTTAAACTTTTTATCATTTTATTTAACTTTGTTAGTTCCTTCCTTCCTTGAGCTAATTTTTTGCTCAATAACTTCTTGAGATGAATGTCCAATTTGTTTATGTTGTTTCTTTCCTAGTAATACAATTATTTATTAATTTCCCTCTGGGCATTGCTGTAACTAAATCGTATTATTTGTTCACTTGTTTTCATTATTATTTCATTTTTACTTTCTTTTGATTTACAAAATGCTTTACACACCTTTCAACTTATTTGAAGAGATAGAATTTTTCATGGTTTTAAAATATCTGTACTTGACCGGGCGTGGTGGTGCACGCCTTTAATCCTAGCACTTGGGAGGCAGAGGCAGGCGAATCTCTGTGAGTTCAAGGCCAGCCTGGTCTCCAGGACAGCTGGGGCTACAGGGAGACCCTGTCTTGAAAAGACAAAAAAAATCTGTACTTATTCTTTAAAAAATTCACACAAATTTGATCATATTTATCTCATTAAGGTTCTGGGTGTTGGGCCATCCATTAGTGTGTGACCAGCTTACCAGGGGCTACGCCCTTAGGGAAAACCATTTTGCTTAACCAGAAGTCACTAACTTTCAATAGCTCCTCAGTTAGGAACAGGGGTTCCTCAACCCTTTCCCTGTCCATGCTAGAATGTTGACTGACTTGATCTGGGATGGTCTTGACTAGGCAACCACAAGTGCTGTGAGTGCATGAACATAGTAGTCCTCTTATGGCCAAGAGACACTATTCCCAGTCTTCCTAACCTCCGGATGTCACTACTTTTCAACTCTCTCTTCCAGGATAATCTCAGAGCCTTGGAGTAGAGGAATGATTGTTCTGTTCCATTTTTGGCTTAGCCAGAGTTATAGTTCCAGGTCTGAGTTTCCTCCACTGGAGTGAGCCCTAAATCCAACCAGATATTGGTTGGTTACTCCCACAACATCAGTGCCTCTAAAACACCCAGGGACATATCTCACCAGTTTGGTCATTATTGTAGTTCACAGGATTCCCAGCTAGGTAATGTTAACGACATTTTTCTACCCAACAGCCTCTGTATCACTTTCCAGTACTATGAAATTTAGCCAGCAGTTGGGAAGCTTCCTGGTGAATAACAACTTGATTTCTCCATGTCCTATGATCAAAGGGTGTGGTGTCTGCAGGAATAGGTTCTAAGTATCAAGTTCTTATGAGCAACCAAGAGCAATGGCTGTAGCCTCTATCGTTTTGGGAGTGTCTCAGGGACCCTCCCCCACCCAAGACAATGCATAGCTGTGACATTAAGTCAAAACATTTTTCATGTCTCAGAAACTATATTTCTTATGTTTATTCTTTCAGTGAAATGCATTGAAATTTTCTTCTATCAGATGAATCAATGTTTTGTGAATTCATTTCATAGACCATTGGAGGAAAACATTCTATTATCTCTTTTCAAGGTATCAAGTTAGTCATAGCTCTAATTCATGAATTTTGTTACTAGATTTCTCTATTTCTATGTAACTATTGACTTTATGCTGAAGATGGTGAATTTAGACACTTATGAATTGTTAAATGTCTTTGTTCTTTACTGGTCCTATAAGTTTTGCCTTACAAATTTGGTTTGTTAAAGGATTTAACATATTCAGTAAGCACTTTAACAATTCTTTATTTTACAATAATTATTTAAATAAAGTTCCTTATTTCATCCAATTTAATCCACTTTTTCTGGAATTAGATTTTATTTGCAACAGCTCTCCTCTTTCCTTTTTGCCCACAGCATTTTTTTTCTTTTTCTGCTGATCTTTGTTTTTGCTGAGCATCTTACAGAGAGTCCATATAATCATGGACTCTGAGTAAGATGCTCACCAAAGAGATAATCATTTGTGAACTAACTGGATTTTTTTTTTTAAGGTGAGTTTGTTTTAATCACACACTTTTATCAGTGTTTCTATGCTTTTTCAGTACCTTATTGTTTAGTATCCTGTTTTGTCTTAGAAGAGTTACATAAAGATGAATTAAACCTTTAATCATATCTTCTATTTTGCTGTCTGTATGTTAACATCTCTCTTTCAGCTCAGCCTCTGGACCAGAATGGATAGGTGTCTCTAAAAGTGAGAGGAAATCTAGCCAGGTGTCTTGCAGATGGCTAGAGTAGAAGATCCTACTGATGCTATTTCTCTCCCCAGACAAAATCAATGATCTTACATGAGCTCCCAGTAAGTAACTGCTAATGTAAATATTTTTAAATATTTTACTATTTAGGATCCTGACAATATGAGGGAAAGTAAGATCCAATTCTTCCTATTTATCTTAAGGTTTCATTGTATGCTGGGAAAAATCATACTGACCTAAAGGACATTTGGAGGAAGAATATTTTATGTATCACTGTACAAATCTTACTGATATCATTATATGTTTAGAAATGACATTTCTGCATTATGTGAACTATATTGCTTAGCCATAACAAATACTGCTAATTTCCTTTATGCTTATTATTGTATTGACAAGAGAAGAGCAGGAAGGCTACAGTTCAACAGTTTTACCCACACCCAGTTACAGTTATGAGGTTTAGTAGATTGAAGATCAGACTGTGTCTCATATGATCTTGATTCAAATACGTTTTTTTTATTGATGCTTTGTGTATTTCATACATCATTTTCCAATTCAGTTCAGGCATATATCCCCTTCCCTTCCCCCCCACCCCACCCCTACCCATCCCAGATCATGCTTTCTGCCGTAACTTTTCTGCATCTTTCTCTGTTTTTTTGTTTTATTTTGTTTTCATTTTTTTAACAATAAGTGATAATATGTGAGTACAAGTATCCTTCATGTAAAACCAATTTGCGAGCAGTTGTGCCCAAACCCACACAGCTCATGGGTCCCACCATCCAGCAGGGGGGTCTTGTATGTTCAATCAAGTTGATCAAATGGAATAACCCACGGCTGATGCCACAAGTTTACATCCTCTAATGGTTAGGAGATGTTATAAGCCATAAGAAGACTCTATCATACTTAACAGAAGAAAATGTAATTCATGGATTAACATACCATCCAAACATCTGTGTCTATACCAAAGTAACCTACCATAACAATTAGTACTGTTTAAATACCTATATATATAATTGCCTGTGCTTCATTAGTAGGATCGAAAGGCTATATATTATACTGTTTAAATACCTATATCTCTAATTGCATGTGCTTCATTAGTAGGATCAAAAGGTTATGCCTGGACAAGCTGGCAGTCCATGAAAGAAAACAGCCAGAATTGACTAGAGACCAAGACAACAGCTCCAGAGAAAGTAGACTGTTTTGCTTCTCATCCACCTGTGCCCCTTTTATAAGCCTAGGGAACAATCTGCAGAAGAGGGGGCATGGTACAATGTAAGGGCTGCGATTGGGGTGAATGGTGAAACTACAACAATATAGACTGGACACTCATTTGATCAAATAAGTTTAAGCACATTTTCATGTTTGCCAACCACTTTAAGTAGGTTTTAAAATGTCTGTCAATTTTAAACTGTAGAAAGGTATTTATATTTTTATTATTGATTAGTAGGAATTCTTTACATTTACCAAATATAAATCTCCCAGTCTTTAACTTATCATTTAATCACCTACTGAACACCAAAGTTTTTAATATAAATCTAGTTAATATTAATTGTAGTTTATTTATATTAGGGCTTTTAAGATTATGCTTTAAAAAACTGAGTGGAGATAAAAAGAACACCAGGAAGAACACCGTAACTAGACCAATGACTGAGCTGAAGTTTCCTCAGTGGGACAGTTAGTTTGCATTATTAGCTTACTAGATAAGAATCAGATAGAAGACACCTCCAGGCAGATCTGAGAGGGCATTGCCTAGGGTCTTAACTGAGAAAGGAAGACCCACACTGACTGTGGACGGCAATTTAAAACAAAAAAAGAAAGAAGATAGCTAAATGCCAGCATTCACAGCCCTCTGCATTCAGACAGTGGATGAAATGTTAGCAGTAACCTGAACCTCTGACCACCACCATTTCCTTGCCAGGATCAACTCTCTCCTCAAACTAAGAGCCAACATAAACCCGTTCTTCCTTGAGTTGCTTTTGTCCCTTATTTTGTCAGCAAGGAGAAAAGTAACTAATGGATTTAATCTGAAAATTAAGAGAGAAAATGACATGAGACAAAAAAGCCTTCAGAATGATGAAAGCATGCGAATCATCAGGGAAGGAGAAACTATGGGGTGCTGTAAATCCTGTGTTGACAGGCCTGCGATGCTCTCAGGGGGAACCCTACCATCTGAGGCCTTCTCTGAGTTAATCTCCTAAACCCCCCTCATCTTCACTTTCCTTATGTCCAGCTCACAGGGCTGTTGTGGGCAGATACATTTAGCGAATGAGTGTCAAAATAACATATAAAGTTTGGAGAAAGGTAAAAATTAAGCTGTGGATTTGGGAAGGCAGCTAGGGGTAGGGAAGAAGCACAGATTCTAAAATTAGTGGATGGAAATATTTAAATCCATTGGTGATGTAACAGCTGAATTATCTTGGGACAAATTAGCATTTTCAGAATCCTGTGTGAAGTGGTGATAGCTAAAATACCTCCTTCAGTAGGGAAAATGCATGTGTGTTCCTTCTAAACTGCTAAGCAGTTTATAAATATTTGGTGATTTTGCCATCTTTCTCCACTCATGTTTTCTTTTTTACCTCAAGCTATAAAGTAAAAAGATAAATTAAGTACACTTTCTTGTTGGTTATAGACTCTGACTAATGTGTATTTGGTTTTAATGTTTCAGTCATGTATATTCATGAAAATAAGTGAGGAGAAAATTGTTTCCTGCCCAACATATTCCAGTGAGGATTTTGATAGGCAGAACAATCATTTAATTGCTACATTTCTATTTCTACTAGTGTCAGGCTGGGACAACAGACTCCTTATGCAAATTGGGAAGACTGCTGAAATGGAAACTGATTTTGGATTAGCCAATAATAAATTGACATATTTTATTGACCCTGGAAATTCAGCTCAAATAGCAAGTTAAAAACATCATCTCTAAACTGTTACGGCATAGAAGTGGTAGGAATCAGCCTTAATAATGATATTATAGTCTACTAATTACTATTATACATGATTATAACAGAAGACACTGCCATATGTTGCTATGGACAGACTTGTGTTCCTCACAAAGTTTACATGTTGAAGTCTTTTTAAAGACATTTTAATTGAAGTTTTGTGCATTTCATACATCATTTCTCATTCCAATCTAGACTCATCTCCCTTTCCATGTCCCCCACTCCACCTGAGTTCATGTACCTTGCCATTCTTGTCCTGTATCTTTTTCTGATTCTTTTCAAAGTTTTTCAAAGCAGAGGATTACTACTGGGGGAACTCTACTGTTTCAGTCAGTTTCCTGTCCCTGTTCCTCTGTTGCTGTTCCCTCCAATCTGTACCACTTCAACATATATATATATATATATNTACTAAACTTATATCATCTGTACACAAACTGTAATTTCCATATCATATTTCAGGATTCACATTTTTCCTTTTTAAATTTATATTACTCTAAAATATGCCTACATATCCTCCACCCATATACAAAGATTACAAAGTCTCAAAATAAGTTCTGGGTTAATTCTAGAGCCTGTCAAGGGATTTACATTATAAGAGCCCAGTTATTTTCAGGGAAAGGGGTAAATAACATTGATGTTGGTCAGTTTGCAGTACAACTCAGTGTTTGGTGCTGGCATCCACAAATGAGGGATACCATTCGTCGTTTGCTTTTCTGGGACTGTGTTACTTCATTTAGCATAATATCTTCCAGTTCCATCCATTTACCCACAAAGTTCATGATGCCATCTTTCTTTACAGCTGCATAGAACTCCATTGTGTAGATGTACCACATTTTCTCTATCCACTCGTTGGTTGAGGGGCATTTGTGTTGATTTAAGCTCTTTGCTATTGTGATGAGAGCTGCAATAAATATAGATGTGCATGTATCTCTGTGGTAAGATGAGTCTTCTGGGTATATACCCAGAAGTGGTATGTCTGGGTCAGGTGGTAAGCTTATTTTGAGTCTTTTCAGGGTTCTCTATGCTGCAATGTGACAGCCCTTGGATTCAGGGAATTTAAAAGTTAAATGTCAAAAGTTTCCTAATCTGATAGAATTGAGGTCCTGAAAAAAAATTAAGAGATTTCTTTCTGCTGCTGTCTCTGTCCATCTGTCTGTTTGTCCGTCTGTCTGTCTGTCTCCACATTTAAGCACTCTGGGAAGTCCAGGTAACCAAACAGCAAGCAAGCTACTGTCTGCTAGCCCGTCAGAGTCCCCATCAGGACTCAACAAAGTAGCAGCCTAATTAGAGACTTCCTGATTAGAGACAATACATTTCTGTCATTCAAGTCACTCTAATTTTTTTTTTTTTGGGTATGCAAGTTTATGCAGATTAAGTTATCCATAAATAAGACTTTTTGTTTCTCACATGTGCTAAATACATACTAGTTCCTGGGTTAACAATGGCTATCAGAATGCGCTTCTTACTGTTCAGTGATTCAAAACTTAGAGGTGTGGACAAACATGATTGCCTAACCATGAGCCAGCTCCTCGGAGAAGCAAAGCAAGCACCATGGTGGAGCATGCAGCAGAACATATTTTGTGTTTTGGAAAATGCCACAGGATGCTTATTTTAAGCATTGACATTTGAGATGAGCCTTGAATGGTATCTTTCAGGGAAATCAGGGCATCCAGGCAGAAGCAATAAATGTTGCAAAAAAAAAGCTACAGAGGAAGTGGGAACTTTGAAGAAATCTCAAGTAGTTTATGCCGCACAGGACAGAGGCTGGCAAAGGAGGTGGCAGAAGTGCGAACACAAATGGCCTTCTGCAAAGCATCCTGGGTACGGATCTTTGCATATTCAGGATTTATTCTGAGTATAAGAAGGGAGCTCTGATAGTGCTTTTCTGAACAGAGTTTGCAGGGTTTCTGTTAGAGTACTTGATCTGTAATTGCTATATTTTTATGAATTATAAAATTAAAATTTATTTTATCATTATAAAATCTAGCAATAATTTATGCTGTAAAGTGTATTTCATCTGATATTATTTTAGTCATTTTAGAGCCCCTTTGGAGTGGGTTTCATCATAAATCATTGTCTATCATTTTGCCTTCCATGTGTTCTAAAGCGTGCCATTTATAAACAATGCTGATAGTTGAACAATGGTTTCAATTTTGCTTCATTGTTTTCCTTCTGTCACTCTCCACTGTTTGATGTGTTTATTTCATTCAGGTGCATGCCATGTAAATACTGATAAGGTAGAATTTTTGTCTACTATTTTGCTATTTGTTTTAAATATGTCATTGTTCTATTTAGATTTAACTAGGTTTTAAGTGTTCTATTTTATTTCATATTGCATATTTATTGAGAGTTTTTAAATAAAAAAAACTGCCTTGGAAATTAAAAATAATGCTTCAATTTAAAGCAGCAAAATTGAAATTAAAAGAACTCACTTTCCACAGTTGGAAAACTGCAGACTGACATAGTTCCATTTCCTTTTCCTCACTGTTCTGCTATAATCATAAAAATTATGTCTTAATACATGTTAAGCCCATATACACATTTCTAGAAGTATTACTTCATGTGGTTAACTTTGAACTTAGATAGAAAACTACAGTAAAAATAGCCTTTTATGGCTTTTGACAAAATCCAACATTCTTTCATGATAAAAGTCCTGAAGAAACTAGAAAAAAAAAAAGAAATATATCTCAACATAATACAGGCCATATATGACAAACTTATCCACATTATAATAGATGGGAAAAACTAAAAAAACTTCCACTAAAATCAGGAACAAGACACGATTGCCCATGTTCTTTACTCTTATTCAGTACAGCACTATATTTACTTATATGAATAGGACAAAAGAAGACAATAAAAAAGGATACAGATAGGAGAAGTAAAGTAGCCCCATTTGCAGATGGTGTGATTCTATACATAAGACACAGTAAAAATGCCATCAGAAAACTATTAGAATTCATAAACACTTTCAGCATAGTGGAAGGATAAAAAATTAACAGAAAAAACTTAGTTTTCCAAACACCACCAACAAACATAAGAAAGAAATGAGGAAAACAATCTTATTTACAGTTGCTTCAAGGCCACAAAATACCTTGGAGTAGAACTTGTCACCGAAACAAAAGATCTCTAAAAAAAATCACAATTTTTTAAATATGCAAGAAATTGAAGACAACAGGAATAGGAAGACCTCCCATGCTCATAGAGTAGAAAAAAATATTGTAAAAATGGTTACTTTATAAAAAGAAATCTATGGATTCAATGACTCTCCATCAAAATTCCAGTGTCCTTTTTCATAGAAAGAAAAAACAACATTTATTGGAATAACAAAAATCTTTGTATATCATTCTTGAGCAAAAGGGAATAACGCCTGACTTCAAGTTATACTATAGAGTCATAATAATAAAAACTGCATGGCACAAAAGCAGGCATGTAGATCAATGGAATAGAACAGAGGTCCCAGAGATATTGGTCCACACAAGTTTAAGCATGACAAAGATACTGAAAACATACATTGAAGAAACTACCACCTATTCAATACATGTTCTGTAATACCTCCACTGACTTAAAAGAAATAATTTGTACCTTTTCGCTGACAGTCTATGTGATGAAATATTATTCTCATATTTTATATCTGTAGACATAACTTCTACTTTCAAGCATTTTAGTTTGTTTTGGTCTTTTGGAGACAGGGTCTCCCTGTAGCTCCAGCTGGCCGAGAATTCATTCTATAGACCAAGCTGGCCTTGAACTCACAGAGATCCGCCTGCCTCTGCCTCTCGAGTGCTAGGATTAAAGGCATGTGCCACCATACCTGGCTTCTTCAAACATTTTAATTAGTTAAAATTTTCATCCAGTAAGTTCCTCAGACAGTTTCTGCTGAGTGTATTTTTCTTCTCCTGAGAAATGGCTCTACTTGTTTCGTCATTCTCCTTTCACCTGTCCCAGTTTATAACCTGCCTGGAGCAGCTGTAGTGTTTGGTTGATTCCCATTGTTTCAACTACAGCACGTTTAAAACTGTCACATTCTGTGTTTGCTAATCCAACTCTCTTCTCTCTGGAGTATTTACTATTAATGTTGACATTTGTGATAGGTTTTTAAATTTTGTTTATGTTGTTTGTTTAGTAAATTCCCTAAACTAATTTTGTGAAGTCTTTGTTGTTTGTTGTGTGCAGTGACTGTAATCTCTGGTTGATCAACTTTGTGGATAGCTAATAATTAGATTAAAATTAAAAGACAATTTTAATTTTAAATAGTAACACGAAACATTTTCTTGGTCAAAATCTTTTGTGGATTTTTGTACACACCTTCAAAACTATTCAATGGACAATGCTACCTGCTTTCACAGAGTCCAAAAGCCAGCTTGTACATGGTACTGGTTAGAAAGCTCCTGCAGCCTTTCCCTGTATGCAGACAATTTTCAATTTTTTTTTTGTTGTCTTTTCGAGACAGGGTCTCCCTGTAGCCCCAGCTGTCCTGGAACTCACTCTGTAGACCAGGCTGGCCTTGAACTCACAAAGATCCGCCTGCCTCTGCCTCCCAAGTGCTAGGATTAAAGGCGTGCGCCACCAATTTTCAATTTTTACAAAGGTTTTGTCCAGCTTCACTTTTGCCCTAACTGGCAATCTGCCTCAGGCAGCTGTAATGTTTAATAGAGTCCCTTTTTTGCTTCAACAAATTTCCACGGGTGGGTTCTTTTCCAGTGTGTGAGTTTTGCGCTGGTTCAAATGAAGACAAGCCTCGTGAATGGGGCTTTTCCAGATAGGCCAAGTAGAGAAAAAATTATGGGATAAGGTTCTTTTTCTTCTCTCCAAACCAACCAATGTTCTCTCCCTATATTTCATTTGGTTGCAGCATTAAAGTAGCTGGCTTTTGCCCCATAACCTACAAAGATAAAGCTTGCAAAGGTCAAGGATTCAAGGCAGCTCCTGCTCGCCAATTGATAACCAGCCCTGCAGCCTTCAGGGAAAAGGGTGCCACATCCCTGCAATTTCTAAAAGAGCGCATCTTGGTTTCTAGAACCAACTGGAACCTCTGCTGGCTTTGATAAACACAGCCTTTGTAAAAAGTACAATGTGAATTTCCTGTGCAACCCCCCCATCCCTATTCTTGCCAGAAGCCTGCCAGTGCATAAGACCCTAAACTCCTACAAATACATGAGTTTAAGTCTCTTGAGGCCAATTCCCCCGTCTCATTTGACCTGTTGGGTTTACCTGCCTCTGAGTCCTTTTTTTCCTCTCCCTTTGCCCACAACCCTGCTGTGGCCTGGTGAAGGAATGAAATGGCTTTATGTGGGCCAAGAGGCCAGTGACTCATGAGAGTGGACACCCAGGAACCCCATAGCCCCACAGAGGCTGATGGCTTGTTAGCTTTCGCAAATGCCAGAAGTGTATGTCCATTAGATTCTTAAGGATATTAAGGTGCTGAGAAGAAAGAGATCAGGCAAATTCAGTTCACCATTCCATCCTTATCCAGAAGCTTTTGTTCAGATTGTTGTAAAGCTTTGGGTAATTTATAGGGTTGTGCAAAAGTCTCAAATGTCATTTTGATTCTTTCCAGTATTATCATTGCTTTTTGGAGAGATTTAAAAATATTTGAATGTTTTATTTATTTTTGTTTCTGTTTTTATTTGTCAGGGTTCACACATGTTGAGCTTATGGATGGTGTCTGTGAGGCTTTATCCAGTCCTTTCTCAGCAAACTGACTGCTTTTCATTTGCTTCATCTTTCCCTTCTGGGAGTGTTTCTTACATATCAACTGCTTTGAAGACTTCTGAACAGAAAAGCCTAATAATTAGGATTGTGTTTGTTTTTAAATAGAGTCTCGCTGGCTGGCTCAGGTTGGCTTGGGGTTCACTATGTAGCCCAGGCTCCTTTTCAACTCATGGTGATCCTCATGCCTCAACCTCTTTTGTGGGGGATTGCAGGTATGTGCTACCATGCCTAGCTTGGATTCTTGGATTCTTTTTTATTGATTTTTCTGCCAGTTTGAAGAATGAGTATAAAATAAAAGAGTAAGACACATGGCAAGTCCTGGCAGTCACTCAATAAGAAGTGACATGAACTTGAAAAGAACACTGTTAGAAACATGACTTTCCTAAGTAGCTGCTTGCAAAGGTTATGAAAACCTTTCTCTACTGCATGAGAATTTGATCTCCAACTACTAGTCCTGCTGAGTATCCCAGTAGCTAATTAGCTGTACCATGTCGCCTACCTGACTAATCAGTATTTACCATATTAAACAGACTACTTGAATGGTAAACTACCTGAATCAATGGAATAACATGTACTGATTGGCATTCTCTGACTTGGGGCTCCCTTGAGCATAATGTCTATAACTGGGCACGTTTTACTGATGATTAAAAAGTCATAGCTATAGATTTGTTCTGAGTCACTGGTTATCATGTGAGTTTTTTATGTGACTTTGGTAATCTTCAATAAGTTTTACAAAATTTTGTCTTAACAATTCTGAGTTAATTGCTGCATCACAGTTGCACAGAGGCTCATGTTCAAAATTCTGCTTCGTGGTCTGTAGAGATGGCTCAGCCATTAAGAGCACTGACTGCTCTTACAGAGGACCCAGGTTTCATTCCTAGCACCCACATGGCCCACACACCTTTAAACCTAGCACTTGGGGGGCAGAGGCAGGCGGATCTCTGTGAGTTCAAGGCCAACCTGGTCTACAGAGTGATTTCCAGGCCAGCTGGGGCTATGAGACCCTGTCTGAAAAAGATAAAAAAACAAACAAGCCTAAAAGCCCAAAACAAACAAACAAACAAAACCCCCCAAATTCCACTTCAAGCCTCTATCAGACAAAATTTAACAAAAGCAATTACTAGATATTGCTGAGAAAGAAAATGTCACTCATACTAGGGGACTTCAATACCCCACTGAGCCCTTTGGATAGGTCAACAGGACAAAGAATAAACAGAGGGACATCTGAACTGAATGAAATGATTAACCAAATGGACCTCATGGACCTCTACTGAATATTCCACCCTAATACCAGAGAATACACTTTCTACTCAGCACCCCATGGAACATTCTCCAAAATCAACCACATATTGGGACACAGAAGAAACCTCCACAAATACAAAAAGGTTGAAATAATTTCATGTATTCTATCAGACCAGAGTGCAATAAAGCGCAACATCAACACCAGGATAAGCCTCACTGCCTACAAGAACACATGGAGACTAAACAACACACTCTTGAATAATGAATGGGTCAAAGAAGAGATAGAGAAAGAAATAAAAGCATTCCTGGAACTGAATGACAATGACAATACAACACAACAAAGCCTATGGGATACCCTAAAAGCAGTCCTAAGAAGGAAGTTTATAGCCCTGGCAGCCTACATTAGAAAAACAGAAAGAGCACAAGTGAATGATCTAACACTACAGCTAAAAGCACTTGAGAGGCAACAACAGATGAACCCTAAATGCAACAGACAGGAAGAAATAACAAAAAATCAGAGCAAAAATCAATGAAATAGAAGCAAAGAAAACAATACAAAAATTCAATGAATCGAAAAGTTGGTTCTTTGAAAGAATAAACAAGATAGACAGACCTCTAGCCCAGTTAACCAAAAGAAAGAAGGAACAACTCCAAATCAATACAATCCATAATGAAAAGGGATCACAACAGACAAGGAAAAGATCCAGAAAATCATACGGGAATATTTCAAGAACCTATACTCTACCAAATTTGAAAACCTAGAAGAAATGGATGAATATCTGAAATCCTGGGAATCACCAAAGCTCAACCAAGAAGATATCCACAGCTTAAACAGACCCATAATACTTGAAGAAATTGAAAATGTAATAATAAACCTCCCAACTAAAAAAAGCCCAGGCCCAGACATTTTCATGGCAGAATTCTATAAAACATTTCAAAAAGACCTACAACCGTTATTACTGAAACTATTTAGAAGGATACAATCATAGGGAATTCTCCCAAATTCCTTCTATGAAGCCAGCATCACTCTATTACCAAAACCAGGCAAAGATACAACTAAAATGGAGAATTATAGACACATCTCCCTAATGAACACAGATGCCAAAATTCTAAACAGGATACTGGCAAATCGCATACAGACCCACATCAAGAAGATTATCCATCATGAGTTGTATTCATACCTCCTGAGATCTCAGGGATGGTTCAATATGAAAATCAATAAAACATCAATCAAACACATAAATGGATATAATAAAGAGCAAAACACCACACTAATCATCTCAATTGAGTGCTGAAGAAAATCCAGCATCCCTTCATGCTTAAAGTCCTAGAAGGAATTGGATCATTCCATTACATTGAGGGATCATTCCATTACATTGAGGGATCATTCCTCAATGTAATCAAAGCCATATACAGGAAACCCACAGCCAATATCATCCTAAATGGGGAAACGACAGAAACATTCCCTTTAAAGGTAGGAACTCTGCAAGGCTGATCCCTGTCACCACTCCTCTTCAATATAGTGCTTGAAACACTTGCTAGAGCAATAAGACAAGAAAAGTAAATTAAAGGAGTACTAATTGGAAAAGAGGAAGTCAAGCTCTCCCTATTTGCTGATGATATGATTGTTTACTTAAGGGATGCAAAAAACTCCACCAGAAAACTCCTAGAAATGATTAACAGCTTCAGCAAAGTGGCAAGATATGAAATTAACCTAAAAAAAATCAATGGCCTTTCTTTACACCAAGAACAAGTAACTTGAGAAAGAATTCAAAGAAACCTTCCCCCTCACAATAGCCTCAAAAACAATAAAATACCTAGGAACAAACCTAACCAAAGACACCAAAGATCTCTACAACAAAAATTTTAAACCCTTAAAGAAATTGAAGAAGACATCAGAAGATGGAAAAACCTCCCATGCTCATGGGTTGGGAAAATTAACATTGTAAAAATGTCCATTTTACCGAAACTCTTGTATAGATTTAATGCAATTCCAATCAAAATCCTCAAGAGTTTCTTCACAGGCTTGGAAACAAAAGTCCTTAAATTCATTTGGAAAAATAAAAGACCCCGAATAGCCAAAACAACCCTGAGCCAAAAGAGCTTCACAGGGGGGATCACTATACCAGACTTCAAACTATACTACAGGGGTATAGTCATAAAAACAGCCTGGTACTGGCACAAAAACAGACCTGTTGACCAATGGAAAAAAACTGAAGACCCAAATCTGAGCACATACAATTTCAGCCATCTTATATTTGACAAGGGAACCAAGAAGCCACAATGGAGAAAAGACAGCATCTTTAGCAAGTGGTGTTGGCAAAACTGGATCACCACTTGTAGAAGAATGAAATTAAACCCCTACCTCTCGCCCTGTACAAAAGTCAACTCCAGATGGATCAAAGACTTCAACATGAAACCGCAAACTCTGAAGGCGATAGAAGAAAAAGTTGGCAACAGACTACAAGACATAGGCATAGGAAAAGACTTCCTAAATCATACATCAGCTGCACAAGAATTAAGGTCGACAATTGACAAAATGGGACCTCATTAAACTTAAAAGCTTCTGTACATCAAAAGAAACAATCAAGGAAGTGAAGAGAAATCCCACAGAGTGGGAGGAAACCTTCACTGAAGAAACATCTGACAAAACATTGATTTCTAGAATATATAAACTACTCAAAAAACAAAGAAGAAAGAAAGCAAATGACCCACTCAATAGATGGAGCAAAGAGCTGAACAGAGACTTCACAAGTGAGGAATCAGAGATGGCTGAGAAACGCCTTAAGAAGTGTTCAGCATCACTAATCATTAAGGAAATTCAAATCAAAACCACTTTAAGATATCATCTTACTCCAGTAAAACTGGCTAGGATCAAGAAAACAAATGATACCAAGTGCTGGAGAGGTTATGGGGAAAGGGGAACACTCATCCACTGCTGGTGGGGATGTAAACTTGTACAGCCACTATGGAAAACAGTGTGGAGAACCCTTGGAAGACTTGGAATGAACTTGCCACCCGACCCAGCCATACCACTCCTAGTCATGTACCTTCAAGACTCACCCCACCATAGAGATACATGCATGGCCATGTTTATTTCAGCTCTCTTCACAATAGCAAGGAGCTGGAACCAACCCAAATGCCCCTCAACTGATGAGTGGATAGAGAAAATGTGGTACATCTACACAATGGAGTTCTATGCAGCAGTAAAGAAAGACGACATCATGAGCTTTGCAGGAAAATGGCTGGAGCTAGAGGACATAATGCTGAGTGAAGTAATACAGTCCCAGAAAAACAAACGATGAATGGTATTCCTCATCTGTGGATGCTAGTGCCAATTACCTAGTTGTAAGTATTTCTTGTGCGTGGCCCCTTGAGCTTTTGTCCAAAGCAGCTGGGAGTGATGCATATTGTAAATAACAACAACAACAGAAAGGACTGCATGGAAGAGCTGACTGAAACAGTGAACTTCTGCTCAAAACAGTCAACTTCTCATGGAGAATATTGAGAAAGACTGAGAAAGAGATGAAAAGCATGTTTGGCAGAATGTATGAGCTCTGGTGGGGTGGGGAAATGGGGGGTGGATACGGGTCTAGTAATAAAAAAGACCAAAGACAAACTCTTCACTGTAACACTCTGTAAAATCAAAAAAGACAAATTGTATATCTCCAACTTACAATGGAACATAATATACATTTCCATTCCAAAAAAAAAAGAAAAAAAAAAAAGAAAAAGAAAATGTCAAAATTTGGGATGCAATGAGGGAATATTTTACCTGGTTAAAGTATCAGAGGGAGATTTACAGAAAGCCATTACATTTCTTCAAAGTGCTACTTGACTAACAGGTGACTTTGTTTTAAAATCAAAGCTGATATATGCATGCAATGCATATTTATCTCTTGTCATTTGTTTCATCATCCTTGTTATCTGTAGCATGGGAGAAGAAGTCAAGGAATAGCGCTCTCCTGCAGAAATAAAAGTTTGGTGCCATACTGATGGTAAATTCTGTTACCCCTCCTATAATTTTCTGAGGGAATCGTAGGCCTCAGGGGGCCTAGGATGTTTTTTCTTTCCAGTCTTAACACTTCAGTGCTCCTAACATGTTAGGCTTTGATACAAATCTGTAATATATTTTGTCATTTGTTTAGTTGAGACACTCTTCATTCTGTAACTCATGTTGCCACAAAGCTTACAGACTGTCCTGGACCACACTGTATTCTGCATACATAAGTTAGCTCAGTTTTTGAATGAATTCTTAATTAACAATATTTTTCATTCCAGTCCATTCAAGAGATAAGTAATAATATTCTGCACTTGTATGTTAGCGGAATCCTTGAGGTTTGTTGATATTTCAGGGCCTTCAGGCCTGTTACAATTGTAATATTACTTTTTTCTTAGCATAGACAGTTGCCATCATTGCCTTCATTTTATAATAACACATTAAACTTCAAAATTTTATGAGATATCTTGTTTTTAGATTTTAATTGTATAATATGTATGTATGTATGTATGTATGTATACAATGTGTGTATGTGTACTTATGTGTATGTGTGTGCAACTGTAAGGATGTCATATCACAGCATGTGTATTAGGCTCAGAGGGCAACCCAGGGTGTTGGTCCCCACTTCTTCCTTATTTGAGACAGTCACTTTGATCACCACTATATAAGCCTAGATGCCAGACCTGTGACTTTCCAGGGATTCTTCTTTCTCTAATTTCTCTAATCAAAATAACATATAGTACCACCATCAAGCTTACATCCTCTACAGGTTAGATGTTATAAGCCACAGTAAGACCCTGTCATATTTAACAGGGGGGAAAATTGTAATTCATGGATTAACATATCCAAACATGTGTCTATGCTAAAGTAACCTACCATAACTATTAGTGCTGCTTAAATACCTATATATCTAATTGCTTGTTCTTCATTAGTAGGATCGAAAGGTTATTCCTGGACAAACTGTCAGCCCATGAAAGGAAACAGCCAGAATTGACCAGAGTCCAAGTCAACAGCTCCAGAGAGAGTGGACTGTTTTACCTCTCATCCACCTGTGCCCCTTTTCTAAGCCTAGGGAACAACCTGCGGAAGAGGGGGCGTGGTAGAATGTAAGGGCTGCGATTGGGGTGAATGGTGAAACTACAGCAATGTAGTCTGGACACTCATTTGATCAACTTGATTGAACAAACAACCTGTCACCCCCCACTGGATGGTGGGGCTGTAGGTGTTTGGGCACAACAGCCTGCAGATAGGTTTTGCATGAAGGATGCTTGTACTCATGGATTATCACTTATAGCTAAAAATGAAAACAAAAAAAACCTGAGAGAAAGATGCCAGGACAGTTATGGCAGAATGGCATGATCTGGGATGGGGGTGGGGGTGGGGGGAGGGAAAGGGAAATAAGCCTGAACTGAATTGGAACAAATGTATGACATGCACAAAGCTCAATAAAAATTAATTAAAAAAAAAAAAAAAAAAAGAAAAAAAAAAATACATATAGAAAAAAAAAAAAAAAAATTTTACTTATTTATTTTTATTTATGTATATGATGTTTTGCCTGCAATGGAAGGACACCCTTGCATGCAATCTCAGGAAGGCAGAAGAGGGTATCAGAGTCCTGAACTGGAGTTACACCCCGGTTTCCTTTATACAGATGCTAAGAACCTAACCCAGGTCCTCTGCAAGTGCAGCCAGTGCTCTTAATTGCTGAGGCATCTCTCCAGCCCCGAAGCAGACATTTTTATAAGAAAAACATTCAAGTAGTTTTTATTTCCAGATATTATTGTTCTGTCAGATGTATCAGTATGAATGTTCCTTCCACTTTGTGGGTCTTCACTCCTTGATTGTTTCTTAGCTGTACAAAAGCTTTTGAGTTTGATGAGGTTGCACTTGTCAGCTGGTGTCCTTATTTCCTGTGGCAGCTGTTGTTTGATTTAGAAGTCTTTTCCTAGGCAGGTCTTTCTTGTAGGTGCCTGCAACTTTTTCCTTACTATCACCTTCAGGGTTTTAAGTTGCAGGTTGAGATCATTGATCCACTTGGAGTTTATTTTTGTACAAGCAGAGAGGTAGGGTTGAATTTTGTTCTTCTAACAGATGGTGATCCAATTTGGCTCAACACCATTTGGCTGAAGATGCTATCTTTTCTCCATTGAGCTTTTTTAGCACCTTTGTCAAATATACGAGGTAGCGGAAGTTAGATGAGCTCAGTTTGGATCTAATTTTTCCTTTGGTCAATGGTTCTGGGTTTTGTTTTTTATTTTTTTGCATGTACCAGGCTGTCTTTATGACTATAGCCATGTAATACAGCTTGATGTCTGGTAATGTACTCCCTCCAGTATTTCACTTTTCACTCAGGTTTGCTTTAGCTATTCAGGGTCTTTTGTTTTTCCATATGAGTTTAAGGATTTTTTCCCCAAGTTTGTGAAAAAGCTCATGGGGATTTTGATTGGGATTGCATTGAATCTGTATATTAATTTGTGTAGAATGGACATTTTTACTATACTAATTTTTCCTACCCATGAGCATGGGAGGTCTTTCCATTTTTTGATGTCATTTTCAATCTCCTTCTTCAGGGTTTTAAAATTTTTGTTGTAGAGGTCTTTGGTGTCTTTGGTTAGGTTTATTCATAGGTATTTTAATTTTATTTTTTTTTTTTGAGGCTATTGTGATTGGGAAAGATCTCCTTATATTCCTTCTCCAGTTGCTTATTGTTGGTGTAAAGAAAGGGTACTGATTTTTCTAGGTTGATTTTGTATCTTGCCACTTTACTGAAACTTTTAATCATTTCTAAGAGTTTTCTGGTGGAGTTTTTAGCATCCCTTAGGTAAACTATCATATCATCTGCTAAAAGGGATAATTTTATTTCCTCTTTTCCAATTAATACTCCTTTAATTTCACTTTCTCGCCTTATTGCCCTAGCAAGCATTTCAAGCACTATATTGAAGAGGAGTGGTGATAGTGGACAGACTTGCTGTGTTCCTGCCTTTAAGGGGAATGCTTCCTACTTTTCTCCATTTAGGATAATGTTGGCTGTGGGTTTTTGTATATGGCTTTGATGACATTTGAGGAATGATCCCTCCAGTCCAATTCTCTCTAGGACTTTAAGCATGAAGGGATGCTGGATTTTGTTGAAAGCTTTTTCTGCATCAATTGAGATGATTGTGTAGTTTTTATCTTTCAGACCATTTATGTGTTTAGTAAGAAAACAAATGTCCTACTCAAAAGATAAAGAGTCTTCACCAGTAAGGAAGTAAAGATGGCTGAGAAACATGTTAAAAAGTGTTCAACATCATTAATAATTAAGGAAATGCAAATTAAATCACACTAAGGTATCATCTCACTCCAATGAGACTAGCCAAGATCAAGAAAACAAAAGACACCAGAAGTTGGAGAAGTTGTGGGGAAAGGGTAACACTCATCCACTGCTGGTGGAAATGTAAACTGCTACAACCACTGTGGAAAGCAGTGTGAAGAATGCTTAAAAAACTCAAAATGAACCTACCACTTGACCCAGCAATACCACTCTGGGTATATACCCATGAGATGCATCCTACCACAAAGATACATGCACAGCTATGCTTATTGCAGCTCTCTTCACGATAGCAAAGAGCTGGAACCAATCCAAATGCCCCTCAACTGGATAACAAAAATGTGGTACATCAACACAATGGAGTTCTATGCAGCAGTAAAGAAAGATAACATCATGAACTTTGCTGGTAAATGGATGGAACTTGAAGCCATTATGCTAAGTGAAGCAACACAGTCCCAGGGGGGCAAAAAGGCAAATGGTTTCCCTCATTTGTGTATGTTAACACCAAATCCCCAGTTGGCTTGCAAACTGAGTAACTTCATTATATTTCATTGTATCTGAAAGCAACTGTGCTATTATAATGTGAATCTCTTAATGGGCTCTAGAATTGTCCTACCACTTGTATTCACACATTGTAATTACCATATATGGATGGAAGATATGTATTCATATTCTAAAAAAATGAATGTAAAGTTATACTTTTTACCTGCATGCAACTTTACTGTTAAAATGTGAATTTTAAATGTGTTTTGGAATTAACCTATAGTTTATTTTCACAACTTATAATTTTGATTTATGTGTGGATATTTTGGAATAATATAAAATTAAAGGGAACAAAAAAAGAGGGAAAAAAACCCATTCAAAGAACTGACCAAAGCAGTAAACTTGTGCATCGAAAAGGTTATAAAAAACTGAGAAAAAGATGCAAGACAGGACTTAACATGTATGACAGAATCCATGAGCAGAGACCAGGGGGACATAAGGGGTGAGAATGTATGGGGGAATGAGTCTAAATTTGATTAAGAAATATATGAAATAAGCTCAATAAAAATTAACTTAAAAAAAGAAAAACATTCGAATGGTGAAAATTTCATTTTGAGCATTCATATATGAAAAAATGCTCAGCATTACTAATTATCAGGGAATACACTAGTGAGAAACATATAATGAAATATAACTTTATTCCATTTGTTATAAAGAAGATAAAATATAAGTGATGGCGAGGATTTATATAAAAGTAATCTCTGGGGTTGTAAGTCACTGCAGGTATTAGGAAAAGTAGAGGTTTCCCAGAAAACTAAAACAGAACTGTCATATGATCTAACAGTCTTATTACTGGATAACAACAGAAAGGAAATAACCCCATATTTATTGTAGTTATGTTCATAATAGCCACAGAGTAGAAACAGCTCCAGTGACTAGCAGTTGATGAACAGATAAAGAAAATGTGGTACATAGTGTTGAATACTATTAAAGCTAGAAGATTATTACTTTTGATAATCTGGGTGAAACTGGAGATAAGTATACTCTTAGAAATAAGCCATAAAAATGAAATAAGCCATAAAAGAAAGATGAATGCTAAATGATCCCACTCACGGGTGGAATTTATAAGAAAATTTGATCTCATATGAGTTTAGACTAGAACAGTCATTACCAGAGCTTGGGGAGAGGATCAGGAAGGAGGCATGGAAAAAATTGATCAATATAAATTAAATTATAACTAGATAGGACCAAGGATCTCTGCTGTGCTATTGTACGGTAGGGTCACCATTGGTAATAATATATGATGTAAACCAAAAATTAGGAGGGAGGATGTTGAATAATTCTGATATAAAGAATTGATAAATATTTGAGGAGTTTCTGTGTTTTACATGATTTAAACCACACACTATATACATGCATTGCAACTTTACCTGGAACCGCATATATTTATACATCAATAAAGTTTTTCTTTAAAGTTCAGTGTATTGCTTGGCAAGCTAGATGATTACTTGGGGATGCATGATTTGTTCCCTGGTGCTTCAGTCTTCATTTCGGCATTCTTTCTGCTTCTATAAGAGGCAGAATTTGTTAGCCACACTGTAATGAGCCTTAGTGCCACATGGAATTTGCTCTAAACTTATTTTGTTTTATGTGGTTACTAGAAAGTGAGACACCCCCCACAGAGGAGAAAGCAAGCTGGCCAGATCCCAAGCCCTCCTGTTAAAGAGGGAAACTCAACTTCCTCATCACTAACACTCATGTCACAGTTTTGGTGAAGGCCTTGTCACAACTGGCAAAATTCTTCTTTGGCTGAAATCTGCTCATGCATATTCAGAAATGCAAATTAGAATGTGTCCTCTTAAGTGGAAAGAAGTTAATAACCTGTAATCTCTGCCCATAGCACTCCAGCACTTGGTGTCTTCATTAAAGCAGCAGGAAGAAATGAGGTTTCCTGTGGAAACCAGTTTGTCTTCTGACACCTGTGTACTAATCATATAATGGCTTATATTTTTGATAAATGGAGGCTTCTTTTGGGAGCTCCCATTATTTATCCAAAATAAAAAAAAATGACTTAGAATCATAGGTTAATATTGATTGTCATCTTGATGCGACTTAGAATCATCATGCAAACCTCTGGACACATCTTAGGAGGTTTCCAGTTTAGGGTAATAGGTATAGGCAGACACACTCTAGAGATGGGCACTACCGTCCCACATGCTGAGGTCCCCAAGCTGCAGAAAAAGAAGACAGCTATGAGCACCAGCGCTCAGTTCTGTTTCCTGGCTGTGAATGTGGGGCCACAAGCTGCTTCCACAATCCTATTCCCAGGCCTTGCCAGAGTGATGGACTCTAACCTCTGACAGTAAGCCAGAATAAAACCTTTCTTTCCTTAAGTGGCTTCTGTCAGGTGTTTTGTACAGAATGAGAAAAGTAACTAAGATAAAACATATCCAAACAACTTCAATGTATTAGCCGAAATAAAGCCCCAACTCTCAAAAGCAAAGCAGTTTTTACAAGATCATATATACCATCTTCAGCCATCACTGAACTCTGCTCAGTTAATTGCTTTACATTTGTTTCACTTCATGATCAGTTTATAACATTTAAAAATAACGGATTGTGAACTGAGTATAGACTGTCAAGTCAGCTCTTCAGAATGCTGAGAGGATGTGCTTTACAATTAGACAGAGAAAAAGAGAAAAAAATCTAAAGGAAAATGCATACGGTGAAATATAGAGATATTAGCAGTTAAGAGCACCGACCGCTCTTGCAGAGGACCCGGGTTCGATCCCCAGCACCCACATGGCGGCTAAGAACCGTCTGAAACTCCAATTCCAGGAGAACTCCAGTTCCAGGGGAATCCAATACCTTCTTCTGACCTCCGCGGCATTGCACGACACGGGTGCACAAAACTTGCATGCAGACAGTACATTCATACAAATACAGAAATAAATAAAATTAATAATAAAGAAATGTAGAGATATACAAATTGTGTCCTAGAGTATGAGCACATGGTTAGTGGAGAAAATACTTTATCAATTTCCATTTGTTGAACGTGTATTTTGTACAGTGAAATGTGACATACGATATGGCGATAACGTAAATGAGGCATGGTGTATTCCCTGCCTGCCTAGGATCTGCAGTTTAGTAAGGCGCCCAGCATGTGAACAAATATGTTAATGACTTGATGTCATTGTACACAAATGAACACAAATGCATACAGTGAAGACTGTGAAGGGAGGCTGCAGCTTTAGTGCCGTGTATAACACTTGCCTGACATGCATGCGGCCTCCTGAAAATAAGTAAGCAAAAAGAGACAGAAGGAACTGGCCCAATACTGCTCTTATACCTCTAATTACAGCTTTCATTGTTAATGGCATTTTCCCTACATTGACAATTCTGACTCCTTAGCCCTCTTAGATGAAGTTTATTAAGTTATTTTTCATTTGTTATTTGGCCTTCTAGTCTTATTTTGAGAGCTGTCTGTTTAAATCATTTTCCCATTTGTTGATTGAATGGATTGCTTCTTGCTCTTTAAGTGTCTTAATCTCCCTATACAGTCTGGATATTAACATCCTGTCAATGAATATCTGGTATACTTTCCTCATTCTGTAGGCTTTCTCTTCACTCTGTTTGGTCTTTCTAGTGCAGAAAGACCAACTTCATGCAATTAAACTTCATGCAATCTTGTCAGTTTTTTTTTTCTTGTATGTGTGTGTACACATTTGTGTGTGTGGTAGTGTGTTATTGATGTGGCAGGGAAGCTGTACTCATGAATCTCAATAAGTTAGTTGCCTTAACAACAGCTGCATAATGATAACACCAGTGGAATGCCCACAGGATAGGGGAAATTTTGCTTGGGTCCTGCCCCTAGAGGAAGAGCTATAAGGAACCAGTGGCTGTTGAGAGTGGAAGAACCAGTCTTCTTTAGGGACAGACTATCTGATAGGTTATCGAATCCCAAGTGGTCAGCCCTGACCTCATGTACACAATAGCAATACATAATGGGTGTAGTAGGTTGTGTGTGTGTGTGTGTGTGTGTGTGTGTGTGTGTATATAAAACAATAATTATAGAAGAGGCCAGGAACTTGAGAGATAATGTGGAGACTTGAGAAACATTGGAGGGGCTAGAATAGTGCCTGGAAATAATATAAATACAATACTCATATGTGACATTTGCAAAAAATAAATAAAACCTTTCACCAATTTTGATTTCCATCAGCAACAATGAGAATACCTGAATAATAGTACTTTCTGAGTGTAACAATTCTTTGTAAAAGATCTTTTCCTATGTTGTGAGCATTAAATTATACAGGGGAGTGAGGAAAGAATAATCTGACACATTAAACTTTAAACTAGGAAGGCTTTTCCTGAGTAATGAATTACAGACTAATGAGTCAATTGCTAAAGCATTGCTTCACAGATTCTTGACTTATTCATCCACAGACTCTCTCTGCATATGTAGCATGAAGAGGATTGGAATCAGGTAGAATATAAACCTGCCTTATATTAATAGAGCATCTACCATGTCCCAGGTGATACACATATGCAAATGACACTACACTGCCTTGTGAATAGGATAACTAAGTAGAAAATTGAAAGACTGTGAAATGGTCTTACTTGAGGTCCATGAATATAATAAAAACAAAATTTATTAAGCATTTATTCTGGTGATAAATTTCATATGCAGTGTTCCACTAAGTCCTTACAACAGTCCCATGAAGTGTGTGTGTGTGTGTGTGTGTGTGCTCACACACGTGCACATATACTCTAGATAGAAAACAAGGCTTCCTTTACTCCACTTCTTATTGCTGGGTGTGTGATACTTGGGAAGTTTATTACCTCTAAATCTCATTATCCTCAACTTGGAAAGGATAATCGTAAAAATGTCTGGCTCATAGGGATGGAGAGATTAAGTGGGATAACATGAAAACTTTCCCCTATAGTATGTGCTCTATTGTCATGAGCTATTATTAATATTTAAATTTTTTTCATTTTATATCTACTTTACTGATGAGTCTTAAAGCTCAGGAAAGCATAGTAGCTTGTTTTAAGTGGTTATATTACATAAATGAGTGGTCAAATGCTTTGAACTCAGGTTTATCGTTAAGAATGATTCTGCTCTTAGAGTTCCATAGTGAAAATCATTTAACATTTCAAAACATAAATTTAGGATGATCACAACGCAAGCATGTAAGAACTTATTTGCCTTACAGTAACTTAATAAACAGTCCTTAAGCATTTATTAAATGGTAGATATTATGCAGTCAATGTAGGATAGAGAAGGAGAGAGGATATGAGAGAGAGAGAGAGAGAGAGAGAGAGAGAGAGAGAGAGATCAGGGGCCAAGCCTGCCAGAGTGACCTACTTCTACCAGCCAAGCTCCACCTCCTAAAGTTTCTAAACATTCCCTGAACAGTATGACATCCCAGCAACAAAACCTTCAAACATGAAATTATGTATAGTTCAGATTCAAACTATAACACTCATCATATATATATATATATATATATATATATATATTGTTGTCTTTTTGAGACAGGGTTTCCTTGTAAGACCAGCTGGCCTGGCACTCACTGTGTAGACCATCTTAGGCAGGCCTTGATCTCAGTAGAGATCCTCCTACCTCTGTCTCCAGAGTGCTGGAACTAGAGGTATGTACCACAATGGCTGGTGCATTTTCTATAATTTTATGAATAACATATTCAACTAAACTTTAAAAATGAGTTTGTTGGATGGGAGAGATGGCTCAAAGATTAAGAGCAGTAGCTGTTCTTGCAGAAGACCCAGGTTTGAATTCCAGTGTCCACATGGGGGCTAAGAACTGTGTGTAACTCTGGTTACACAAAACTCTCTTCTGACTTTCACAGGTATTGCATCACACCGTGCACTTACGTACATGCAGGCGATGCACTCATATACATAAAATAAAAATAATAATATATAGATAAAAATGCATTTTAACACATGCATATTAAAAAGGAATCAATTTTGTAGCCAGAGAAAATTGGGTCCAACTTCTATCTCTGCCTCCCTTAGGGGTGAATTTTGATGAGTTAAATAACATATTTGTATGTATCAAAAAATTTTTTTCTGTGTAAAGAAAGAGATTATTGTTTCAACTTCAAAAGAGTGCTTGGGAGAATTCATTGGGTGGAAAAGCAAAGGAAATGCAAACACACACATGCATATGATGTGCACACAAAACACATCTACTTCTTTGTGTTTCTGTCTCAGGAGTCTTGGAATAAAAAAATTCCACTTTAAATTCTAAAGTATTTAAGTCCTACCTTAACTTCTAAAACTCCAGACCAAGGAAAATTACAATGATGGTCATTACACTGTCAGTAATCATAGCAGCTGGAATGCCTTTCCAGATGTGTATTCGATCTTCCTATTTACACTAAGATATAGGGATTGGCAATATTCCATTTGGTAGATGTTGAAATCTAGGCCAACAAAGTTAAATAACTGTTGCCACACAATATAGACCATGAAACTGGCTTTGAGGTTAGGGTTCTTTAGGGGCCTCTTTTGCAGCCAATTTGTGATGGTCCATCAACTATAGATACCAGGCATAGGGTTATAATCTGGGAAAATTGACTCCATGTGGAAAAATGTTGAGACACGTAAGAAATGTCCTTCCCCTTCCCCTTCCTTCTTTCCTTGCCTCATTCCTCCCTCCCTCCCTACATTCCTTCTTTCCTTCCCATTATTCTTTTCTTTCTTCTTCACACACCTCCATGCCTTGTTAGGGAGCTCAGCAACCTTCACTGCAATGTGCACCTTACCAACAGTATCAGCCTCCAAACAGTTGTCTGATCTTGTTGGTCACAATTGCCTTATCTGTGTAATAACTGTTAGGATTATTATGAAGATTTAATAATGATATCTACATAATTAATTAGACAACATTGCAGATGTATTTAGCACCAGAATAAGTGGTTTATTGGACAAAGGCATGAATATATTGATTAATAAGAAAACTTATATTTTGCTATTCAACTTCCATGCTAATTATATTAGCATATTTTTATGGGAAGGAAAGCTTTTTTTGTAAAGGGAAGCTCATAGAATGTTGGAATTTAAGTCTTGGTTCAACCATGTACCACCAGCTCTGTGATCTTGAAGGAGCAAATGTTCTGGATCGAAGCCTCAAAATCAACCTTAGACATAAAAACAAGATAAAGTAAAACAAGATAGAAGTGTGCATGGAGTTGGAGTTACCCAGCCAGCCAGACTACAGGGTCAACGGAACAATATCCTCCTGCCCCACTTGAGTTGTGGAGCAAGTGTCCCAGTGGGACCACAGTAGTGATTACAGGATACAAGGCAATAAAAGAAATAATGAACCTGACACAACTCCAGTCCAGGAACACCAAGCCCCACAACCAACCTAAAGGAAGTGGCTGGCAGGAAGCAGAGTGAGCACAGCACTCAGGAGGATACCAACCTGTTTGTAACCTACCCAGATTTTGGAGAACCTTCAGAAGAGGAAGGGAAGAGTGAGCTAGACCTTCCAACATATAAGCAAAAGTGAAAGCCTGAAACCTAGGCTAGCCAACCCTCCATAAATAAGGAGAAAACAATGAAGGAGTCTGTGTTGAAAGCAAGCCTTCAACACAGGGAAGAAACATTTGAGATTCACATCAGAATATAAACAAAAAAAACCCCACATGCCAAAAACACAATGAAAGAACAACATGGGTAAAGCACACCAAACACTACGAACCCCGTAGAAGATTCCTACAATGAGATCTCCCTGGAGGTAATCCAGGACACAGATCTTAGAAGAATAATTATAGACATATTCAAAGAAATAAAAATAATATGAAAAACAAATCAGAGAACTAAGGGGAGAAAATGAAAAACTCAGGAAGGAACTAGAGGGAGAGAATGACAAACTCTGTAAAGAACTAGAGGGAGAGAATGAGAGAATGACAAACTCTGGAAAGAAGTAGAGGGAGAGAATGACAAACTCCAGAAGGAAGTGGAAACACTGAAAATATCCCATGTTGAAATGAAAAAGGAAGACAACCAGTGAAGAAAGGAGCTACAAGAAGATAATGAGAAGCTCCAAAAGGAAGTGGAAATACTAAAGAAATCTCAGGATGAAATGAAGAAGGAAATTGAACACTCACCCAATAAACAGGAAAGGATGGGAAAAAGCCTCAGAAACAGAATGAATAAAGCAGAAAAAAAGAATATCAGACCTGGAAGATAACAGAGAAATAGAATGCTCAAGTAAAGATTATGAAATTTTTTTCATTTTTTTATTGAAGCTCTGTGCATTTCATACAAAATTACATTACAAATCAAATCTAGACCTGTGCCCCACTCCCTGTCCCCCCACCCCATCAGAGCTCATGCATTATGTTAAACATGTTTTTCATCTTTTTCTCAGTCTCTCTCAAAATTCTCAATGCAGAAGTTTACTGTTTTGAGCAGAAGTTCACCTTTTCCATCAGTTTTTTGACCCAGTCTTATCTGTTGTTGTTATTCCTTCCAATATGCATCACTCCAAAATATGCACATACGAATGCCACATATATCATAGGTTTTAGCATCTTCAGCTTATAATTTTTTTTATTAGGCTGAAATATGTCATGTTTGAAGTCTCTTCCATGGCAAGCCCAAACCACCATCAGTTCTGCCCTTGTATCCCACACTGGGATTTTCCCTTCCCATGGTCACCAAATGAGGTCCAGTAAGCACCACGTCCTGTCTTAATCTTCCTCTGCTGTTTTCCATAATACAACCTGAGTAGTCCAACAATGATAGTCTATACTCTGAAGAAGCAGAAACCCCAATAGTAGCTCACTCTACAAGTTGGATGTCTCAGCATTCCCCAGCTGGCTCTGAATGTTTGGAGGATTCTTGGAGAGACATGAGTCTTCAGTCCATATTGGAAGGTAGAAAAGATGTGTCTTCTCATGTCTTTGAAGGATGGCAAAAACAGTGGCAGCAACAGGGTAGTTGCACTTGCCAGTAAGACAGGCAAAACAACTGTGCAATTTTTTTTT